>JAMJFZ010000716.1:5395000-5795000 GCA_026225945.1 Cricetomys ansorgei | reverse complement strand
TTCCAGATTTGTTTGGAGTTAGACAATCACTGGATTGAATCCCGCACAACGGAACCTAAGTAGGGGCAATGCATCACTTCCTCAGGGCATGAAGAGAGGAAATGTCTGCTCCACATTCCCTCACTTCCTCACACACGCTGATAAACGCAAAGGCAAACAAGACTCTCCAAGATGATGGACCACACGAGGCATGAGCCTGGGTCTCGGAGTCATCACACAGAGCAGTGCCCGACATTTACTGGTTATATTAACACGCTTAGACATCAAGACTGTTTGGCCCTTGGTCTGTGTTAATATGCTAGAATTAAGAAGAAAAGAAGTTTAAGATGTTACACTTCACAAATGTTACAAAATGCTAATATATTCAAGTGCGAAACAGAAAAGCGGAGAATATCAGTATTCTTGAGAATTATGAAACCCAGTTTCTGTCCTCTTGCAGACTTTACAGATAGAGGGAAAGGAAAGATTCTAAGTAAACAGATGTCAGAGTTACACAGTGGTCCCAGCCTCCCTCACCACCAGCTTTATACCATCAGAGAATCTCTTCCAAGGAATCCAACAGGATCCCTCTGCCTGAGAGTTTCATGCTATTCAGCTCTCACACCTGCGTTCAAATCTTTATTTGACTATAGACAGGATTTTCATTTTTGTCAGAGTTTGGCCCATATCAAATATTTTCAATCATAGCTCCAAAGTGGTTAAACTGGCTCCTTGATTCATATTCCTTTTCATCAGAGAGCTCTCTTTTGAGATAATCACTCTCACCCTCCTCCCCCATAGAAAACAAGAAACAAAGTTACAATAGTCAATTTGGAGTCTCGGTATGGTATACTGTTTCACACACAGTATCCTGGAAAAATGAAAACAAAAGGAACATTATTTTGATTTGGACCTATAACTTTATTCACTATAATTTCATATTTTGTACATTCTACTCATGTGCCATTATAACATATTTTATTATAGAAGTTTATATCACTACTTACCAAAAACATCTTTAATTTTTGTTGGCAATAATAAGTCTAGTTTGTCGATGAAATTAATATGGTCATCTAAAATTGTACTTGGATTTTAGGCAAATATAAAAGATAAGTATCTGAAAAACAAATTTAGAAGTCGGCATAGATCATAATGATCAGTTGCTCTAATAACAAGAATTCCAACAGTAGAACATCTTAGGTATTCAATAGGAACCAAATTTCTAAGCCAAATTTTGGGGAGGAAAAAAACATCACCTGGTACAGTCTAGAAAAAAACAACCATACTATGTTCTTAACCTCTCCCTAAATAAACTCTCCTATTATCAATCTCCACACACTGTGCTGGGGCTGGACTTGTGGCCTTAAAAGGAAGCAGCAGCTGTCTTAGTGGTGGTTTGCACTGTTGCTCTGTTTCATCGAGAGCTCGCTCCAAGAATGGGACAGATATGTAGAAAATTTCTGGCCTGTGAATTCCATATAAACATTTTATACTTAGGAATGCTGGGCCTGGAAGGTAACAAAGTGCTCTGAAAATGGTGCAGTATTTACAGTTTTCTAAATTTCATTATTTGGACATCGTGGGAATATGTAGTATGAGCTACATTCCTAGGGTCATTTTCCCAGTGGGCATGGACCAGTTCCAGCGCGCGCGCGCGCACACACACACACACACACACACACACACACACACAATACATTTCTGAAACATTCGTACTGATACATTCCTTGACCATTTAAACCACATTTTAGTTTCTGCAGATCAAGAATTCCCTCAGCAAAAGAGACTGTCAAATTTCTGCCACAGTGGACTAGTTTTATGGGAAGCAGCAGAAAGTCGCAAGAATCCTGAGAGTATCAAATCTGTCATTATGTGTTTGAACTTTGAATTCCCTAAGATCACAGCAGGGACCTACCTGTTCACACATATGCATGTGATTGTATGTACAGTGTCTTCTGTGAGTGATGGAGAAACATTTTCTCCCTGGACATACTCCACCTACACCAGCGCCTGAGGGTCAGCAGCAGGGAAGTTGGCCAGGGCCGCTCCAAGTCCCTGCCTGCCACCATCGTTGGCAGGCTTATGCCAGAACTTTACAGCTTCTCACTCTCCTTCCAGACCAATGGACCAGCATCTGCAGCTACAGATTCCACATTCCTTCCACTTTGCAAGATCACTCCCATTTAATACACCTGATATGACATTCATTGCATACTGAGTGAGTACATGTCACAAGACAATTTGTATAAGGTCCCTCATTCATACAGAGAGATATTCATGTGTTAGGGCTGCTCTTCCCAGAGTCCAGGTGGTTCAAAGAGTAGGAATTTGTTGTCTGGTAGCTTTGGATACTAGAAGTCCAAGATCATGGTATTGGGAGGGTTGATTCCGTCCAAGGTCTATAAGACTCTGTTCTATGCCTCTTGCCTAGCTGCTAGTTGCTTTAGCATTCTGTGAAAATCTTTTGTTTACAGTAGCATCAATCTTTAATCTTTGCCATATTCACTAGGTAAGCATGTCTCTGTGCCCAAATGTCCCCTTGTATAAGGACAAGAGGCACATTGGTTTGGGATTCATCCCAATGACTTAATCTTCCCTGATAATATCTGATACTGGCACAATACTTGTCTATAAGAGATGACATTCTAACTTATCAAGAGTTAGGATGGCCACAGACAAATTTTTATTTTTTAGAGACAGACTTACGGATATTTTATTTTATTTAACTTTTGGCAAAATAGAAATCTTGGTTATAGTTCTATTAAAATATTTTTACGTTCTTTCTGGTTAAAATACTACATTAGCTAGTGATACATAAGAAAAAGAAAGTAAACACTTTCTTATCTAATTTAACATCACAAGCTCTTTTACAAGTCTTAAATCCAAGTCTGTAATGCTTACAAGAAGTAATCTCTTACAGGAAAGTAGGGCACTCCTTAGTGGCAAGGATTTGTGTTCAGTAGCAGTGTTCTTCCGGGAAGCACAAGAGGGAAATCTAATCAGCCAAAGGTTTAAATGTGGTTCTGAAGATGACATCAGGTGACTGGGATCGCTGAAATTCCCTTCCTGGAATCCACAGCAAGTCATCTGTGACAACTACTGGCCTAGATTTCCACACTCTGGAGCACCAGAAGTCCTCTGACCCAGTTCATCCACAAGTCTGTAAAGGCGCCACGCAAAACACGGGCAGCCGCACCTTCAGTTTGTGAGCGTACATAAAAACGAAGCCACATTTCCTAGACATGAACTGTATGTAAAACTAGCCAAAACAATCATTTGGAAGTAACAGTAGGTACTACAGCCAGCTGTCAGTCAAAAGCCTTGAAGAGGATCCGGAACAGCTGGCTTCAGTGTCCCTGCTTCTTCATGGAGAGACACCACAGGATGGCAATGATCATGATGGTCCACACCTTGCAGCTCTGCGATCAGTACTTTCTCTTCAGCTCGGCAGCGTTTGTTTCAAACTGAGAAGCATCTGCCTGTAGGGCATCCGCGTGGTCATCTGACTCCCAGGGTGTCGGGCCTCTACCACCGTACCCACAGATTCCTGCGTGTCACCCAACTTCTCTACTTGACATATTTGCCGACGTCTTCCACCTGCCTGTGGCAGCACGGGAGCCTGCAGGCACACTGCAGATGGTTCAGCGGTGAAGAGGCTGACGAGGGTCCATGTTGTGTCACATTAAGGACTGAGCTGTGGAGATCCACAGACACATTTTGAAGAGATTCGTGTCAGCCCTATTAAAGAAAGTGATAAGTTTCATGCATTCTTGTACAGTTATATGTACGTACAGGAAGAAACAGAGGGATAGACAGCAAACACAAATTTCACAGCCTGTAATTTGCTGTAGAGTTAGGAGCTAGGGGGTTTATGGGAATAAATTTTGATATATATTAATTATTGCGAAGAGGAAGTGTTGACTTCTTCATTAAAAAACTAATAAAAGCTGCAAGGGACATTTTTAAAGACAATGAAATATATTCTCGGAAAGCAGAAAATTTCTAGACAGCCTGAGAACAGAAAATCTGCTGGCAACCAAAACAACTGAAACAAAAGAAGAACAAAAGAGAAATATAACGGATTGATCTCTGCGGCCACTGACTGGGTAAGTATTTTTTTAAAAAATGGTTTGAAGGAGGAAGAGAAAATGAAATAAAGAAGTATATCCGATGGGGATAAAGGATCATTTGTAAAAGACTGCTACATAGAAGAAACTGTCTATCAGAATGCTGTAATGCAGACATAGGATAACCAAGGGCTAAAAATGTCCCCCAAATAATGTGCTTTATTTAAATAAAAAGATAGGTGGAAGAATTATGGTCCTACTCCCAAGATGTCCATCCATTTATCATCTCGGACCTGTCTATGAGGAAGGAATTTGCAACAGTCGTTAAAGGCACAGCCCTAAGACAGGGGCATCCTCATGAACCCTCTGGACAAGTCCAATCTAGCAATGTCATTTCTCCAAAGCAGAGGAGTTTTCTTACTGGGTTAGAGAAGTGAGTGAGTTAAAAGGACTCAACCCTCCTTTACTGGTTCTGAGATGGAGTAAAGGATCCAAGAGTCGAGGATTCTTGGTAGTCCCTAGGAGCTGTGAGCTATGCCTGTAGCTGGCAGCCTACAAGGAAAGGTAATTTTCTTGTGACAACTATGAGAACTTGAATGCCACGAACCACCTGGCTATGAGGTTGAGTGTTTTACCCTAAGAATTCAAGTGCTTGAAGTTTGATACCCTATGTGGCCATGTCAACGGGTGGTACAGTTTTTGAGATACGGACCTTGGAGAGGCCACTGGGGTAGTATTACCCAAATGAAGGGTTAAATAATTCTCCTGGGACCCTCAGTTGGTTCCATGAGAATCAGTTGCTTCAAAAAGCAAACCTTGCCTTTCTATGGTCTTGGCTTTAGGCCTCTTATGTTGCAGTCCAATGTTTCTCTCTGTATACATGTCCACCATTGTGACACCATCCACTGTGAGGCAGCTACACCACTGCTACACTACAGCCCTGAAAGTCCAGAACTGTGTACTAAATAGTCTCGTTTATTTGTAAGGTACCCAGCCTCAAGTATTTAATTATAACCAAAAACAAGTGGCAAGAATATCTTCTTTTAGAATTCTTTTTACCTGAAACACCTAAACACCTATAGTGGCACCGTAACAGTGGCAATCCTGTGTGCAACAAATCGAGAGTTAAACCAAGTATTGACCTGCAAATGAGTAGAAGCGCCAACCTTCAAAACCTAACCTCTTAGATTACAATAAAGGCCTTCGAGAATACAATGGAGGCACCTATGCTTGCTGCCTGACTTACACACCTGAGAGGCATAGAAAGTCAATAAAGATTTTCAGAGTGGAAGAAAAGAGACTAGGAAATTTTAGAGAGAGGCATAAGAGTGATAAAAGATACCAGCCGTTTAAAATCTGGCTCAAGGTGCTTCCCATACACTAATTAGGACTAATTAGAGGTAAATATTCCTGTACTTGACAGTGTCTTTTGGGAATTAAATATTTATGTTAATATATTCCTATTTTAAACTGCCAATGGACTAATCCAAAAGGGCAAAACACGCAATGTGATAGAAAGCGTTATAAAGTTCTAAAATGATTCGAAACAAGCACACCCCTGAGCTGCTGCTGGAATTCCTCTGAGCGTGGGGATTTGAGGAGTCCTGTCTCATGGACAACCATGGTGACAGCCCTTGGCCAAGTGTAGGTCCTGGAAAGACATCATCCGGTCAACAGAGTGTTCTCATCTAACTACACAAGCTCAACATTAGCCTTTTCTCTCAAATATATATTCCATCAGATTAGGAACAGTATTGATTTGGTTCAAAACTCGTCCAGGCTCCCCGGATATAGTAAACATTCTATAATGATTTATCAAATGACTGTATGATTTAGTAAATAGCCCTGGACCAGTCAAATAGATGGGCTAGCGCCAAGAAAACTGAGCAGTGATTAGATACATAGATTTTTGATTTGGTTCTTAGAGTAGGATATGTAATTTTCCCTCAGTGCATTGATTAAATATGTCTAAAAGATGAAGAAAACGCAAGTTAAAAAATCAGTTCAATTAGGAAATGCACCTAACAATATGCTGGTCAGTAGATTGACTAAGGGTCTTTTTTGCCTCTTCCGTGACATCCTCAAGGGGCCAACTTCCACTCAGTCACGTTTGATGCCCCAACATCTTATCCGGTTCTTCCCGTGGTCACAAAATAGATCCAGATTCTGGCATTATCTCCCTGAGTTGAACCACAGAAAGACAGGCAACTGAACCTTCCCCTGAGTCAAGGCTAAGGAGCAAAATCTTGCTTCCAAACCAGATCTATCCTTACTGGTCAGAATTCAAAAGATACCCCATTCCAAAACCAGACTGTCAAGGTGGACATTTTATCATACTAGGGTTAGAGTTACGAAGACTCATTCCCTGGACAGTGAAGGAATCAGCTTCCCTACAGGGCCAAGAGCAAATGACTGCTAAAGTACATTAACTCAGTGTGGAAGTAGGGGGTAAAGGAAGTACCTGAATGATGAAGTACTGTGAAAAGCTTTGGTTGAAAGCAAGGACAAGTCTACATGAGGAGCTTTCCACATACGCATTTACTTCTAGTCCGGCAGATCTCCGCAAGCCTCGTCCACTGCCACCATTCTTGAAGTTCAGCTGCCATGTTTTCAGCAGACATATTCTTTTTCTGCCTAAGTTTCATCATCAGTAAAACTATGAAGCCATGATTTCCTCTACTATAGACTGCAGCTCTCCATGAGTCAATATTCTTAGCCATATAAAATCTACGACACATCATATACTTCGTTTGGTAAGTGAAAGGAAGACTTCATTCGCTTTAAAGGTACACCAATGCTTCAGGAAATGTGCGCTTCATTTGTGAATTTCAAATGTGAAAATTCATTGCATTCTAAGCTGCCTTTCAAGATTGGGATTTAGACGAAGATCATTCTTGCAGCCTGCAGTTCTTGGTAGAAACAGTATATTCATTTGCATCTTGACTGTTGTTCCTCCCCTTTCCCTCGTTTTTGAGATATCCCCAAATGACTGTAAAGCATGAAGACCCTGGGTGAAGTTTGCGGCTCAGTCTTCCTGTTCCACAGCAGACCCAGCAAGGAGAGCCCCACCGATTCACAGATTGTGAAGCCTTAGAAGGGCCTGCAGGGCTCCTTCCTACCTCCTCTGGCTGAGACTAGATTTCTATGTTTCCTGCTTTGATGGCTCATGATGAGCTGTAAAATAAAAGAAACAAATGATAGGATTCCATGACATCCACCTAGCCACCAGCCTAGACACAGAGCGGTTTGAGTAACCCGTGACAAAAATAAAAACAGAACTAATAAGGAATATCTAAGCATCTCAGCCAGAAAAGAGCTGCTGAGTGTATGTGCTCGTACTCCCACAAGATGTATTAAACATGGCTTTCTGCTGCACAGAAGTCCGTGGGACAGGCAAACGTTCTGTCAATCCTAATTACCTCGCTGGGCCTGTGTTTTGTTCCTCCAGGCTCTGTGCTGTCTAGCGTCCGCTCCCTGTGTTCACCAAGATCCTGGCCAGCTGAAGAAGATTGAGAGGCCATCCCTGCACTTGAGCCTGTGAACTGTCATTCCGTGTCTCTTCAGACTTGTGATGAGGCCTGCCTTTCCGATGAGCTGTCAGTTTGATTTCCAGCTTGTCAAAGCAGCTGCGTGCACAGAGACCTTAAAAATAACATACAGGGCAGACCTGATCTTAACCAGAAATGATAGCAAAGAAGGCTATTACTCAAGGAAAGAAAGAAAAGAAGAAAGTACAGTAACAATTGATTGACAGAGTAATTAATTGACTTTGCAATCAGTAACTATGATTGAAAAAAGAAAAGAAAGGCAAGTCACCATCCAGACTCACAAATTAACACTCGAAATGGTCCATGGAGAAACAAGCAGAAATGAACTGTATTGGCTGAGTTCATGTGTTGAAAAAGCAGGTTGAGTTGGTTGGTTCTTTTACTTTACTTCACATTCTACTACACCAGCAGAAAAAAAAAATATGCACACACACAAGTGTGTGTGTCTGTATATATACATATATACATGTGTGTGTATATATATATATGTGTGTGTACATATATGAATATGTGTGTGTATACATGTGTATATATGTATATATTTGTATGTGTATGAATATATATGTGTATATGTATGTGTATATATGTGTGTATATGTGTATATGTATATATATGTGTGTGTATATGTTTATGTATATGTGCATATATACATATGTGTTTGTATATATATCTGTATATGTACATGTATGGAAATTAAGAGAGGTAATATTTACATCGCACTTAAAGAACATTGTATCTAGTAAACACTACATAATCATTAGCTCTCGTTTTTAATCTAGTGCTATATATTAGATTGATCTTCTACAGTTCATCAATGTTTACCGATTGTAACAAATAAATAAATTTACATCATCCTATTTAACTGCAACTCTCTTCCTTTACCTTTGACATTTGACATTTGTTGTTATTACATTTTTCCTGATAAATGGCTTTTATTACTATATATCAATTATACAAATTGAGGGTCTCATCATGACACTTTCATATACACAGATACTACACTTTGTTCCTATTTACCTCTCTATTGCATGCTTTATATGCTTATGTATTTTTATAGCAGTATATCATAGAATCACATCTATTACTGAATGTATTAGTTGTAACCAATATACATTGACCTGATGCAAAATTTCAGTAACTTAATTGTACTGTAGTTTCAGAGTCAACGTCTGTCGTTAGGCAGTCTTGGGACAGAACTCCTTATTTAGCAACCGATGTCTATGTCACAAACTTCCACACAAAGCAGGTTACTCAGTAACGTCTCAGTTCACTCAGGGTAATAGTGTTACCTCCAAGCTGGAATACGATAGCCTCCTAATGAGCTGGGAACTCCATCTTATGAATAATTATCCTTTAAAGATAAGACTTCCCTTTGAGAACAGTGTGGGTGTGGGGAAAGAACTTTATTTATCTATTTGCACTAAGTTACTATGGCAGCAAACAAATCCCTAAATTTTTGGTTCTTTAAAAGAATACAATTTGTTATGCCTCTTATTTGCGTAGATTGGATGGGCTCCAGTCAACGGTCCTTACATGGAGTCTCACATCTTACCATCAGGTTGGAACTGGGACTGGGCCCTTTTAAAGCTGACTGAGCTTTCCATGATGGTGTACTCAGTCATAGCCTAGTGCTTGCCAGCTTCCTGGACTTTCTCCCTTTGCATGGTTTCAGGTTGTTTTCATAGCAAAGTAATCTCAGAGCAGCTTCATTTCATACTCAGTGGCTAGCTTTCAAGAGGCAAAAAAAAAAAAAAAAATGGATGAAACACCAGGCCAAGCCTACACTTAGGAATGGCCTCAGATCTCTTCCATCAAAGCCATTTTTCAAGGAATCCCTTGAAACAACCCAGATTCAATCCCTCAAAATAGTAAACTCCATCTCTGCCCAGGACTGAGGCGTGCATAGACCAAGGTACTCATTCATTCTAGACACTACCAATTTAGGAACCAAGGAATGAGAATAGCAAAAGAGCTCCGACTCTTCGAGAGGCAAAAGTCTCACCATGAGAATTTTTTGAACATACATTGCAAACATTTCTCAAGGTGTCACGCCTCAAAATTAAAAAAAAAAAATTTAAATTTTAAAAAAAGACAATTTGGCCAGATGATTAGGAAGGGATAAAGAGATATTAGGAATAATACCTGATATTAGGAATAAATAGTGGAAGACAGTCACAGTGGTCATGCTAGGAAACCAGGACCATCACCAACTTGATAATAACATTTAAAATATACTAACCTTATAACCAACCACTCAGCAGACAAAACCAGTAATTTCCACCACTCTCCTTGTTCAAAAAGCTTTGCTGCGATAGTTTCATGAGCAAGTTCTACTAAAACTACAAGAAACCAATATTTTTAAATATTTAATTAAAATATATCATTTCCCCTCTCACACTTTCTCTTCTAAAGGCTCCCATGTACACTCCCCTCAAATTCTAGTCTACTTTTTCTTTAATTGTGGATACATACATTCCTAAATACATAAATACAGCCTTCTCAGTCCATATGTTACCTGTATATCTATGCTTTCAGAGCTGACTTCATGGTATTGGATAATCAACTAGGATACCCTCCAGGGGTATGCTCCTTGGAAAGACGATTTTCCACGTTCTCAGCGCTCCCTAGTTGCCTGTAGTTCTATGTGTATATGGGTGGAGCCCCATGAGCCATGCTGCTGAGGCTTCATGGGTACAGCTTCTCTGACATTTCAAAGACAGGGCATCTCACAGAAAGCTCACTGTTCCTCCAGCTCTCACAGTCTCTCCAACCCCTGACCTTAGGTGCAGAATCTGTGCTGCGGATGTATCAGCTGGATCTGAGCACCACATGGTCACTTGTTCTCCGAAGTTTCGTCAGTTGTGGTTCTCTGTAATGGTCTCTATCTGTTCCAAAAAGATGTTTATTTAACATTATTTAAATAACGATGTTGATTGGCGTGTGGGTATCGGGTTAAATATTTAGAATGTAGTTAGGAATTACACTGGTTAGGGAAAGTGACAATTGTAGATTCTCCTCTAAGATCCATGACTTCACTAGTCCCTGAGAACTGGCTAAGCTTCCAGTACTGGGTATGATTTCCCTCATGTTGCGTGGGCCTCAAGTCCAATTAGAAAATCATTGGTCACTACCAAAGTATGCATGCCACTGTCACACCCTCAGGATGATCATGGCATGCCACACTGTTGTAGCTCATAAATATCATAGTGAGGTAGTACTATTGGTTGCTTCCCTCCTTTGGTACGCCTTCCTTTAGGTACCATGAGAGCTAGTCCGAGGAGAGGAGGCTTTCACTTAGGATCCATCTCAGAACCTCCATGCATTGTGTCCAAAGTTCGTGAGATCTTTAGTAATAGGGACTTACCTTCAGATTCTGGGAGGCAACCAAGAGCAATAACAATCATCTACAAAGTCTCTTGGACTTCGCCAACAACTCAAAAGGGGGCTTTCTCATGCCTAGTGCTGGAGATTTTTGTTAGTCTATGGCTCTTACAGGGGGAGGGAGGGCACTGTCAAACCAGATGAGAAAATGTTATTTAAGCTATGTAAGTATATGTATACTTAGACTGACATGTATATGCAATTTTATATAAAAAGATTGTTGCTATTATTGTAGCCTTCTGTATTTATCTCCCTCCTATGCTCTAATTTACTCTTAATTAAAGTCTCATCCCATGTTTCCCAGCCCCCTTCAAATCACTTGTACCCTGCTGTTCCCCTCTCTCTGGCTCTTCCACTCCTCTAGCTCCTCATCTACTTTCCTGGTTTCTGTAGTTACTCCAGCACAAGTCCTCAAATTTAAAGATTTGCATCTAGGAACTTCAGATGAGCGAGAACAAGCAATGTTGGAACAGATAATTTTAGTATTAATCAAAGTGGCTCAAATAATTAGAATCAAAGGGAGTTCCAAATTCATTCCTTAAAGCTAATAGCCTCGATACCAAGAGACCAGAATATAATACAACAATAGAAAATTTTAGACAGCTCTATTTTGAATGTAGACATAAAACCTCTCAATGGAATGTTACAAAAATAATTCCAACAAGTCCAACAATGCATCAGAGGCGGTGTATGTATCAAAATTAGATACACGCTATTCCAGGAATATATGGATTATTAAACTTTAGAAGTTCTACTAATGTGATTGTCCACATAAGCAGATTATAAAAGAAAAACTGGGTAATAAAGTTTAGCAAGTCTCGTCAGAAACTTGGAAAAGGGAAGATTCTAATTTGATAAAGAGTGATTCATGCATTTCTGCCACAGCCATGCCAATTAATGCTCACCTTCCACTGAATTCTCTCAAATCAGGAAATGGACCTTCACCACCTTCTCTCTGTAACCACCCTCTACCATACTGATCTGCAATACAGCAGGTGAAGCAAAAGAACTAAATTCAAAAACAGCCACACAATGAAGAAACTGTAACTAAACTATTCCTAAGCCATCACAGAAAATATAATTACCAGCCTAGTAAAATACCACAAATACTTAGAATAATTAAGCTTGCGTAGAAGTAATTCCCCTATGACAAGGATGATGAGGATGCTGATATCCATGCACTTTAAATATGGAAATAACGTTATGTTGCTTATAGACAATAGAAAAATTACCAAACAAAACTCTATAATAATAGTTCATCATGGAGAATGGGGGGTGTAGTATCTACTGTGCGTGTATATTTATTTGTGAACAAAACCTGGAAGCACATATTGCAAAATATAAAGCAATCTCACTGTGGTATGAGTGGGACAGCAGGTCACGTTGTGCCCACATTCAATAAAGACTGATAGATGCTGGAACTAAGCTGGTTTTCTTTTTCTTCTTTTTTTTTTTTTTTTCCCTTAGCCCAGGGTCCTAGCCCACATTAAGGGTAGGTCTTCTCACCTCAGCTACAGCTGCTTGGGAATAACCTCAGAGACAGGAGCAGAGGTGTATCTCTTCGGTGACTCTAAACTCAGTCAAGTAGGTAACAAAGACTCACCCCCACAACAAGAGAGGATAGCCACGTTATACGCAAATACCATTACACTGTACACAACTGACTTGAGCATCCGTTGCTTTGGTACCCGCAGGGAGTCCTGGAACCAGCATACTCCACAGATACTGAGGGATGACTATAATTCCATTTATTTGAAGTAGTTTGTGAAAGATAAAACACAAATTTTAAAAAGCTAGAAAAGTTTCTCATGATGAGGGCAACACAAGGGGTCAGCTGGACAGTGAGAGTATCCTCTTTCCTTGAATCTGCTGGATAGTGAGAGTATTTTCTTTCTCGGATAAATTTTCTTGATTTTCCAAATTTTGTATAGTACAAATATATTTATTTTATAATTTGATTATTATAAACATAGTTTTTAAGCTAAATTATGTTGGCACACTCCTGAAACCCCAGCACTTGGGAGGTGGGGGCAGGAGGATTAGAAGTTCAAGGCCAGCCTTGGCTACATAGAGAGAATTTGAGACTACATAAGACCACCTCAAGAAAAAAAAATTTTTTTTTAAATTAAGCAAAGTTAAAATGCTTTTAATATTGACTAATGAGAGGACTATTTCATCTAAATTAACTTTCCTTTAGATGCCCTCATTCCAAACCAAACTAAAATATCCATATATTAAATATTCTATTTTAACAGCACAGCACTTTATTACAACAAAATTTAATTTATAAACTATGCTCCCCGTTTTTTGTCTTTAGTCCTCAGAACTATAATTCACTAATAATTTATGAATGTTTGTCACCATCTTCATTGTAATAAAATGTCATCTCCTATAAATCCAGCCACACTGACACAGTGGCAGAGGTGCTCCGGAGGACCTTTAGAAGTGTCCCCAGACGGGCCCCACAGTGACACCTCCATGAGTCTCCTTCCACATGCTGAAAAGCACATCTAATCTGAACACAGAACTAATCTGCAGAGACCTTGCAATTCATCTTCCACCATGATTACAATTTCTAATCTAACAAGCAGCAACTCAAATTGAACTCTGATCCAAATGATCAATAGCCATGGGCAACCTATTAGACATGTGAATATTAAATCATTTCGGGATAAGAACTATCCAAATGAAAAGCATATAATTATCATTTATTAACATACATTTAAGCAAATACCACGAAAAATGCAAGATGTGTCTCATATAATCTATCAGAATCCCAATGATGGCAATGCTGAGGTTCGATCTTGTACTTTATATGGGAATTAGTGCAAATAATGACTAATGTTTTTATGTGTTTATTTCAATTTTGTTTCCTTCGCATAAAAAGCATCCATGGTCTGTAAGTGAAAAGATAAACCGTCCTACAAGAAAATGATTCCAGACAGGTAGCTTACATACACAAGCAGCCTACACCACTTATAACAGTATAAAACAGACACAGACAAATTCAAAGAAATATTGAGGCCCCAAGTGTCAACAAGAAAAAGTAATAAAGTTCTCCAAAATTCCTCTGGTAACTCCCTCTGATATTTAACAATGCAGTTGGAAATTCTTTCTTATGAAACCCAAATCCCTAGTGTTTTAAAGTAAACCTAGACGTGTCACTACATGGCATGTTTCCCAGACTTCCTTGCAGTTTGTCAATGGCCAAGTGACAGCACTCAGATGATGCAGATCCATTTCTATGAAGACCTGTCTTCTCTAGACACTTCCTCAAAAGCAGTAACAGGGGTATGAGTCCCAAATGCCAAAAAAAGAAGAATTTCCTAACTGTACAGGTGCTCACAGGAGCTAAAAGTAAGCTTTCATCGTTGTAGGCCCTGAAGCTATGACTACAAGAAAGCCCAGCCTCTCCAGCCTTGGGCACAATCAGCCTTTCAGGCCTGAGTATAAAGAGAAATCCATCTCCAACACTCGCTCTCAAGTCTGCCCCTCCCATCTTATAGCCATCCTTTCCGTCCAGCAGCCAGCACAGCCATTGGCTCAGCACTCTGTCCCTGCAGTGCCTAGACATCTTTCCTTCTTTATGCACGGATTCAGCCTTCAGCCTTTTTCATTTGTATCTTTCAATCTCCTCAGGATTCTACATGCCAATTGTCAAACTATTATAATTTCTCTTGAGAAGAGAGAAAGAAAAAAAATAAAGAAGGAAAAGAAAAAAAGAAAGGAAGGAAGGAAAAGAAAAGAAAGAAAGAAAGGAAGGAAGAAAGGAAGGAAGGAAGAAAGGAAGGAGAGCAAAGGAAAGAAAAGAAAAGAAAAGAGGAGAAAAGAGAATGAAGGTTGGGTAAGGTAAGGGGTGGCTCTGCCTCCCCATCATGCCTTGGTGACACCACTATCTTGTGAGAGGCAGTGTCTTTCACACCTGGTCAGGGCTTGAGGACAGCCTCAGGTCTACTGCTGTAACTGCTTGCCAGGAAGAGTGACAACTCTGCTTCAGTTTCCTGGGCGCTGGGACTCTGTTTTTTGGTCTCCTGTGGTCTGGGGCTCTGGGTTCTTCTTATCCAGTTCGTAATTGCTTGACCTAGTCCTTTGCTGGTTGTTTCACTGGTGAAGATGTTTCCAGAAAAACCTACTACAAATTGAAGGAAATCTACATAATTCACACCTTTTTGGTGCCTTTCTGATGCTTCAAGTCTCCCAGACTGTCAGACAGTGTTTCCCGATTTTCTTTGCATGAGAGCTCCTTCAGATAAAGGTCAGTACCTTTATCTGAAGTGATAGTTTCACAAAATATCCCATACTTGCTTTGCATGAAGCATTCAATTTTCTTCTTATCTTTTTGTACAGAAACCATTTCAACGCATCTGCCATGTAGAACTCAAGTCGTTCAGGCAAGATAAAGATTAGTTTGACCTTTCCTCCATCAATTAATCAATACGGTTACAGAGTTACCTTTTAACCTGGGTGTTTCCGCAGTGCGGCAGTAAAGCATGATTTGTGAGGCTGCTCTGTTTTGTGTATGGCTACCAATAACCCGGTCTCTGTGATTAGAGAAAGTGTCAGAGCGCAAGGGAGCCAAGTAGGGAAAGGATAATTTTATTGTCTTCATCAGCAATGGCCTAGTAAATCTGAGGTTGGAGCAGCAATATGGGAAGGCCTGATGACTAGAATTAATTGTTGGGCTCTGTCTACAGATTCCTGATGTGAGGGGAGCCATTACTGGGGAATGTTCTGGAGGTTGGAACTTCTGCTGTGTGATCTACTGCCTGGGTTAATACCTTTCTCAGCCCCCCAGGGAAAGCTTAAGTCCCCTGGATCTTTAATCTTCCTTGCTTTCTCTTTTGTTTTGTTTTCTTCAGGCCAGTCCTCAACTCGAATCTCCTTCATGCTGAGATTACAAGTGTGTGTGTCCTGTCACCGTGTTAGGCTGACACTCTGTTCCCTGGGTCACAGGTGAGAGATTTAGAAAAGACAACCATGTAAAACTGTTTCCATATGCTCAAGTCTTTCTTCTGTGAATCTGTTAACGGCAGACAACAAGCCAATTTTCCCTTCTGTGAGGTCTTCATGGATAGAAAGTTCAGACCTCAACACCCATGTCCGAGTCATAAAGTAATTGAGAATTTATTTTCCATCATGCCAGCCTTCTCTTTAAGTTTACAGGGAAAGAAGCTGGGTCCCAGAAAATGGCTTATTTTTACTCAGATCCCACAAGTACTTAGATGTTAAAATTTGTTTTCTGAAATCTGTGCAGCATCTCCCTGAATGCCAAGCCGCCGCAGGCGGTCCTAGGAGTGCCTTTAATTCTGCAATGATATGTGCAAAGTCACCATTTCTGCAGAAGGCAACAGTGAGTCCTCAGGGAGATAGGACTTGCTTGGCAGTGCTGTTATCACTTGACACCTAGACTCAGAAACAAAATGAGAATTACAGCCCTGTCGCTAACTAACCATGTGACTTTTTGGCAACTTACTTCAACTTCTTTGTGCCTCAACATTCTCTTCAGGGAAATAAAATACTTTATGAAGCTGTAAGGAGATTTAAAGAATTAACAAACAGACACTTGTAGCAGTGGCTGGAGCCTGAAAAGTCCCCTGCGAGCTCCAGCCCTTCCTGTTCCCTTCATGTCTTTCTCATGGTTTTCAGTGAATCTGGGGCATCGCTGTGTATTGTGATATTTTGTGTCTTTGTAACCCCTACATCGTTCTTGGCTTTCTTACAACATACATATTATAAAGCGACTCCAGTTTATTTGAAACAGTCACACAGGGAACAATTATAAGAGGTGATCTTTTAAATATCAAAAAACAAAAACAAGCCACCAGCACCCACCAGCTCACTCACAGTCTGATCGTGGGTGGTTTACAAGGTATAAAGCTGGCTCGTCCCCTCAATGTGGTCACAAGGTTGTTGCATGCATCTAACTTTGCTCTCATTTTTAAAGGATGTGAAATACTGCTGGTGCCAAGCTCTGGCAACTAGTGATCAGTGCATAAAGTGAGCTTTATTATGGAGGCTGTGTTGTTCCCAATGGCAACTCAATCACTAAAGTCTCCTTTTACTAACAGAGCTGTACTTACCCTTGAACCTGACCGACCAGTCTTTAAAGTGTGCCTTGTTTAGCCAAAGAATGCTCTTTAATAATGTGATATTCCAGGCTGTAATCACAGATGGGAGCTGTTGATCTTTGTTTCCTTATAATTAGTGAAAAGAAACTTCCCATCTTCGGAAAGTCTCTTTAAACATTATATTCTTCCTAATGAAAAATGTGTTTCTGATAACAAACATAAATTCCTTTTACGAGATTTGGGTTTGAGCTGGTTCACACAATAGAGAGGAGGAGTTCGATTCAGTAAGAATATTATGGCACCAAACATATTTTGGACTTGCTTAGTCTTCACATTGTGGGAAACTACTTAAGCAATCAGCAACTCCGTGGACATTTTCTAAGCACAGTCTGGCCCCGGGGTCCTAGTTAGACCCCGCTGCTGGTGGTGCCTGGCCTGCATTCCTATCTTTTCCTGACTTCTGTTTTGACATGCAGCATTTTGTCACTCTTCGCAGTTGGGCCAGAGTCACCTAAGCACATGCATTTTGAGACCAAAGGACTGAAGTTTAAAGGCATTCTTAATAGTGTTACATACTACTACTATTTGCCCATGGTATTCTGCCAAAAAGTATCTCAAATTCTTCTTTAGGGGTTATTCTATTTCAGAAGGATTATGGATATAAATATTTATGTATTTGGAGACTTTCTCTTTGACCTAAGGAAGTTTACATTTTGCTTAGATAGTTGTCTAAGATATGTGATTATTTTATAGTACAGATAGACACAGGAATGCAAAGAAAAGCAATGAAGGCCCTCTCTCCCCTCTCCGTCTAATGGAGTCCTCAGAGATCGAAAGGGGTGATAATCATTATGGAGGAGAGAGGAAATGGGCATCTCCCTGTGTTGCTAGGGAAGTCTGTTCAGTCCTCCCTTTTAGGGAAGGATTTGGCAATGTGCAGTAGAAACAGCAGAGCCATGTGGAAGTTGAGCTCATTAGCTGCAGTTCTAAATATCACCCTGAGATGATTTCCAAAGGACACAAAGGTGCACATGCAAGAAACAATAGCATTAAAAGTAAAAAACTCTGAAAGCAATGTTAGTATTCAATACTGAGTAATATATTTTTATACCATGGAATGATGTACTACTGATATAGCATAATACTATTTTAGATAAATTGTACATGAGTTAATTGTAGATGAATGTGTGTGAATTGAAGAGAGTATACCAGAATACTGTGTGATTGTCCTTGCGAAGTGAGTGTTCAGGTGGTATGTGCGAGTTGCGATTTTCCAACGTTTCTATAATTAATATTCATTGCTTGAGTGCACTTTTTAAAAAGAGAATGGGATATTTTGTTTTGATTTTCTTGCAGTCCACTGCGTCCAAGGCTTATTGCATAATGGCCCGACTTAAGCACAGTAGCGCACAAGCCAGAGCCCCTTGCTTCAACACAGAATGAGATACGTTTTCAAGAAAATTCCTGGTATTTGGAAATAATAATGTTACTGGAATTTGGGGGTCCTATCATGGTCACCAGATGATATAGGAAAAAACTGGGGTCCCCTCTTGGGGTTCTTAGTCTCATTAACAAAAGAATTTAAGAATTGATGCAAACAGAAACACAAGGACAATTTTATTAGAGTTTAAAAGGAAACCCTCAAAGTAGGAAAGCTGTAAACCCTTGGTAGCTGCTTGGAGAAGGAGACTGGAGAGAAGATGAGGAAGACAGACCATGCCGCTTAAGTTGGCACAGAGGTCAGATACATGGCATACAAGCAGCCATGTGGCGAGGGAGGAGGCTTTAGAGAAAAAGTACAGAAACACAAAGAGTTGGGGAAGCCTATCGTGCTAGGGAAAGCATGCTTAGACAAGAGATTTAAAAAGAAGAGAGAAGTTATACTTTCCTGAATAACTCAGGAAAGCAAGCAGTCTTATGAAGCCACATGGCTTCAGCCCCAGAATGTTTCTGCAGTAGGAATGGGGATTCTGGAGAGGAAAAGTACAGTATCTCAGTAAAATACTAAGTACTCCCATATCTCTTCATATCTCTTTAGCATGGCTTAAGCTATACCTACCTTTCTAGAGTGACTTCACCCACCTAGAATGTTAGGTCTTCACCCCAGGCCAGAGATTCCATTCTCTTGATCAGGAATTTTGTTTTTTGTTTTGTTTTGTTTTATCTGTTTGTTTTCTCTAATAATGATAATATCATATGTATTAAAATACTGACATTAAAATACCATGTCATTCTACCTGATTTGATATGTTATTACTAACTTCTTGGAACAAAGACTCTCCAAAGATACTAAATAAGTAAAGCTATAAGGAAAAGAAAGGGGGAAAGGGCGAACAATTGAACTTACTGAATGTCCTCTACTACACAGTAACGAACAGAACCATTCACTCCCTTACCACCTATGACAGAGAAGAGAAGGAAGGGCAACTAAACAATACCCTGGGAAAGACTGAGCTATTTGGATTCCCTATGAAACTCATTTCATTCCAGAAGCTGCTCTTGAAACATTTGAGTTCACAGAAAAACATTTTGGAAGGAGAAATGACTATTCTCTGTCGTGTATACCCTTCCCTTTATGAAGTCAGTTCGTATGTGTTTAATTTCCATTGCAAATTTAATCTGATACTTAGACCTGAATACCGTCACATTTCCTTACAAACTCAGCTGAACAGGATACCTCTCTGTTTTATCTTGTGTGTTTTCTTTTTTAGCTCAGCCTCTGATGTAGTACTAAAAATCATTCATTCCAAATCTGTGCTGAAATAGTGATATTTTTAGATATAAGAACTTCAATTCAAAAATAACACAATTTAAATTGTTTGATTAACAACCAAAATATTCTCTATCTGGTATGTTGATGTTTCTTTTTTGTGATAAGTGGTATATAAACATGTACAGATATAATCATAATGCAGTGCCTCAGTAGGGTTCCTATGCATCAGACAAAAGACCAAACAATCTTAAGGACTGTGTTACAAGACATACAAAAAACAATCTGACTGTGAGGGTTCAATAGAAATACAGCCATTCTGTCAACATTGTAAGGATCAATCAGTTAACATGCCATCAAACAGTTCTTTACAACCCTCAAACCTCTCCCCATTGCAAACCAAATGGTCTTGTTTTTTAAATTATTACTAAATTATAATAGCATCATTACTAAAGAAATTGGTTAAAATCCTCATAGAATAGCCTGGAGTTGCAGTATTCAATTACTCTGTTTCTTTATTCATATTATTTGCGATATCTATAAACTTCGCTTGGTCAGTGTAAGATCCTGTTTTGTTTTGTTTTTTAAATGTGTTATGCTGGATAACTGGAGAAATAGAAACTTGTCATCCATAGTTCTGGGGACTGGGAAAGTGAAGCAAAGTGCCAGCAGATCTTGTGACTAGTGAGAGCCTATTCTACATAAACGTGTCCTCGTGTGTCAGAAGGGGCAAAAAGATTCCCTCAATTATCTTTTATAAGGTTACAATATTAACTGACCACTGCATGACAAAATACCTAGGGGAGAAAACCATTGAAAATGGAGAAAGGTTCATTTGGGCTCCTGGTTTCAGAGGTTCTGTGGTTGCTTGGCTCCAGGTTTTGTCCCAAAGTACAGCTGCTCTTTGCAAGGGTGCCAGGAAGCAAAGGAGTAGGGAAAGGAGCTGAGGATGAGACATACCCTCCAATGGAAGACCCCATAAGCAAGATCTCTGACTAGGCACCAGTCCCTAACAACCCACACAGTTACAAACACCGGTGGAACCTACTGAACTACCAATGAAATTAACAACCAAATGATTCCATCAGTTTTCAATGTCACCACCCTCTGGGAACCAATCTCCACCTCCTAACATTCTCTCCTTGGGACCAGGTTCCAATGCACAAATTTTGAGGACATATCAGTGTTCAGACCATTGAAAAGCTCATCCTATAATCTCTTATAATTTTTAAATCTAAAATTACACTCATCTTCATCCAGGGCAGCATTTGCTTATTTGTTTGTTTGTCCCAGAAAGTATAAGTGACAGTTCTGTTGTTAACCTTTACTCTAGTAGCTAGGGTTTTGTTCATCAGTTTATTCATCCACCCATCTATCCATTTAGGAAAAATAATAATATATAAAAATATAAAAATTGCAAACTCAAGATTCCATAAAAGCACTAAACTGGAAGCCATAATATATATATACGTATTGCTGAAGACCTGGTGCAGAGCCGTGCAGGCCCTGTGCATGTTCCGCAGCAGGACAACATGTCTTACGTTCAGTCGGTTTTGTTGTCTGAGTCAGACGTCTTCCTCTTTACTCACATGGCAGTTTTAGTCTCTTATGTCACATTCTGCATTCTCCTTTTCCTAAAAATCCACAGTGCCTTGCCAACAATATTGGAATTTGGGACACATCAATATGGCATAAACCAAGTATCACATAGCAGCTCCAGCATTGCCTCGCAGCTGGCCTAACACTAGGACTTTCATCCCGACCTCAGTGTCGGTCTCTTATCAGATATATTATTCGAAGACATGCACCTCCCGGCAGCGGCCTGTCTTTTCCTTATGTTGGTAGCTTCCTTTGCTATGCAGGAGCTTTTTTGTTTCATGGTTTTTTTTGACTGCCTACCTTCTCAGTGCGGTGATCACAAACCATCCTCTGTGATTGTCCCTGAGCCTTTGGAAGGGACTATAATACTTTTTTGTTTCATGGTTTTTACTGCCTACCTTTCAGTGCGGTGATCACAACCCATCCTCTGTGATTGTCCCTGAGCCTTTGGAAGGGACTATAATACAGATGTCCTGTTTGTGGCTGGGCATCTCACCGGCACTTTGATCACTTTTCAGTTTCTGCCTTATCCACACTCAACTGAACACAGGAACTTCTCCGATGAGGTATGAGAACTGCACCCATCTATGGGTGTAGAGATATAATTTAGATAGTTTCGCTATTTAGCAGAATAATAGTAATAGGTTCAACCCTAAGGACTGTGAACTCCCCAGCCCTGAGCTCTAGCCTTGAATTTATTTTCATCTATTAAAAAATGGATAAAACATATTCATTTTTTAAAATGCAGATGTATAGTTTTCTAAAATCTCAACTCAATAGAAACACAAGTAAAGTACCCAACTTTATTGCGCAAAGGGCCAAAATAGAGTTTTTTTTAAGAACACAGAGAACATCCAACAAGCATATGAAGAGTTTCTTAACATGAATAATCATCAGAGAAATACAAATCAGAACTACTACAAGTTACGACTTCATGCCTCTTAGAATTATGTTAAACAAAGTAAAAACTTACGATGTATTAGTGACACTATATATGAAATAGAAACTTGTAAGCTGTTTCCATGACTGTGAGTTGGCATAACCATTTTGGAAAATAGATGTTTCTCAAAGAACTGAAACTACACTACCACATGACCCAGTAATCCCAGTAACCCCATTCCCGATGCACATCCATGGGAAATCAACACCTCACAAAGATATCTACACTTCCATACCTGGTTGGTTTGGATGAAAAGGGCCCCAATAGGCTCATATGCTTGGTTCCCAGTTAGTAGAACTATTCGAGAAGAATTAGGAAGTGTGGACTTGTGGAAGGAGATGTGTCACTGCAGGTGGGCTTTGAGATGTCAAAAGTTCACACCAGGCCCAGTCCTCCTGTGTGTGTGTGTGTGTGTGTGTGTGTGTGTGTGTGTGTGTGTGTGTGCACGCGCCTGATGCCTATGAATCAGTATGCCAACTCCCAACTACAGCCGCCATGATGATAATGGACTAACCCTCTGAAGCTGTAAGGAAGTCCCCAGTTAAATGTTTTCTTCTCAGTTGCCTTGATCATGGTGTCTCTTCACAGGAACAGAGCAATAACTAAGACAATGTTTCTTATTGTAGCATTATTCTCACTATGATATGCAGGCAATCTAAATGTCTATCAACAGATGCCTAAAGGAGGTTGGGTATGTATACACAATGAAATATGCTTCACCTTTGTAAAAACATGCATGGTACTGGAATTAAAAAATACTTTATGATCTCTATTATAGTGAATCTAAAATCTTTGAACTCGGAGGAACAAAACTAGGATGATGACTGCCCAGTAGATGCGGGGTAACGAGTGGGAGATAGGAGGCAGACCCAATTGCTATGAAGATGCAGCTGTGTGTCTTGACTCCATGGCTGAGCATGGAGACTTTAGCAACTGTATCCTTTCCATAGCTGCGATAAAACACCATGGCCAAAGACAACTCAAGGAAGAGAGAGACCTTGAAGGCTTAAGGTTGTAGCAGGACGACCTGCAAATCAATGTGAGTACTGCCAGCATTTCTGAAGTTCCTCAAACAAGGAACTTTGTGGTTTGCCTTTTGCAGTAGGCCTGGGCTTTCTCTTATTGAATTGAATAATCTGTTCTGTTCCTTTTTCTGCCTGAGTTGCCAAGCTCTAAACTAACCACCCCCTGCTTGCTCAAAGGAACAATCACAGAATGTAGAGCCCATAGTAGAGAAATATCCCTTGGTAACCGCAGGTAGCCCTATTGAATTCCCTCTTTCCATCCCTTACTCCTCCTCCCTAAGTAGGGTATATAATTGTATGGCAAACCTTGAATAAACAAACTTGATCAGCTTTGAGTTGACTTGTTCCTTTCTCCCTCGATCGCCTGTCTTTTCCCCTTCAGGAACCAGTTCGGAAGTGCTGCGGGCCAGCACATAAAGTAACAGAAGGATAAGAGCCCATCATGTAAGGAAGGCATAGAAGCAAGCATTGGGCATGACGGCAGGACCAGGAAGCTGAGAGGTCACATCCCCTCACAAGCACAAAGCAGAGAGCAAACTGGACATCCCGTGAGGCTTTAAACTTTCAAAGCCCACTCTATTATACATCCTCCAGTAAGACTGTGCCTCCCCACCACCTCTTCAAACAGAGCCACCAACATGTTCTACTGGGAGACATTTTGTATCAGGCATGCGGCTGGATTGAAGATATTTTAAAGAAATACTTGTGTCTCTCTTAATTTGACTCTGAGACTTTTGAAAGAGTGGACCCAAAAGAAATGGGAAATTCCTCAGAAATCTCATTCTGGGAGAAGAAAAAGTCTCCAGTAAGAGGGGGAACTTGCCTGCTGAGAAGAGATTTCACACCGTCCTAACAACTTCTTAGATCGCTTTACAGGGTGAGCCTGAAGCCCAGTCATAGAGTCAGCTGTAGGCAGAGCCACATCTTGACTGGGACTGCGTAGATATTCATAACCTCGGCCCTGTGTTTAAACTTCAGTCTCTTCAGGACTCAACCTGCAGACAGACTGGGGGAAGGAGTGTTCACTGGATCTTAACATTCCTCTTCCCAATGTGGTCACATTGAATAAATATACTTTTTCTGCTCCCTGCTTTTAATTTGGCTCTTTTAACCGGCTCATTTCGAACGTGTGGACAGACCCAACTTGAGGCACTTTGGGACCCCACCCCCAAGCTCAATAACAATTTCTCATTCCAACCACCCCAAGTAAAATATTGCGTTGTGTCCTGGAGATTTGCTAGAGGAGTAGATTTAAGTGTTATTGCCCCCACAGAAAAGAAATAAAAAGTAACTGAGGTGATGCGTTGATTTTTCTCCACCGCAGTGGACATTTCAGTGAAACCTCAATTATAGTTGGCAAAAGTACGAATTTATGAAACATCATTTGAAAGGCTACAGTTTCACACGGTAGAAGAAACGCACAAACTCACAAATAATCAAAGAGAACAGCTTTCTTTATTCCCAAACCAAGTTTTCCCATAAGAGGAAAACCTTCCGTGGAGGAGAAAGAGCCTGGCTCCCAGCATCCATTGCTGTTTTCACATTAATCACTTGAAACCATTTTCTAAGTTAAGCATCAGGGGGCCATGAAACCCCTTAGATCACACAACTTCATACAACAAAATAAACTCCAGGCAAAGGGCTCCATAAATACCTCGATTAAATCCTGCAACAAACAGCAAGTCACTAATAGCAGCCCTTCCGCTCCTTTTGCAAGCGGTCAAAATTAATGAAGAATAGGGAATTCTGTGCCAAGCTGACTAACAGCAAGTTCTCGCGAGATCATTTAAAACTGGAGAAAATAATAGTTGAAAGGGTCCCTGATGAGATTTCCCTTTTTCCTGAGAGACTCTCAATAGCGTTCTGCTGCTGCATTTTAAAAACCACTTTCCCAAATTGGGCCCCTTCATTACCATGCATCATACTCTCTCTCTCCGCTGAGAGGGCTTTGTAAAAGAATGGCACCCCAGTTGTGTTTTCCCATTAAATGCACCCTCTCTCACATCTCATCTCCACTGCTAGGACAGTCATTTCATTTCACAGCAACTCACTTCTTTGTCTCTGTTTTACCAAATGTGTAGTTCTAAAATGGCACAGAGGTGGCCATCTTGGGGGCCCTTCAAGAAACTAAGCAGCACCAACAAGTTTCGCTGACCACCTCAGCTGGCAGAAAACTAAATCAACAGGCACAGAGTCTTAGACTTGGGTTGTGAGGTCCATGTGAGGCAGAACAGAGACCCTGGAGAATATAGCCTGGGGTTGTCTATTTACACTCTGCTTGGTCTTCAAGTGAGTGAGATTATGTTACAGACAGCAGATTATATTTGCCAGACCTATAAGAGGCAAGGTCATTCTATGAGTCTCTGGAAACAGTGTCACCTCTAGGCAGGAGATGATGCTTTTGCTCAGGAGTCAAACTAGGATAGCCTAGTGCTAAACAGGAATTGGTATATATCCTATGCTTTCCACAGAAACACAGCTGTAACAGCAAATGTAATTCTTAGTGATCTGGGATATTCTTCAGTTTATCCTGGAGAAACACACGCCAGCTATCTAAAAGGGACTAGTCCATTGGCTCTCCTAGAGCTGAAGTTTACAGGAGGGAGTAAAAAACATATGGATGGCTGAGTATCCAAGATTATTTTATATTTATGTTAAATATAAATAAATAGTACCACAAGCAATATAGTCATAACTAGTATAGCATGTCAATATGTTTATTAGACAACTGTATACATAAATCCTCTAGATTATATTAATGTGCAAATAAAGGGTTTTGCTGTGTTCTAGAATGTGAGCAACAATGACATTCTTCACCAGGTGGCATCCTCCAGTAATAAAATTCTAACACGAACAATAACCAAAACACAAAGCAAGAAAACTGAAATTATTACTACTTGGAGCCAGTTCACATACGTGTGTTATCAGGCTCTGAAGGAAACACTATGCTCTGTAACGTAGCACAGCAGTTGTTCATAATTAATCAGGAAAAATTTAAATTATCTACCTCATATAAATATTCCTAAGGAATCAAAAGATTGTCTGCTACAACTTATGACCATTTCTGTGAAACTATTACTGCCAGCACGGCATGGTGCCAATTTCACCTGGAAAATCCATTAGCGTGGAGCACCTCATTCTTCAAAAGATGTGTCATCCCACTTACATTCTTTTACATATTTAAGATAAGTCAGGGGAATTCTGAGAGGTAAGGGAAATGATTAGTCTTAAGAAATAGTTCAGGAGAAGGGAGTTCAGATTTTCAAATTAGGAAAGTGAAATCCACAGCGTTTCCTTGACAGCGGATACAAAGAGGACACTGGGGTGTCGGAACCGTGGGCATTGATCTGATCCCCCACTTGGGAGACAGGCACCTGGGACGTCACTGATTGCATATTGTCCCCTCCTTGGTACAGAGCTGGGAGCACCAGCCCGATCTCCACGGGCCACAGAGCTCCTGACTTCCATCCCTACCACAGAGCTACAGGCCACGGGGATCCATAGAAAGAAAACCAGAGACTCTGGGAGCAGTCTCGCTTTTGCCATTAATCATTGTAGGAAGGAGATACTGCTAATTCACCTGGGAATAAGAGAACAGATCACATATCATTCTCCAGGAAAGGGAAAATAAAGAATTAACAGTTATCTGTCAAGGGTCTACTATCATAACATTTACAGCCATGATTTTGGTTGTTCCCAGGTACATTACAAGGTCCTTAAAGTCCATTGCCTAATCTGATTTTTAAAATAGCTGTATTAAGTAGGTAACATGCTATCCTCATTACCCACGAGGCATTTATATGAAGAAGTGAACAAATTTTGCTCATGACCACACAACTAGTAAACTTAAAACCTGGGGCACAAACCATACCTGTAAATTGCAAAGACAGTAATGGTGAAATCATCCCATTCATGGGACAAGGGAAGGGTGCAAATATTAGGTATTCAGGCCTCTGTGTCTTTCTCTTTAGTACTTCAATGCCAAACCACTAGGATGGGAAGGACTCTTCCTTAACCCACAAAGTGATGGCCATCATCCTGAAAAGTATTACGTATAAGTAATGTGATAAGTATTACGGCCCCTTGGCTTGTAAGGATATGCGCATACTCAACACTGGTTGTTCTTGGCCATGTGTGTTCTGTAAAGTCAACATAAGCTTAGGCCTGCAGAGATGCTCTGGGAACCATGCACAACTAGGATTCCAATAGCTGCTGGTCACATTTCCATCAAAGCATCCATACATAAGCCTGTTTTGGGGGAGCTATTGTTTGAAGATAACTCATAAAAACATGTTGCTGATTCACTAACATAAAATATATAATCAACCAGACTATCACCTGGGCCTGGGCAAAGTATAGCTCAGACGTCTGTTTCTGACACATGATAGCAACATAGTCTTCCCACAATTAGAAACACAACCCAACACTGTTAGGAGTCATCTCCAACAGTGAAATCTCAATTGAAAAAACAAAATAAAATGTGGAAAATGTGGTAGTAAAGTTAGTCGGACAGTATCCTGACTGTGAGAGTGCGCAAGCCGAAGCAGTGAGGCCCAGCTTTATTTGACACCAGCCAGGAGCCTGAATATCAGCCATTCAGATTCTCACTACTCGGTTCATTGATTTAGAGATTACTTATAAATCTTGGTGACTAGGCAAATTTGCACACATGTGATCTGCGGATATTGAGGATCCATTGGGTTTACATAAGGTTTTAAAGAATTGCAAAGGATATAGAGAATACCCCAAGTCTGCTCAGCATCTTAATCTAATTTACAGAGAAGCCACTGGCTAATGGAAGAACACACAGAGAAGAGCCTTACAATAAGCCAGTGGCTGACACACTGAAAGGGATGTCAGCAAAACTCCAAAAACAAGTGACTCATGAGCAAAAGTTGTAAATTTGACTCAGAACAAAATATTAAATAGAGAAATAGATTTATTTCTATATGAAACTTTAAGAGATGAAACCATAAACATGACCTATTTCTCTTCTTGCTTTCAATGACACATATGTGCATTAGGAAAATAAGGTCCACAGGTAACATTCAAGAATATCATTCCTACTTGATTAACAATTGAGTTATGTCACAGGAGAAAACAGAAATAGCAAATTCCCTTCACCAAGGCCTTTAGTCAGTCTCCCAAACAATATGTTACTATTATATCTAGCCACCTGCTGCCCTCTCAGGCAGAGCAAGCTTGTCACTAAGCTCCAGAAACCTGACCTGAGACCATGGCAACCAAGAACAACATAGACCTCAAAGGTGAAATAGTTCCCTCCAATCTTCAATCTCAGCAGACAGAAAAATGGAAGAATAGAACAAATACTTTCTCAGCTCCCCCCCTCCTGTCTCTGCCTCTCTGTTTGTCTGTGTCTGTGTCTCAATCTGCCTTTCTCTCTCTTCTCCCCATTTCCTCACTGTTTCAACCAAGTACAAATGCACATAAGCACACACACACACACACACATACAAGAACATACACACATACATATACACACATACAAGCACATACGCACACACATACATGCATATATACACGCACACACATTCACACAGACACATACACACACAAACACACACACATACACACAAGCACACATGCATGTGCACACACACACACACACACAGAGCACACTTTATGTAGTACTAGCAAACATTACCTTCTTATGTCCTCTCTACTCTTGCCTCTTAGCAATCTCTGGAGAGTTTTCTTCTCTTTAGAAATGCATACCTTCTTCCTGCTCTGACCATTCTGGGCTCTACGTTATTCACCTTATTTTGTAAATACTTTTGTGATTTCTTAGTGCCAAAGACAAAATTCTCAGATCAAGAGAGCAGGACAAGGCCCCCGTGAATCCTGATATATCTCAGGGGTCTGACACAGCACACTACTGTACATTAACTCTTCACATAATACTAATTGTAGACAAAAAAAAATTGATATCTCTTGATTGAAAAAGAGAAGGATTTTTTGTTTGTTCGCTTTGGGAGGTGGTTCGGAGGGGCGGGAATATATAAACATGGCCTCTCACAGAGACCAGGTGCTTCATCGTGTATAATTTTCAGAATCCCAGATTTACGTTTCTCATCAAATTTGATTGAAGGGAACTTGAATTCATATACTCGATATATATTTAACCTAGTCCGGGCAACACTCCGTGCTAACGTCGGGATATGAGATATAAGGGTAAACACAGCAGGTTGTGAGACCCTTTGTTCAATTACAGGGAACATGTACACAGCTATGAGCAACAATCCCAATATTCAGAACCACATTCTTTAGCATGTCCAAGACAGGGTTTAATAAAATATCCAGGAAATCTGTATCGTAAAATGAAGTTTCTTCACACCGGATTTCCTTCCAGTCTTATCAGAAAGACACTGTGAAATCCAGTCCGTGCCAGAAGAAAGCAGAGAACTTCACCTGAGAACTTTTCAGTGCCATTCGTTAGCCACAGTGCTGTTTATCTTGACAAGGCACTGCTTCTGGCCTTGCTCCAAGGCAAACAAGCCAAAGATTCATGAGGCTTTGCTCTTTGGGGATCCGTTTTAAGCACCAATGGCAAAATGTCTGTCCCAATAAAAACATGCCTTAAGGAAGGAAAATTCCATATTTTTCTTCTAATAGACAGAAGACTCATAAATTTTGGAGTTAAGAAATTCCTCTACGCAAGTGGCACTGCCCCAGGTTCCTTATAAACATGTCTGAAATGGAAAACACAGACCTGCTCTTTAAAACTAAGAGAACATCCTAAATCAAGATTCCAATTTAGGCTTAAAACAAAATTTGGAGGAGAAGAGAATAGAAGCGTTCGGGGGAGGGCTGGGAAATGCAACTCCGTGTAGAGAGCTTGCCTTGTACATGCAAGGTCCTAGCATTATCCTTTAGCAATGAAAACAAATTTGAAAGAAATCAAGACAAGTGACAAGTCCAGCTTCACCCGTTTTCCTCCTTTCTGCCCTTATGCCCTTTCCACGCAAATTCACTTATTTACTTGAGCTTTAGGGTATGACTCAAACAAATAGGCTCTCATGGCTCAGTCTTTAAACAATTAACAAACTGGATTGAAGAACTCTCTGGTTGTGTGAATACATGTTCGTAATCTGCATGGAGGTCTGTGCATGCATGTGGAGGTAAGCGGTTGACATCAGTGTCTTCCTTAATTGTTCTCCACCTTACTTTCAGAGACAGGGTCTCTCCCTGAATCTAGAGCTCGCTGTCTCAGTTAGACTGCTTGCCAAGAAGCCCCAGAGATCTCCTATATCTGCCTCCACGGAAAGGTGATTCCAAGCACGTGTTATTATGCCCAGCTTTGTATGTAGGTGCTGGGGATCTGAACTCAGAATCCTAGGCTTGTAAAAAAGTACTTTACTGACTCAGCCATCTCCCAGCATCCCAGAATCATTTTAAGAAGCAATGATATCAGGAGCCGCAGTTCAGACATTAAACACAGGCTTTCACATGTAAGGAACGCACTGTATCACCTTCACCTCTAAACCAAAGTACAAGTCTAAACTCCTTCATTTTCTTAAGCCATGATGCGGTCCAGACTCATGTTTTAACAAGAGAGTACATTTTTAAATGCTATTTTAAGATAATACAAACCGAGTAATGGTGGCACATGCCTTTAATCCCAGCACTCGGGAGGCAGAGGCAGGTGGATCTCTGTGAATTGGATGTCAGCCTGGTCTGCAGAGTGAGTTCCAGGACAGTCAGAGTCACAACAGAGAAACCCTGTCTCGAGGAAAAAAAAAAAAAAAAGAGATAATACAACAGCGACTGTTTTGAAGACATCATTTAATTCTTTAATATGGAATAAATCATTTTCTACAATATTTTAGAGTCAAACTCCTTGACATCATTAAGAATCTGAAACTGAGTTGCAAGAATGAGGACCTGGATTCAGATTCCTAAAACCCACATAAAAGCAGGGCATGGCATTGTTTATCTGTAACTCTAGCACTGGGATTGGGAGAGAAGGAGACACAAGAGGATTCTAGAACTTGCTGAATAGCCAGACTATCCTCTCCATCCCCCCAAAAAGGTGAGCTCCAGATTCATTGAGAGACCCTGTCTCAAAGGATAGAGAGCAATAGAGCAAGACACCAAATGCTCCCTCCAGCCTCAATGTGCACACATGGGCACACGTACCACTCTCCCACATGTATATACTACATGTATGTATATATATATACACACACATTTTTAAAGTATAGGGGAGATTAAAATATGATGGCTATTAAGTATAAACCGTTTACTTAATAAATATCAATGTTCTTACATTTAATGGATTAAATTCTCCAATTGTAAACAGCAGTTTAGTTCTTCGTGTTAATAACATCTAATCCCATTTATAGTACCTACAGGCATTATGCAGTAATGGTAATTTTAGAAAAAAAATAAAGTTGATATGACTGAGCAAAGACACAAAGTATGACAGGAGCTTAGACCATTACTACATGAAAACTCCAAGTTCAAACGTAAAACATCATAGAAAGTCAACATATCTTAAACACTACCCTAATAACCTCAAATCTCACACAAGACTTATGAATTTAACTTGAAGAAATATTTAATGGATATTTAATTTAATAAGTTTAAAAATTTAAAGAATATGTAATGCTTTCAACAGGCAAAAAAGGAAAAGTAAAATCTTTGAAATGCAAATAATATAAAATGATCACAAGACAGCCATTTAAACCGATTGTCATTCAATTCTGTAGAGAACAGAACCAAAATATAGTTCATATTGAAATGCAAATTATTTAGGAAGGTTTTCCTGACAGTGAGATTTACTAAACTCTCTCAAAATAGAATAATGGGATAAAGAGCATTGATGAGAAAATTCAAAATTGGGCAGTATCTCACTGCCATAACTGACATATGATGCTTCATGTAAGGTAGGAAATTGATTGACAGTTATTCAAGAAAAAGTTTCTGCAAATATATAATGACAAGTCTCCCAGATTTTATAGGATGGCTGGTCACAGAGCATCTTCATAAGGGATAAGACCGACTTATTAGGGAGAACTCTAATGCATTGTGTTGGAGTTCAGAGGCTTATCTAATGTCACTACATAATTTGTTGAGAGTTCCAGGGACGATCTTTTCTACCACTTTATGTCTATAAAAGGATGAAATTATATTATTCATATTCATGGATTTTCTTTTGCTATGGTATGACCAAATTTTGGAGAATTTAAGATAATCACTAGGGACTGGATCAATGGCTCAGTGGTTAAGCGAACCTCTTCCAGAAGACCTGGATTTAATTCCCAACAACATATGGCGGCCCACAACTATCTGTAACTCTAGTTCCAGGGCATCTGACACCTTTACACCAATGTACATAAAATAAAATAAAATTTAAAATAGATAATCACCACACTCTATAGCTAATACATACTCAAAGATTCTGCTTTCGTAACACTTCAAAACACCACACTTAGTACAATGAGACCCTGTACGCTAATATTTTCTCTGCCATTTCGACCAACTCTTACTCTTAAGGTTATTGTTTCTGCTCATTGCAATACCAAGTGTTCTCTTGAACTGATCACCCTTTTGGAATGGATTATGTGAAAGGTTGTAGCTTGTTACATAGTGTTTATTCTAAGTAACATCCAATAACGTCTCAGGCTGCCTCTGTAAACCTGGTTCCATTTTTCATCGAACAATTTATTTTGATAAAATACAAAAAACTGTCCCAATGATTCATGTTACTCATTACTTTTATAAATTATTCAACAGAGAAATAACAAATACTCTAGGAAATATAAACCAAATTGAACTAAACACTTCAAAATAAATGAATAGTTCATCCTTGATTTTATTGTGTTTTTTCAATTGCTGCTTAATTAGAAAAATGCCATTATTTAGACTACAGATCCCTATCACTGTAAAATCCATGAGCCTCTCCTATAAAACTATTATTAACTTTAGAACCAGTGATTGTTTCCCTCAAGCCAACAATAATGAAGACTAAATTGGTATTTCAACAAAATTAAAATTTGGGAAATCTAAGTTATAAACTTCAGAGGGGAGGGGGGCTTACCAATAACCATCCAAAGAGTTTCTAGATTCTTTAGCATTTGCTTAGATCCCTTTGAAACTATTCTGATTTTACTTTGGTTATTTAAAGGCAGATGACAGAAATTCAATTTAGTAGATGTAAATTCTGAAAACAATAAAATACATTAGCTCTGTCTTCCATTTCTGCCTGAGACTACAGAGAGAAACATGTAACTCAACACCAAACTATGTGACCACCATAATAATTGTGCAGACGATGAGGTCTGTCCTCCAGGAATAGAGCCAAGGACAAGAGTAGAATCCAATCAGTTCAACTCACTTTTACAGCATTTGATGCATTAGATCAGCCATATGAGTATGACGATTGTCCATTAGCCATCTGTCTAGTTTGCGATGCAGCTTTGAGCACTTGCCTTTTATGATCTGCACATGTGTAACAAGAAAGTAGCCATGAACATGCTTGCTTAACTGCGTAGAAAACTTACAAAGTGCCACTATAAGGGGATCCACTAAGGGAAATTCACAATCCCCAAATTCCTAGACTCAGTTATGTGATTATGATTCAAGGCTAGTAAAATGGTTGCGCTTTTTCTCTTTATTATTCTGTGAGCATTTTTGTGAGAGCCGAGAAATTGTGAAACTGGTAAGCAATAAAACAATTTAAAATATACATCACATAGAACACTTCAATCTAGCCATCCCCATGTTTGGAGACATTCTTCGTGATGAATGCGACAGGATTGGTCCCTATGATTCTGAAGTATGTTAATCAACACATGCTACCACTGCACTTAGGACAAAAACGGGAAATTTGGAGCTCTGTACAATTCCACTAAAGCCAGCAAGGAACGATTGTCACCCGTTACTATATCTACGGTCAAAATAAAAGCAAAATATAATCTACGGCAATTAATCCAGTAGCCATCTAGCTAAATGCATATTAATAGCACTCAGATAACAAATGATTCCCTATATAAGATAACTCAAGAGATGTTCTTTCCTTCATCAGGCATAGGTATTCATTGATTAAAGGGTGGGGGCAGGGTCATTTCATTATCTTGTTTAGCTTCTGTTTGTTTTTTTCTCTGTCATAGAAGCAACAAAAACTAATTATTCGAGTGAGCCGGTTTGGCTCCCATACCAGCTGTAACCAGTCAGAGGCATCATGGTCCATGAGGAGATAGCCAAACGCTCATTGTTTAAATGTGGACCAATTTATTGGAGTCCAAGTTATAATTAGGGTTTTTTCTTTGCATTTTAAAAGGCAAAAAGTGAAGACACAAACTCCTAATATATATAATTAAGACAAGCAGCGTTAACCTCGCGGGTTTGTGGAGACTCTTACTGTCACTCTCAAGGCAGGTCTCCTGCTGAGAGCATAATGATGGTTCTGCTGCCCCTCATACTGTCTGCCTCCTAGAGAGCGAGCACTGTTTGTTATTAAAAGAAGACTGTCATATCCTGCTCCCCTCTGCACACAATGTCTCTCCCTGATGCTGCTTACCTTTTATCTACTCTCTTAAGTGTGAAGGGTAGGGGGAGGCTAACGAATTACAGAGACTTGGTAAATTCTAACAAGTTGGAATTAATAGAGTGTCTCCCTCCCTTCCACCAAAAGTCCTGTCTCCTCAGTTTGACACACTTGCATTCTGCACCCGTAGCTGCCTGCTCTTTCCTGTGCCTATAAGGAAAGCTAAAATAAGATGCAAAGCCATGGAATCCTAACTACATAAACGACAGCAGTGGGAAATTCCATTTTACATTAAATAGCATAGTTTAAACCATTAAACCTGTAGGTCACATTTATATTTAACACCAAGGTGGTAGTCAAATCTTTTCTACTGATTAATGAGTGCTTTAGGCACCAGTTGGGTAGGGGAGTGCATTGTTTCCAAAGAGATTCTATATGTCCTTTAAAATGAAGAACTTGACCTTTTCTGAAGCTCTGATAACTACGTATTTTCCGTTGTGTAAATAGAATGACAGAAAATGGATTTCTTTTTGCACGGATTTATCGCCTTCAGTATTAAGTCACTCTGCCGTGCTGTTAGGCTTTCTTAACTGGCTTTGCATGTCTCACAGGCTGTGACATCTCATTATGTGTTGTAACAGTCTCTGACAGTCTGTATCAAAAAAAAAACGGACTGCTATGTAGGGTTTAGTATTTCTATTTTACTATCACTTCCTAATCTGTTAAAGCTTTAATATATCTGAGAACAAAACACACAGTCTTACAATTCTTTAAGACATAGAAAGAAATGCAGCCGATGAGAAGCATGCATGAGGCAAGATTTCCTAATACTACCTTCTCCATTTGATAGAAATAAAGTATCTGCAATAAATAATGAGATACACATTTAAATCAGTTTTAATTTTGTAATAACATCCCAAAGCACGAACTCAAGTACATATTCTAATATATGAAAGTTTATTTAAATGACAATATAAACTATGAAAGACCTATAGAATGGAATGGGCAGTTTAAAGAAATGAAATACATTTAGATCTACTTTTATTTGAACTTAACTTTTCAAAGAATTTCATACTGTATTTCCATCATTTCCACCCCTTTCTCTTCTCCAATTCCCTCTCAAATCTGTGATCTCCTTTGTATACACAAACCTGTTTGTCTGTATGTACACACACAGAGAATCCACTGAATCTTTCAGCAGTAGAAAAGCTAGCCAGCAGGGAAGGAGCATTTAGCTCAGTCCTGGACTGATTGCCCATGTCCCGCAGCCAAACACATGGTATCTCCAGCAGCAGAGATTTAGTCTAGTTTTGTTGTACAACCAATAGTAGTAGCAACAACCTACATAGGGTTCTGGGGAAGACTACAGAAGTCTCACAAGGTAAGTGACTCATGGGGTGGGTTAACTTACTCCTGACATTGGAGTTCTGACATAACAACACTGTGGCCCCTAGGAGTACCCTCTTCGACACATCGGGCACCTTCATTTAAACTGTAATTGGTGGGGTTTTCTTCTTTTATTAAAAATAGACTTTTTTCATACAATATATTCTGATTACGGTTTCCTCTTCCCCCATTCCTTTCAGTTCCTTCCTACCTCCCCTCTCATTTGTATACATTCCCTTTCTGTCTCTCATTAGAAGACAAACAGGCATCTAAAGAATAATAATAAAACACAATAAGATAAATCAAAAAATAAACAAATGGGAATATGGACAAAAGAATCAAACAAGAAAAAAAGCCAAAGAAAAGGCACAAGAACTGCAAATAGATGCAGAGACTCGAACAATTGCACATCCAGGAAGCCCATAAAAATCCAAAACTGGAAGCCATAATATATATGCAAAAGACCAGTTTTTCCTTCCTAATGGCTGTTTTAACTGTTCTTGCACATTTTTTTTTCCAAATCTGTAAACACTCAAGGGTTAACATATGTTGAATACTTTTGAAAGATCCACTGTCACCCATCCCAGTGTCAATTGGTTTTTAGCTTCAGCAGATGCAAGGGGGATGCAAAAAACAAACAAACAAACCAAAAAAGCAAACTCCATTGTAGTACAAAGATCCCCAAATCTGTATCAGTCCGAAGACCAATTCTGGGTACAGTGGCGTGGATGGAAACCCCTTTCTTATTTCTATAATCCAGTGTCATTCTCCATGAGCCATCCCAGTTTCCCAGCACGGGGTGCATCTGAGGAGCTGCTACACATCTCCCCATCCTCCTGTGAGTTCAATAAAGTTGGCTTCTACTACTTTGACCAGGCTTGGAGCAAGGAAGAGCAGGTTGCATTCTTTCCTGCCATACCTAGCTTTAGTGTCCTTGACCTGACAGGCTGGTCACTTGACTACTGCCTTTCTGTTGACTCTATGTGTTGCTGAAAGGAACCCGGGCGCCATCAGTAATTTCATTCTCCATTGCAAAGGGAGAGATTTACACTGTACATTTTGGCTAGATAACTGCCTACCTCCTTTTATTTTTGTTTATTTGTTTGGTTGTTTGATGGGTTGGTTTCATCTGCACTGCTTGGTGATTCGCTCCTTCTTTCACCCCTATGGTGAAAGCCTTCCAGAGGCTCACAAGCACAAAATGGGATTTCTGATACTTTCTTCTACTTAGGTACTCTGGTTATGCACACATTGTATCATATTTCCCTCTGAGTGACCCAGACAGATGCCTTTGCCTACTCTGCCCTCCCTTACCTCATTCTGAGTGTTTAGCACCTTGCTCTTTGTAAGTTAGTCCAAATCATCCAGATTCAGAGGTTCTCCGATCTTGTAAAGAGCTCATACCGCTATAAAGCTCAGCAAAGCCACTGGAGTCCCATACCAGCTGGGAAGTTTCTGGTGCATAAACTTTCTTAACTCTCCTCTGAACACAGTTCCAGCAGGCCCAATGAACTGAGCGTCAAACAAGCATTTCATATATTCAGTTTATTCAGCATTGTCTCTCTTTCTCTATTGTCTTTCAGTACCAGGCACTCATGGGGCCCTCAGCTGTTGATAACCAAGTGTGTCTAATGACTCATACTTCCCTCAGGTTATGCAGCCTTTGGGTCAAGTGAGATGAGTAATTATATTGCTCGCTTGCTCCACTTCCAGAGGACTCAGACTGATTCCATCTGTCCCTATGTCCCACAGTCTCACAAGCCAGGGTGTGATATGTTCTTTCATTTCTTACTTAAAAGTCTTTCCCAGTTCAAGCAATTTACACTCACAGTAGTTCCTGGTTATCATAATTTGCTGTATTGAGCCATTATTAAGGCCCCTAGCTATACATTAGTTATGGATTTTCTCTTCTACTGTGCTAAAGGTCAGACCCGAAAAGTATCTTCTGGGACTTCTTTCTTCTCTCTCCGCTCGTGGTCCAATTCTGCCCATGGGTTGTAAGACTTTTGATCCCCAAAAGGGTTTTTTTTTAGTACAGATCTAATTTGCACTCCCCTCTTTTGCATTTCATCAACAGAGAAAAACAGAAAGTCAACATTTAGATCTCATTCTTCCTTTTTTTCCAACCTTTTTCTGCCAAATCAGAAGTCAACTGAAGGATAGCTTCCGTGTGTCCTTCCTTCACTATAAGTCTTCTTATTTTTATTTATTTCATTGCATGTGTATGTGTGTTTTCTTGCATGGAGGCATTGCATTGTATGTATGCAGTGCCTGTGGAAGCCCGAAGACTGCTTTGGATCCCCTGGAACTGGAGTTACAAATAATTGTGAAACATCATGTGGGCACTGTTCCTACAGTGTTCTGGTCTTTTGAAGATCTCGCCCAACAGGTAACATCATCAAGGAGGAAGAAAACAGACCTTGCAATAGGGAAGCCTTGTTCCTTAAAGATCAGCGTTTTAAGGCAGGTGCTTTTTCTTTTCTAACATCTGTTCATATCATCTGCAAGATACTGATAACGATGAGAGCCTGGTTAGACCGTCGTGATGATGAGGGAATAGAGCTGAAAGTATCAGAGAATAGTGGAGATATAAAAATCGCGCTCACTCTCATGCCCTGGAAGATTCTACTATAGCTAAAGTATGTGGACAGGAAAATTTCAGCTATCCAGAGGCAGAAAGGGGACAGGTGGAAGACAACCCATGCTCGCGAGTGCAAAGACTCTGCTGCAGTTACCACTCAAGTCTGGAGCAGGCTTCCAGCAGGAATGAGGGGACATCAACAACTTGCTCACAGAAGTGTTGTTCTAAATTCTCTATCATTTTCTACCTTCCCATATCATGTTCTAGAAGAAATGGATAAAACGGTCAAATCTGAAAACAAAGGGGGAAAAAGAAAACAGGTATTACAGATTATTAGATTCATTCTTTGTGGGTCATGAAGATTTTTCTTTAGGGGACTTTCCACCAAAAAAAAAAAAAAAGAAGAAGAAGAAGAATCTGTGGTTATTAGTAATCACTCTATGTAGATCTGTAATGCAAAGGAGCAAGCTGGACAAATAGAAATAACAAATGTACAGTTTGAGGAGAAAAGGAGCACCGGGAAGTGTAATGGAGCTAAGTCAAGTGCTCAAGGAGATGAAGTTAAAAGAAAACTCTCATGCTAAATGGAATAAAGGGAGCGGAGATTTCAGGGCAAGACCCTGCCCAGCTAAGCTTCCACCTTGTGAAAACAAATTAAAGAAAAGCTTAAGCAGTGAAAGAAACCACCACCAACAGAAAGCTGATGCAAATTTAATTGAAGGAGGGGGCCAAGTTCCAAACGCATCAAGCAGCAGAACTTGGTAGCTTCAGCCATATGGTTCAGGATTTAGAGTCAAGGATAACAAGAAAGAGGTTAATGAATCTCCTTTTGTGGTTAAGGAAAACCACTGAAGCTAGGCTTGTGTTGGGGGTGTCCCTTCATGGAGTCCCCGAGAGGCCATTGGTCGTGAAAGTGAAGCCTGAATTGTGTTAGAGACCCCAAGATGTTGGACATGCCAGAATCATTAGATACCTTCCAAGAAGAGCTGCAGACCTAGCGTGGAACCAGCCCAAGAGACAGAAGTCTGTCCTGGTCAACAAAACTGAGAGGAGTTGGAGATCTGAAGAGCAGTTTGACATCAGACATGGAGACATGGTTTTCGGTCTTGCTTTGGTCCAGTATTTCCTCACGATGCTCCCTTTCCTCCTTTTTGGAACAGTCATGTACATCCTGTGCCTTTATATGTTGGAACTACGTGCTTTTTGCTTTTGTTTTCACATGGCGTTACAGTTAAGAGATTGCTGTGAGCCTCAGAGACTGTAAACTTCGGGATTTCTAAACGGTGTTGAGACTGTGATAGCCTAGGGGGACTTTCGATGCTGGACTGAATGCAGTTTTGCTTTATCGTGCGGCTAGAAGCATCTGGGGGGCCAGGGGCTGGAATGTGGTGGTTTGGATAAGGATGGCCCACATCAGCTCACATATTTGAATGCTTAGTCACTAGGGAGCGGAACTGTTTGAAAGGAGTCGAAGGATTAGGCTATGTGGCCTTGTTGGAGGAAGTGTGGCACTGGGAGTGGGCTTTGAAGTTTCAAAAGACCACACCAGACCCAGGCTAGGGCTATCTCTCTTGCTTCCTGTGGATCGTGATGTAGAGCCCGTATCTACGGCCCTCGCACCTGTCTCCCTGCATGCTGCCATGTTTCCTGCTAGGATGCTAATGCACTAAACCTCTGACACGACAAACAAGCTCCCAGTTTTATAACAGTTGCCTTGATCACAGTGTCTCTTCATAGCAATAGAACACTAAAATATATTTCTTTTATTAACTAACATATAGTGTTAAATATCCTTATGACATTTCAAACGATGCGCATTTTATTCTCTTTCCCTCATCTCCCTCCAACTGTGCTCCCACTTTTCCCTGCTAACAACTTCCCAAATCTTTCATCTTCCAGGTGCCCTGTGCTTACCCCACCCTCTACATCACCTAATATCACCTGCTCTTGGACTCCTTTCAGATTTTTAGACTTTGCTCCTACTGTTTATATTGTAGCTTAATAGTACACTTTGCGGATCCATTCATTTTTGTAAAATTTCTCAATTTCACTTTTCTTGATAGCTGAGTAAAATCCCATTGACATACACACTTCTGTGCATATACACATGCATAGAAATGAAATACTTGTTTTATCTGTTGTAGCATGATTTACTCATGTTAGTGTAAGAAAGAAGTAGAGTTATTTTAGAAGAAGCACCAAAAGAAAATGATGGATGGAAAATCTAACAGGATTCAAGAAGAGAAACAGTGTAGCCTAGCAGAGTCCCAGTGCTCTAGAGCCTCAGCGTTTCTGAAAGCCCCAAGCCCACCACATGCATCTCACCATTAATGGAACTCAGCTCTTCCCCACCTGCTCTGTGTGTTCAGCAGTCCTTCTGTCTTGTGCTTCAGGCCTAGTGACCCAGTCACCCCACCTCCATCCATCCCCACCTCATGGTTCCTGCCTTCCAATAGTTTCTGCTTCCTCAAGGTCTCAGCTTCCTGAATTGCCCTCATCTTCATGGACCCATCCACTTTGTGGCCTTTCTCTAGTTATCTGTTAAATAGCATACCTAATTCCAATCAAACAATGAATAAGAGAGCTAGGATTAGACTTTCTACAGTCAGAGCTCTTGGCAGTGTTGACACATGGCAAATACTGCTCTAGAGAGGACCCAATAGCAGCTAAGAGTTGATTTCTCCAATTTTTCAAAGTTAATTCAAGTTTCTAGATATTTTCCGTTCCCCTTATGAATTCTAGAGATCAGCAATCATCTCCCCCAAAGTCATCTATTTATTACAATGTAAAACAAAAGATAGAAATTAAAACTCAATATACATCATCTTTCTGCTTAGTTCTCATTACTGCAAGCTATGGTCTTCTTAGGCACAAGGTCTTTCAAATTAGGTTAAAAAAAAAATCTGTTTTCAAATGCCTTGAAGCTGTGTAACACATATCTGCATTTTCTGGAACAGACTTGGTTCCTCTAGTTCCTTTTCCAATCACACTGCTAAACCACAGTTTAGTTTAGTTTGGGAATCATTCTTTCTTTTTTTTTTTTTTTAATAGTACATTCCTAGCATGTATTTCAGGTATCAGAGTGATAGCAGCTGATGTCACTAACATAAAAAGATATAATGACTCAGCCATAGTCAATGCTATGTTTTGGGATTTTTTCACAAAAAGCTCACAGTCAGTATTCCCTATCATCAGGAGCCTTTCCTTTAAACAGAAATTTAGGATTCCAGTTTTTTGTTTTGCTTTTTTTAATCCTGTGGCTTGACTATCCTCACATTTGGTCCATTTCATCTCATTTGTCTTCAAATGTCTAATGAAGGAGTAGATAAGTCCCATCCTCCCCAAGAAGATATTTACAACTGATGGAAGAGGAAAGACTAATTTCTTCAATGGAGTGACACTGAGTATATCAACCACACTCCAAAACATGCCGCACGCTCAGGAGTAGTTAGTCAACATAAAATGGATCCTTGTTTTTTGTTTTGTTTTGTTTTGTGTGTGTGTGTATGTGTATGTGCTTTTTTGTCTGAATATTTCTTAGTCTTTTAACTGATTGATTTTTTTTTTTTTAAGTTTGTCTGTTTCGATTTTGGTTCGAGAAGTGTGGTTGGGAGGTAGGAGGGAGAATCTTTGGGAAGTTAGTGGAAGGGAAAGAATAGGGAAAAAATATTGTATAAAAAATTTCAAGTAAAACATGTTTTCAAAGAATGGTCTGTGATGGGCTGGGGATGCAGTTCAGTTAACTCTACACATGCACAAGTCGCTAAGTCTAATACCCAGCACTGCATAAACTGCACATAGTGATACACAGGTAATCCCAGTTTTCGGAAGATGGAGGCCAGATAATCAGAGTTCTGGGTCATGCTTATAGCAAACTTTAGTGGACAGAGATCCTTTTCTGCTGTTGTGAAGAACTGCTAGCTATTACTCAATCTCATTATCAATGGTTGAAAACTGCAGTTGCTTTATATCTAAGCCATAAAGTAGCTAAGCTATGATGACCTCTAAGGCCTGCCTTTGAGATACTTACCATCCATCCCTTGTGTTTTCAATGTCATCTTGCCCCATCTCACATAAGTAGCCAGTTCTTATAGAAAGTCATGTTTGTGAACACCATCAAATGACTGCCCTTACCTTGTGTCCTTTCTTTATAAAATGCACTTGACTGACACATACTTACTGTTTTCTTTCCCTAAAAAGAATGGACAGGGCTTTTGTGCTTTTGAGAAGTACCAAAGTGTAAGCACTTTTCTGGGTTACACTGCCTTTATTTCAACTAAAGTCTCAACGTAACAATACGTAGCATGCAAATGTACATAGTTTTGTCTCCATAAAACTTCATGTACTGACATGGATTTGTCCTATGTACTATAATTTGTAGACATTTGCTCTATGAGAGAAGATTACTCTTTTCCTTTTGAGCATCTTTGGTTTATTCTGTGTGAGGTAGTTAGAGACCCTGTCTTAAGAAACAAGGCAGATGGCTCCTGACCAATGATACCTGAGGTCCACTTTTGACTTCCATACACATGTACACATACCCCTTCACATATGTGCACACACACATACAATCTTGACCAGTGGCTTGATATGGTGGAATATACCTGTCATGCATCTGAAGGAGGGCCTAAGGCAGAAAGATCACAAGTTCCAGGTCAGCTTAGGCAACATATTGAGATCCCTTCACACACACAAAGAAAAGCATAAAGAATCTCTGTGTGTGTGTGTGTGTGTGTGTGTGTGTGTGTGTGTGTGTGTGTATTATAAAGATTAGGTGACAACCTCAATGAAATATGGAAAATACTGTCTCCCTCATGTCTAATTTGTGAAACTAGTATGAGCCCAGCATGCACTGAGTGACTGGTGTTCCTCTTCTATATAAGAGTAAAATTTAGATCGTTCTTTAAGCACAGAAAAAATTATTTCTTGCATTTCTATTTCTCCGATCAGCCTTTATCTTGATTTATAGACATATTTATAATATCCACACAGACTCTTCCATGTCACCTTCATCTTATTTCCTGCCGTGGATGATGACATTTGAAAGATGAGTAGAGACTGAAACTAAGGAAATTATCGTCAAGGTCCTCCTTCAGAAAAAGGTAAGAAAGCATTCTGAATACACCTGAGATTCTGGTGCCATTTGGCTTCTGTGTTTCTTCCTTTCCTCTGACTTAAAACACTGTGGGGTGGGGAGTGGTGATGAAGTTACACTTAGAGCTGGAATTCACCTCTGAGAAAGATACATTTACCTAAGATGTGCAAGAGCCTAGAGTAAATCTCAAATCTCTGAGTCTGTTCCTGCTTTAACCACACCAGCTAAAGATGGATTAAAAAAAAAACTTATTATGGTCCATAAATGGACCTCTCCAACTTCTCCATCCAATCCACTATACTCACTAATATGTCCAACGTGAGCTGTGTGAGCATTAGAGTTGTGAGCCTTGACTTAAAAGAATCATACCCAAATCATCTCAGTAAGCAATGGTTCCTTTGGCAACTGCAACAGCTAATCCCAATTGTCACCTTGACGGGATCTAGAATAACATGGAAAACGAGCCTCTGACCCTGTGTGTTAAGGATTACCTAGACTGGGTTACCTGCAATGGGAGGAACCACCTTAACTATGGGCAGCACTGTGGGCTGGAGTCCTAGATTGAATAAACAGGAGAAAGTGAGTAAAAGCATTCATCTATCTCTGCTTCTTGACCATGGCTTCCTTGCCATGATGAACTAACCTCAATCTATGAGTTAAACTAATCCCTTCCTTCATTCAGCTGTTTCTGTCAGAGATTTCATCCCTGTGGGGGGACGAGTAACTAATGGTGATGAAAAATAATCATTACCTGTATCTAAATTTTATAAATTATATTTCTAAAAGAATAACTTACATTAGGAAGAGGTTCCAAACAATGGAAAGGGGTCTAGAATAGTTTTTTAAAAGAAAAAAAAAAATGACTTAAGTTTGTGCCTTTAGCATGCAGTTAACAATGTGCTAAGTTTGTCCTTAGGGAAAAACTCTAACAAGGAGTTTCCAGTGCACAAAAGCTTTTCCTATGGAACCAGGTCAGTAGTACCCTCCGCTACCTTGCCTTCCGTCTGGAACAGCCCCATTGGTTTTGCCATCCCCCAAAGGTGCTATTCTGACACATCTCATTAATTTTAACAGGATCTTGACCCATAAAAATAAATGGTCTATGCTTCAATGTCTAAGTATGCACGTAAAGAGAATACAGCTTAACGTAAGTGCTATATAGGTAACCTGGGGCCCAAGAAAAACTATACATGCTCAAAGAATATAAATTTCCTGAGGCATTTACTTATTAAGATTTCAAGCAAATATAGTGTAGCCTCAGACACTGTAAATCTACGTGGAGGAAAGTACACAGGAACACTCCCAGCCACACATCTCTGCTGTTTTCTGATGCATAGTGTCATCTATTCAGCTCCTTTCCTGCTGATATGTTCCTGATTTGTTGTAACTGGATCTGTTTGTAGTTGGCATTCCAAAGAAAAGGTGGGTAAATCCGGAAAATAATCTCCCCAGTGAAAACATCAAATACTGAAAATTTCCAAAAGTTAGTGTATTATAAGGTTGGTTGTATGGCCAAAATTAAGTAACTGTTCTTCAGGGGGAAATGGATCCAAACCACAATGACCTGTGGATGCTCAATACCAAAATCGATAAAGGAAAACCTAAGTATATTCAATCATCCACGCTGTAGTTCTAAATTATTAACTTTTTAATTCAAATAAATTATTTTTAACAGAATGCTAAGAAATAAGAAAACCAAAAGTGACAATCTTTCAAAGTTGTATCCTTGCTTAGAATGGTCAAGATAAAAGTGAAATAAGGGCTTTTAAGATGGCTCAGCAGGTAAAGGCTCTTGGTGACTAAACTTAGTGACCTGAGTTCAGTTCCTGGGATCCACAATGTATAAGGAAAAAACTTAGTTCAAGCACCTTCACACATTGGTCTTCACGCATACTTGTATTATGCATCCCTGTGCATATACACACATATACACAATAAATAAATGTAATAAAAACAAATGTGGTGCTGTCCAAGGACTAAGGTGTGTTGAGGCTGGCTTTTGAACCCCAAATTACCCCGAGGGTTTGGAAACAGAAGGTGTTTGGCTGCTCTTCACCTTAGTCCTGGCCAGAACCCAGCTAGATTATTAAATATTGCCTGCTTCACAGAAGGTCATTAGCAAAGGAAGGTGGCTTGGTTGGTGCTTATCTGCTCTGTAGCTAGAAGCCTAGGGATGAGTCCATTTACTGATAAGGTGCCTTCCTCCTTTGCCCTGTGAGACCACACCTTATGCAGAAGGTGCCCTTGCAGGATTGATGCTTAGACTTGAGCTCCACATGCAAATGGGGCTACCCCAGTATCCTTGTCTTAGCCAACGGATCCCATCCCTGGATACCAAAGACCCTCCCTTGCCTATACCCTATAAATGTAACCACTCTCACTTTAACAAATGAGATGTGCTCTTCTCTCCCGAGAGTCTGATTCACTCTCATCGGCTCTTAGTACTCCGATCTGGGACCCGTCAGGATGAGTTGACCCACGCCCTGCACTTTCCTTCCAGAGAGCTGAGCTGGCTGCTGCTAGCTCAGCCATGCTCCTAGGAGGGAAGAAGCAGAGAAGAAAGAGCAAACAACAAACTAACACTCTTTGCACTTTGACTAGCTGTGAGTCTTAGTAGTAACTACCATCCAGTGCCAAAAAGAACTTTGTTGAAAGCTGCAATAATCTATGAGTTTAGAGGGCAACATATATTGTGTCCACTTGGCAAAATAATAGTACTAGCTGCTGCCAAGAGCCTAGAACCTACCCAGCCAAGGGTCCAGGAAGCCTGAGGAGCTGAGGGCAGTTGGTGGTAGTGGGGAGAGACAGTAACGTTCTTTTGAGAATGTGGCCCCTGATAGGCTGCCCATGCTCCAGGAGATGGTCCTAAACCCACACGAGTACTCTCAGCACTCACTAGATTCTGTGGGTTAAAAATAAAAAATACATGAAGCTGGGAAGGTGACTTGGTGGAGTGGTTCTGATAGGAGTTGGAGGGGGAAGGAGTAGCGAATAGATTTGATCAAAATACATTGGAAACATGGATAGAATTCTCAAAAATCAACAGTATCGACATAAACTATTATTTGTTGAGTTGTGGATGAATGTCAAACGTTTCGCCCGTTGTTTACATAATGGCACTACTACAACCATTTTTCAGATGATAGAAAGCAGAAAGCTCAGGGCAGTATGTGTGTCTTGTTCGAGAACAATTAGATAATAAGGGGACACAGTGTACCATTTTCAGAATATGTTCTCGGAAACTCTATCTTTGCTGCTCGGGGAACAACTTCATCCTTCCTAAAGAATAACTGTTTCAAAAAAACATACACATATATGGAGGCAATCTAAATGAGATCCCCAAATAACAGAGGAGACAAAAGTCCCAACTGGACATCTCTCCTCACCAAATGAAGCTTTCCAGTACTTGGAATGGGTTATTTGTTGGCCAAAGTGGTCCCATGAGATGCCCTCCAGACAACCCAGGCTGTTGCCAAGGCTACAGGTTGCTTTCCACAAACTGACAGAAAGGCCTTATTGTTGAAGACAACACTTACACAACTCTTTGAACACAGTAAAATAGAGCTGGTGCTGATCGAGAGCCTTCACCTCTACAAGCTAGTGTTCTTGGTACTGAAAGATGCTCTACACACTATCAAAGGAGAAATGAAAATACCAACCCAGCTACAAATTCTTTGATCTACAAAAATGTCCTGTCTGCAAAATAGACTAGTGCAATGGTGGCACAAAGCTTGTGGGAGTAACCAGCCAATGTGTGATTTGAGTTAAGGCCCACTCCACGAGATATAACTCAGACCTGACACTGTTTGGATGGCCAAAAACCTGAGCCTAAACAGACCCCTGGGACCTAGGGCAAAACCAAATACTACTATTCTACTAAAGGAACATAATAATAAAATGATTCCTAATGTCATTCTGCTATACTCATAGATCAGTGCCTTGCTCAGCCATCATCAGAGACATTTCCTCCTGTAGCAGATGGGAGCAAATCCAGAGAGTCACAGCCAGACAATGTGCAGAAAGTGAGAAACCTTGGAAAACTCAGCCCTAAACAGGATGTCTCATCAGATCCTCTCCCCCAGGGCTCAGAGAACCCTGCAGAGGAGGCAGGCAGAGTGTTAGAGCGAGAGGGGATGGAAGACACCAAGGAAACAAGGCCTTGTAAACACACCAGGACGGATGCACACGTGAACACACAGCATGACGCAGTATGCACAGAGCCTGCAGGGGTCGGCACCAGACTGGGTCATGGAGCTGAAAGAAGAGGGTACATGCCCCCATTCCTAACCCGGAAGCTATCTCCAATTGATAAGCACTTGCAAATGAAACACTGGAGGTTCCTTTTCTCATGTTGTGTCCGGGCCTTTTTTTTTTTTTTTTTAATTTAATTTTATTTTTTTTACCCTATTGGTCTTATGCATATATTTTATGGCTTCTGGTTCTGTGTTTTTACGGGATTCCAGAGTGTGCAAAGGAGTGTATCTCTGCATCTCTGTTTATTATGTCTTTTCCTTCTGTTTGTTTTGTCCTATTCTGATATGTTTATTTTTGTCTTTAACTATATTTTACTATCATCCCTTAGATGCATGCTTTCTTAGAGATACAGAAAAGCAGTGGATCTAGATGGGAGGAGAGGTGGGAGGAACCTCAAGGAGCAAGGGAGGGAAAACTATTATCAGAAAATATTATGTGAAAAAAATACTGTTTTCAATAAAAGAAAAAAATAGAATAATTCTGATTGTTGAATTATAACATTTACCAGAAAGGCCTACTGATGATTCACTGCTCTTGCATGGATATGCTCACACTGAGCATGCAAAAGTTTTCTTGATGATTTTTGCTGAAGAGGACACCTAATAAGAAGACCAGAAGATTGGAAGATATTAAGCAAAACAGCCCAAGGAGGCCTGGGCCACCCTCATATCCAATATGGTATCAACAACCTTGGGGAAGACAGAAAAGGTGAGAAGTGCAGTGTTTTTATCTCCTAAAATTTTATTTATACCATCCACCTCTACATTTAACATGAAAGTAATGGACTATTAAGGGTCAAGGAATGACAAAGTTCATTGCAGTCTATCCTGACATAAGTGTCTTTTCTCTCATAAAATTGGCATGAGACAAATTCCACACCACAAAAACGTGTTGATTTTCAACCAACTATATACCAACTCCCTCCTCAGAATAAATATGCAGCCACCATATCAGGGGCATTTGGTTTGAGCTGACAGAAAGTCGGAGTCAAATAAAGCAGTAAACAAATGATGATGATGATGAAGATGATGGTGATGGTGATGATGATGATGATGATGGTGATGATGGTGGTGATGATGATGATGGTGATGGTGATGATGATGATGATGATGGTGATGATGGTGGTGATGATGATGATGATGATGGTGATGATGATGATGGTGATGGTGATGATGGTGGTGATGATGATGATGATGAAGATAATGATGATGGTGATGATGGTGGTGATGATGATGATGATGGTGATGATGGTGATGGTGATGATGGTGATGGTGATGGTGATGATGATGATGGTGATGGTGATGATGATGATGGTGATGGTGATGATGGTGGTGATGATGATGATGATGATGAAGATGATGATGGTGATGATGGTGATGATGATGATGATGATGATGATGAAGATGATGATGATGGTGATGATGGTGATGGTGATGATGAGATAATGATGATGATGGTGGTGATGGTGATGAAGATGATGATAATTGATGATGATGAAGATGATGATGATGATGATGAAGATGATGATGATGGTGATGATGATGATGATGAAGATGATGATGGTGATGATGAAGAAGATGATGATGATGATGATGATGATAATGATGATGATGATGATGATTGATGATGATGATGATGATGATGATGAAGATGATGATGATGGTGATCACAACTAGACAGCTAAGTAACCAAAAAAAAAAAATTGACAATGACCCTGTCAGTCACATCAAACTGTGGTCATGCCCAGCTGAAGTCCATGAACTAGCCTGATCAAAATATTATTGTAATTAGATCTGATTATTTTCTGCTAGTTTTCTTCTGGTCTCCAAATGCAGAGCTTCCTGCCGTCAAACATGGATAGAACAAAGTAAAAGTAAAGTTTCTAATACCATTCAGGCTCAAGCAATAATTAGCCCATGGGATCTGTTCGTCTGTTAGATAATTAAGTATCCCCACAATAGAGAATGATGTGATATGTCAGAAAGAACAAAGCCTGAGGTGATAACCCCAGATTCAAATCCTGGTATCACACTAAATAAATTATCCTATTTAATTAATACTTGCTTGAGCTCAGTATGTGCATTCGCAAAATTATAAGAACTCTATAGAAGTTTGTGAAGAAATAAATGAGGAATGCACATAAAAACATCTGGGGACCTAGAATAATATAAATAAGTGTGTATCATTTGCTGGTTTTATGCATGCAGAATATGGCAACATTTTTAAGGCTTCATGGTTCCTGTGCTTACAGGAAACAAAAGTTGTTAAATAAAGTTACCAAAGCCCCAGAAAAATCCAGCTTCATCCAAAGCCTGTTAACTCAGAATCTGGAGCTTAGCAAGACCCAAGGGAGACTTTTGTGTATATTAAAGAAACACACTTGGAGACTCTAAGAAAACCCTAAAGCAACGAAGATGTATTTTATATTTAGAAAATTCCAGGACATTCTAAGAAGCTCTTGAGATGACAATTATTGCTCTGAAGAATCCTCATCCACAAAACGAAGATGATTCTTGCCATGTTGTAAAGATTAGTTGAGACAGACTCATACAAAACCTATACATCTCCTACTCTCGTGAGGAACTGTATTTTGATGTCTTAATATCTGTTGCCAGTATCAGAGTATTTTACACATAGTACATATCCAATAAGCTTGTTCGATAAATGTAGTAAACAAATTTAGGATGTTAACCAATACATTTTGTAACAACAGAAAAAATCAGAATAATGACTGGCAATCAGGGGCTTAGATAGCAGAGGAGGAAATGGGAAGTTATTCATGAAAGGATATACACTTATCATATAAACTTTTAAAAATTGTTTACAAGAAAAGCAAATTCATTAAGACAGAGGTTGATAAGTGAATGCGTAGGCTTAGGTGATGGGGACAGTGGAGATAGTAGTTATAGAGTTTCTGGTATGTGTGATGCTAAAAATCTAGAATGGATGCTGGTGGTGGCCGAACCACTAGATTACACACTTTAGGTTACACGATTCACCAATCGTGTAATGCACAAATGATATCTCAATAAAGCTGTTCTTCTTTTTACAAAAAAAAAAAAAAACGTGAATGTTGAAACAAGAAAGCACTTTTCAGATTAAAATGTGCACACTCATTTAGCTTCAAAATATTTCTTTGCTATCTTATAAAATAAAAAGGGTGAAACTTAAATTACAAGATAAATTGGTCATAGGGAATTAATTGTCCCTTGACCTCACTAGTCTTCTGTGAATTTAAGTCAATACTAAAGGTACTAGGTGCATTCCATTTCTAGTTGCAATGTGACTTTTCTCTTGGAAGATTCAAATTATACAATGAACACCATCATGTCTCCAAGGTTCAAGAAGTAGAGTATATTGAGGTTAGGTACATATAATTAGTGGAACGGAGAGAACTGTCTTAGTAGGAAGATGCTTAAAGAACAGTCGTGGCATTTACAAAGGAGTAGAGCCTCTGGTGTGCTGGGGAAGTAGGGTAGGCGTCGGGGAGAAGCTGAAGGGCAGACTTTCTGATGAGTTAATGAAAATATGGCATCAAATGGCAAAAACTAAATAAATAAAAACAGGGGAGACTGTTCTGGAACCTAACAACTAGTTCATTCTGTCCGGAGTGTAAAGAGGGACGGTAGCAGGACTAAAACAGGAAAGGTAGACAGGAACAGCTTCATGCCTTATAGATTCCACTTTTGAGGCTATGGGCACTTATTAACAGAATCTGAGTAGGCCAGTGATATGACTGCATTTCCCTTAAGATGGGCCACTAGGCGGAGGTGAGAAGGATAATTAGGGAAGGAGGAAGAGAGGAGCAAGTCAACTGGGACAAGAGGTTGCCTAACAAGGATGGGAGTTGATGCAGTAGTGTATTGAGATGGTGACCTGAGTGGTCAGAGCAGTCAGGATGAATCAAAGAGAATAAGACAAACTAAAAAGAACTGCTAGATTCTGAGAAATGGTTACATATAATGATCCTTCTAACCAGTGAGAGATACTCCCAAAGAGTTAAAACTGCACAAGGCTAGTGGATTAATATAAATTCAATATAAATGTGAATCAGGTATGTCTCATTATTACATAGTGGTGACATTCAGAGAGGTAGGCAATGCACACATGAATGAGAAACAAATTGATTTGTTTAGGGGTACTAATATTGAACTGTACGGTGTTCTTTTAACCTACGAATAACATGAAATTGTGGATCAAGTGGGTCAAGCTTAGGATAAACTCCATAAGAGCAAACTCTTAAGAACCTAGAATCAGAGCTGGGGAGAGAACTCAGCTGGTAATTCTCTGCCTTAAAAGCACAAGAACCTGAGTTCAATCACAGATCCTTGTTTAAAAAACAAAACAACAACAAAAACTGATATAGTGTTACATGTTTATAATGCCAGCTCCGGGAGGCAGAGACAGATCTATTAGACTCTCTAAGAAGGAAGCTCCAGGCTAGCAAGATAACACCTGAGAAGCAGTACATGGGGTCATCCTCTGGTCTCCACAGAGTACATGGGTACACACATAAATATGCACATACATATACATGCAAAAATTATGGGATCATAAATATCAATAGTTTATTCTCTGTTCATAGTTTCATGGATGAGCTATGAGCAAAGATTGGTTTCAGCCTGCATTTTAAAGAGAGACTTGGACATAGAACTGTGTTGAACCAGTCTGAAATTTTATAATAATCTGGAGTACTAGTCATTAGGCACGCAGGTATTATGGAACTCTGGAGAAGAGGTTAAGCATAAACATCATGGAAGCAGAAAACAAATAATAATAAAAATCAGACACTGTAAAGGACACCCTGAGTCTTAGAGGCACAACTGCCGTTATCAACCAGTTCTTCTGTTTCCTAACCCTGGTTCTCTGGTATAATGATTCCCAGAGATACCTACTGGAACCATCAGAGAGCTTTTAAAAATAGAGTTTTTGTCCCCTCGATGATTGGTGTGAAATGGAGAAGCCATCCTCCTGGAATAACATCATGTTACTAGATGTTATACTACTCCTCTATAGAAATTTCTGGAGCTTCTAAAGATTACCATGCTTAGATCCTATCTTGCAGAGATTCAAATAATCAAAAGAGAGGAGTTGACACCGGGTGTTTGCAGAAGCCATGGGTGATTGAAATATGAAGCCAGAGTTCAGAACCACACTGACTCTCCAAAACAGAGCCTCTGAATTTTCTCCACTGCTTTCAGAACTGCTTCTCCCAAGCTCACTACTAACCATTAGTTATCTATACATTTATTTAATTAATTTAGACTCCAGGAGTGTGCTGTGAATTCTACCATCTTTTCCCTTCTTTGCTGACACTCTGACTGAGACTAAATAGGATAAAGACATCTCCTTTTCAGCAGTAGATCTTTTCTGACCACTACTTTGTGAGCTCCCACTTACTTTAGAAACAAACCCAAAAGATAACAGAATGTTCTCCCCAAGTCCTTAACTCTTGGGGCATCCCTCCACTGATTCTGTTCCAAAGTCAAACTCCTTTGGCAATATACTCAAAGAGATCAGAGTTGGTGTAGAGAATCTTGGTGGTCCCAGTGACATTGAAAAATAGGAGAAGCTGAAGAGAAATAACCTGTTCTAGAAACTCTAGTCAGACTCTAGGAGACAGCTTTCAGCCCCACCATAGCCAGACAGGGAAATCCATCTAGAAGAAATGCTTCATTCCTACTGTAGCCCGAGAGGTAAATTCAATTCTTCTGTCTAAAAGAAAGAACTTTCATCTATTTTATGGGAGAAGTCACTGATCTGAAAAATGCATACATTCTTATGATATAAAATGTGGGAGCACAAATCTCAAGTGCTTTCATACTAATAATACTATAATTTGGGGGCAAAAAAATGTTACTAAAAAGCTGGTATAAAATGCACTAAGCCAAAGACTGTAAGTTTGATCTAACAACAAGCAGGCATATCTAAAGAGGATAAATATCCACTCCTAACCAAGGAGCTTTTTATGACTGACAGCTGCTGGAAGAAAAAAAATCCATTTTTTCCTAATGAAGTAATATCCCAAGGCTGGGTCTGGTGCTCAGGAATAGCTGGCCAATATAAAATGGATGCCATGTGGTGTTTTGTGTTTTATTTTGGCATTTTTGTGCTTTGTTCTGGTTTGAGGTTTGGGTTTTACAGGAAAGGCAGTGTTTTGTCTTTTTATGAAGTTGGATGGGTAGAAAGAGAAGGATCTGGGAGGAGGTGGGGGAGGGGAAAGAATATGACTAAATACGTTGTATGAAAAAATTTTAAATATATTTTAAATTATTTTCATTTTACAAAGATAGAAAAAAAAATTGTGTCTCACCCCAGTCAGAATGCTTATACTCAAGAAAACAACGGACAAGCTTGGTGAATATGTGGAAAAGGAACGCTACCCCACCACTGGTGGGAGTGTAAACTACTCTAAATACTACAGAAATAAACACGGAGCATCTTCAAACACTTAAAAATAGAACTACAACATCGCCCACTACACCGCTCCTGGGCATATACCCGAAGGACAGAAGAGACAAATGTGTATCCGTGTCTAGTGTTTGCCACTCCCAACATAAGGAAATAGCGCCAGCCTAGATGTCCACCGACAGAAGCGCGCATCCCGGAAGCATACTTGTATACGCAATGGAATTTCACTCCGCTGTTAAGAAAAGGGAAGTTTGCAGGAAAGTAGATGGAACTGGAAAGTCATACCGTAAGTGAGGTTACCCATCTCAGAAAGACAAAATCCACTCGCACGTTCTCTCTTAAATGGGGATCCTAACGTCTGTAATTGTATGTATGCAAATGAATGGCTGTGAGAACGAAAACAGACTATGAAATTAGATAAGAGACCGTGAAAGGGGAGCTAAGAATGTTGGGAGGGAGCAAGAAGTCACATGTGACATGAAAATAGAAAGGAGGTTATTGAATGGGGGGCATGACACAAGGGAGCAGGGAGGGACAGGGATGAAGTAGGGGGAGAGGAACAATAAGCGACAATTTATTTGAAAAGTGCCATAATGAAACTAGTTATTTGTAAGCTAATAATATTTTCAAAAATAATAAAAAAAACTAAATATGAAAAAGTAGAATGCTTAGATATTTTTTATTATTTTAGCATAAATTGCTGCTAAATTTAGAAGTTATAATACACATTTCCAAAATTTCCAGAAACATTAAAAATGGCATATTTCGAAGCAGCCGTAAGGTAAAGATGCCTGTCATAGTAGTCCAGGCAAACAGAAGCAGGAAGTTGGCCTTCAGCAGATTGAGCAGCAGGAAGTAGGCATTAGCCTGAAGCTGACCTGAGCGACTTAGCTGAAACTAAATGTGCAAATGGGTATGACTGGGATTTAGATGTGTGAAGTCTGACATATCTAGGTCTCTTCTTTAGTTCTCAATATCTCTTGAAACTCAACAACGCTTTGCTTATAAGCTGCTCAACAATCACTTCCTGGAATAAATTCTTTATGCCGATCGTTTTTATTCTTAGTATGCCCAAATTAGTAAAACTTGCTTTGAAAACTTGTAGAAAAGTAAATGAAAACACCCTTTGAAAACAGAATGCTAAATGTAAGTGATTCCTGCCATTAACTGTAACATGACACTGCAAAGGCCCTACTGGACACCCCACAGCCAGCCAGCCCTTCCGTTCAGCAAGCTTCATTAAAGGGCTAACAGATGGGCAACATATCAAAGCTGACATTTGGAAGATCTTGGGTTTGCCCTTTGGCTCTCTGCCCTCCATCCCAGAGTGTGGCCTAAATCCATCTCCCCAAGAGACTGCAGGAAATGCTTGTGTGGTCAAACTGGTTCCGCCATTGGTCTTATTCCAATCAAAGCTCATTAGTTTTACTTTTCCCTTTGGGTTTGTGGGTTACAGTTTTATTTGTTGCATAATAGAAGGCACTAGCAGCTTGTATTTTTCTTAAGCCTTGGCACCAAGTCAACCACATATCCATTACATTTCCTTTATTAAGATTAAGTGGTGGTTTGCTATATGTCCATAGAGTCGGCTGTCATTTGAAACGTCTATTAATAATTCTAAGAATAATAACAAGCTACACAGTCTCTGTCTTTCATCAAGATAAATTAAAAATGAATAGTACTTTAGCTTCAATATTAAAAATCTAGGCATGTGCTGTTCAACAAAATAACCGTGGGTACCTATGGCCAGAGAGCAGATGACTGCTCTAAATTATAATCTGCTATGAATTTAAAATAGTTGCCAGATTTCAAAGACAATATGAAAACTTATTAAATATCTCACTACTTTAAATAGATTGTATGTTTAGACAACATATATATTATCTTAATATAAAATATACTTTTAAAAGTAATGCCTACTGTTCGACTCCAAGATGGCAAGAGTCCGATGGGGCTCTGGCAACCTGCCTGATGCCCCACCAATATGGTCGCCTCCGGCCCCTCGTTTCATGGGCACGGAGACCTAGAAAACAGACTGACCATTAGGGGAAAGCGGAGAGACCGCAAAATACAGCTGGGTCCACAGCGGAGATCTGGAGATAGAATCCCAGTGGGATCAGGTATGAGGGGGGTCCCCCCTATGAGACAGGCGCCACTGCTGCCCACCTGCCCCACCAAGTTCGGCAGAGAGGATTTTGAGAGTTGCCTGTGGTTGGAAGACAGCAGACCTGGAAGAGAGAGACGAGAGGGAAGACTGCGGCAGAGTGCAGCAGGGTGCACAGAGGAGATGTGGAGTTAAAATCCTGTCAGGATCAGATGCAAGGGTCCCCCAGAGAGTAAGAGGCCACTGCTGCATCCTTCCTATCCCCCCTGCTGCAGGCAGAGAGTCTAAACTGGAAGCACAGTCATGGCCCTGGCAGGACCAAGAAGACGGAAGAGAGGAACTTGGACAAAGTGACACAGAAGGGAGGGAGCTCTGATGGCGGGGAACAGTGGTGAGCACTGATGAGAAGCACATGGCTGGGGGCAGTGGCGAGAAGGGAGCAGGAGGACTGGCCCTCCACCAGGCCAGAGGTGCTGCTCCCATTGCTGCAGATGCAGCTCCTGGAGCCCTCCCTGATGGGGTGGTGAAAGCATAGAATTCAGAGCTGCCTGCCTGCAGAGTGTGAGCTGCAGGCACCGGGAATGACGAGACAGGGCAATCAGGGGGCACGCTGCCAAACTGCAGGACAGCCCTGGGCCAGGCCAATCAGAAAGATGCCCCAGCTGGAAAATGTCTCATCTTCTGGGGAAGGTCTCCAAATGGGACCGGCCTTCGGGCTGCCATTAGACACCCCTGCTGGCTTCATCACCTGACAGCAAAGCCCCTGCTCCAGGGCTGGGGCTTCTATTCATAGAGCCCCGGGGAGATAGGGAGAGCATGGACTGCAGGACTTGATGCAGGCTACAGGCACGAGGCCCGAGGTAACAGATCAAACAGTGCTGAGGGCAGGGTGGAGTCCAACAGCTTGGAGTCTGAGCAAGTTCTGCCTGAGGGCAAGCTGCCAAACCACAGGACCACTCTGAACCTGAGCAGTCAGCAAGATGTGCCAGCTTAAAAAAAAAAAAAGTGTCATCTTCTGTGTGAGGTCTCCACACAAGGGACCAGCATTCCGAATACCACTAGGCCCACGGGGCTGCTTCACTACCTGCAATACCAGAGCCAAGCTGCTGTTCCTGTGGCAATGGCAGCGGCTCCAGATGCCCTCTCTGATGGGGTGGGGAGGACCCAGACTACAGCAATGCCAGGGGGCTGCAGGCCCAAAGGCAGAGGAGGCAGGATGGATGGATGGTGCTGGAGTGGAGGCCTAGCTGCCTAGAGCCTCAGTGGTCCCTGATCCCGGAATCCTGAGGAATCCTGGTGACTGCGAGATGTCTGGGTGCTTGCAGGACATTCAAGTCCCTGCATAATGTCCAGGTGCCTGCGGGGGACCCCAAGGTCTTGGTGACTGCCAGATGTCTGGGTGTCTGTGTGATGTCTGGTGCCTGAGGGCTGTCCAGGCACCTGCAGGATGCACTGACTGCCTGTGGGTGTCTGGGGCCTTCAAAGGCATCAGATGCTCAGGAGTGCCTGTGGAAAGATTGGATGCCCCAGTGATTTCTGGGTGTATGCATGTTTGGCTAGGTTGGCTGGGTGCCTGTTCGATGCTTGGGATTTCCTGGTACCTGTGGGATATCTGAGTTCCTGCAGGATGTCTGGGTCCCCGTGGAATGTCTGAGTGCCTGCAGGAGGACTCGGTGCCTGTAGGAAGTTCTGGTAACCACCGGATGACCAGGTACCTCTGTGATGTTCAGGTGCTTGAGGTATGACTGGTTGCCTGCTGGACACCCTGGTCCCTGTTAGATGTTGGGGGACAGGGGCTGGGACTAGATGCCCCCATGCTTGAAGGATGCAGGATTTGAGGAGCCTGCTTGATGTGTGATGGGTTTCTGTGGTGACATCCAACTTCAGGTCAAACTCTGTCATGCTTTGTCTCATGCTAGTTTGGGCCAGTTCACATTTCATAATCAGAGCAGCCGTCTGCCTCCAAAGACTGTGGTGAAGTCTGCTATCCATGTTCCTGCCACACAAGCTTGACTCAATTTTATTTCTTTTGTTTTCTTTCTTTTTTTTTTTCTTTCCTGAGGGCACAGGGGTGGGAGGGTGGAACAGGGAGGAATGAGAAGAAGGTGTTATCAAGATACATTGTATGAAATTCAACTTAGTAATAAAAGTATTATAAAAAAATTATTCCCCATTATGCCATTTTCTTGCTAATGTGATTGACTGGAAAACTTAAAATTACTTGTGAAACTTACATTATATTTCCACTGGCAGCTTTGATCTAGATGTTCAGAGTCTTTCTGGAGAGTTCATTTCTGAATAACACTAATTAGTCTTGCTCACTCTCCTAATTGCAATTTACTCTTTCCAATGAAATCAGTTAATAATAAGCTTTCATATTTCAATGATGGCAATCCTGGACTTCTAAGTACCTGGAAGTTCTTTAAATACCTTCATAGAACTCCAGGCATGTGCCGTCATGACCTATACTTTTTGTGGGTTGCTGAAGACAAGCTCGGAGCCTTGTACGCACTAAGCAATCACTCTGCCAACCAAACTACATCCTCAGGCCAAGATACCTACTTTTTGAGAAACAATTTACAAAGACAGAAATAAAGGGTCAACTATAGACTTCAGTGGCCACTTTCCAGACAAATGAACCAAAGCCTTGAATTTATCTGGCCAAAATTATAAATTGCCCACGAAAAGAGCAGAACTAGAAGTAAACTAATTTCCAGTTCCCTTTTCACTAATTCCTCGGTCAATTCTTTCCCATAATCCCAGCAGTGATGCTAGCTCTCCTAAGGCTAGATGATGGGATTTTAAGAGACTTAACATAAAATCTAACTTTTACTGAACAGAGGATAGTCTTTGAATCAAGATCAACTTTTTATAAAGTGATTACACTTAGATAACTATTTTTAGTTAAAAACTTAGAGGGCGCTGTGGAGTAGCTCATTGGGTGAAGGCACTTGCTGACCCAAGTCTGAGGACCTGAGTTCCATCCGTGGAATTCACACGGTGGAAGAAGAGAAGCCAGTCCTGCAAGCTGCCCTCTGACCTCTACATGTGCAACATGATACCTCCATGAATACAAAAATGTGAAGAACGTAATAAAAAATAAATCTGGGCTAGAATGATGCTCAATAGTTTTCTTTTACAATGTATCAGAGACATTTTTTCTTGTCGGGAGTCATGTTATGTTCACGTCTTCCACTCTGTGAATATCCCTGGTTTCTCAGCCAGCACCTTACCCATCAGGATTCACCTAAATAAAGAAATATTTTCACCATTGCAAACAGCACCACACTACTGGTCTTTGGTTTATATTTTTCTGCACATATAGAGATTTCATGAAGAAACAACGTTTCTAGAGGTAGAATTTCTAAGTCAAATATTACTACATTTCTTAGAGCTTTTTACAGATATTATAAAGAGTACCCTTCACATTACTTGGGTTGATTTATAGCCCTGCCAGGAATAAGTGGAAGGGGTTTCCCATACCCTCACCAACAGTGAACTACAACAACTCTCTTAATCATGGCTGACAGGAAATGAGGGATTTTTTTTTTTTTTTGAATTTTTGTTTGTTTGAATTTTTTGACAAATCAACGTTGGGGAATTTTTTTACCTTAAGTTTATCTTTCATTCTTCATATTCTCACAAATCGATCTTTCCTGTGCCATCTTTGAAAATAAAAATCAAAATAACAGGTTCTCTGTCTTTAGACTTGTATGTCATAATGAACAATAACGTGACTTCAGACATTGGTAAATATAAAGCGGTCCTGACGACACCATCAACTTCATCAGAATTCAGTCTTACTCCGTTTTAATTGGACCTCTATGAAGTAAAAATTCAAGATTTCAGTATTACCTGATTTAACATCTCAATTCATTACTCACGACTTTTTTTTCTCTTCAGTGAGTCTTTCATAAGCACAGACTGAAATCCAAGCAAGAGTTTTACATAAATGTAGACACGAAAAGGAAACATCAGAATGGGGAAGTGCTCACACGCTGTGTCTTAACAGCAAAGTGTGAGAGGTGCAATGAGGCCAAGTGCAAGCGTGGCCTCTAAAAGGCCAAATGCAAATAATTAAAAGCCACATCTCCCGTTTCAAAAACATTCCCATGTCAATTCTGCCAAAATTCTTTGGAAGGAAGGAAAAAACTGGTCGTAAGACATGAGGACAGTTGAAGATAAAAATATTTTCTTTACAAAGACTAGCTATGTCACCGTTTGGAATTAATGTTAAAGATTAAAGAAAAGTGAAGGTATGTCAGTGCGTGTGATAGAAAAATGAGCCATAAAGAGAAAAAAATTACCAAATTGCAAGAAATTCGAAAAAATTACCTTATCATAGGGCCTAAAGATTTTATTGCAATCTCAAAAGGTATCACACCCAACCAACATCAGGCTTAAATAAATCTTTTCCACGGGAAACTAGTCGAGTATCCACTCAACGGTGTTTCCAAACAGACAATGAGAGGACTGCGTTACCTTCAGAAACAGCTGCTTGAGCACTGGGTAGCCATGATGAGCAGTAAGTTTTTTTTTTTCAACAAAATCTGTTTTCTTTTTCTTAATATTTATCGTGCTTACACACTGACACCACATGAGCTCTGACGTGGTCAATTTTATTTTTGCTCCTAAATTCTACCACTTTCACTTTCCATCAGAGGGGCGGGACAATGAAATATGTGCTACCCTGGTTCCATGTCAGCTAGTGCTTACCGTTGTACTCTAGTCAAGCTACAGAGACGTAGCAAAAGTCCACATTGCCTCCCATTCTTTCTGCCTTTAACATAAAGTTGCTAAGTCCACTACTGCCCCTTGCCATCAGGGAAAACAGTTCACACACAGGTCAAAACACCGGGGTGCATGTCTTCAGCTATTGACCACCAGCAGCCACGTGTTTCGGGTTTCTTGATATGTGGAAAAAGTACAGACCGCCAGCCTTGAGGATTTGAATTCAAATATTCTGATGCTTGTGCCTGAAGACAACCATGTTCAACATATATATCCTGCAGATGAACTGAAGAGTCTAATACTTGATCCACTTCATACCACCTCATATTTTAATGTAAAGCAAATATATCTTCACTAACTAGATGGCCATACTAGAAATTTCTCACCTTTAAATGCTGACCACCCTGGAAAGCATGTAGAATATTCCTACAGTTTAAGCCCCGAGGTAACAGAACACAGTTAAGTGGTAGCTAAAGGACACTAAGTTCTGATGAAAAAAATCACTGTGTGTAATTTATTCATTGTTCCTGGCAAATTTCTTCCTGTTCCTATCATCCCTTCCTTCATCTCACCTTACTTCCATGTTTACATTAAATTAAGATTTCTAAAACCTGCAGTAGTTGATATAACATTCCAATCTGAGTTGTTTGTTTGGAGTTTTTTGTTGTTGTCCTTTTTCTTCATTTGATCTATCAAAATGTCATTGCCTACAAATTATAGAAGACATACTTTAATCTCAAAGAGAAGCACGAAGTTTCAGGTTTTCCCAAATCAACAAATTTGAGCCCCAAGTTGCAATGCAATTTTGAAATAATCTACTTAATCTTTGTAGTCCAATTACAATGCCACATATACACACACACACAAAAAAAAAAAAAACTTTAAAACTGACCTATTTTCCTAGCTTTTATTAATGGGTAATGCCACTATTGTAAAGAATGCCTACAGTTTGTTTCTTCTGAATTTGTCCTGATTTATACCCAACTTCAGCTTTTAAACGATGAGCTATGAAATAGAGGGAGATTCAAGATGGCGGCAGGGCTGCAAGCAGGGTCCGTCAGAGATCTGGAGCTGCCCCACCACCCCCCCCCTCAGGACGGCCACAACGGCTCACATGTGAAATTGGAGATGCTACATTGGTACCTGGTCCAACAACATAAACTGTGAGAATCCGGAGTGATTGGGAAGACACAGCGGTGGCAACAGATCTATATGATGGAATGGGATGCCATATTTTGGCCATTGCAGAACGGGAGAGGCAAGCGGGGAACAGAGGCTGGGCCTCTGCGGGGTGGGCCATGTGCCACATCGCTGTCTGCAAGGTGGGGATTCCCACTGGGCCCACCAGTTCAGTCTACAGATTCACTCCGCCAGCTCATAGTTCCCATCTGTGGCACGGAGGAGTGAGCTGAGAAGAGAATCAGGAACGGACAGGTGGGGCAGAAACCACAGTGGAGAGTCTCAGGAGCTGGGCCTGTGGGCACCCTGGCTGCCGGATGGTCTGGGACCCCACTCAGCCCACACCTGAGTCATGAAGGAGGAAGGCCGTGAGGGTAGTCTGGTCTTCAGGATCAGAGCCTTGATGAGGTTGGTGGGGAACCCAAGGTGGCTGTGGACAGTGGGCAGAATCAGGCAGGATGCCCCTGCTCCTCCCATATTCATGGACTGGGAGAACTGCGCTGGTGCCTGGTCAGGAGGGAGGAACTTAATGGCTTAAAATGATGATCCCACAGCTCAGCCTGCATGAATCATATGGACCAAGAGACAAGTCATGAACTTTGATGGATGGAGGACAAGGAAGTTAAGCGTACTCAAGAGGGAGGGGTACTTAGGATGCCACCAGACTGAGGTCACAAACTGGCTGCCCTATTGTGACTCACCAGGCTGGAGCTGCCACTACCTGAATGAAGCAAGTACAGGGAAAAAAGAGGCAGACTCTAGCACCAGGCAAACAGGGGAATGAAACAGCAGGGAGTCCCACTAGGACACAAATGGCTGAAGGCAGGAACAGGCATGAGTATGCACCCAGGGCAGAAAATTGGGTTAATAGGTCCTTAGATTGCCACTAGACCATCCTAGCTTCCCCACCATCTACCAGGCCAGTTCCACCACTCCCATGGCCATGGCTGCCAGTAGTATTGCTCTCCAGATGGGTGAGGGAGAGCATGCACTGAGGTCCACCAGGGGCTGCAGGCACAAAGGCCAAGTGATGAGGGCAGGGTGGGATGCAGCAGTATGGAGCTGGACCATGTCCTGTCCCCAAACTAACTGCCAAGCCACAGGACCACCCTGCTCCAGAGCAATGACAGAATAGCCCAGCTGAAAAGTGTCTCATCTCCTAGACTGAATATCTATACAAGAGACCTGTCCTCAAGTGACCAACAGACTCTCCTACTCCCCACCAGGCCAATTCTACCACTCCTGAGGCACTAGCTACTATGCATAGTATTCTCTCTGATGGGATGGGGGAGACCGTGGACTGTGGTGATGTCAAAGGCTACAAGCACAAAGGCCAAGACAGCAGGATGGATAGTGGTAAGGATGATAAGGGGGTTGTGTGTGCAACAATCAGAGTTCTCGCTAGTAGTGACCCTGATTGCTCTGCCAGGCCTCCGGATCACCCCGATCCTGAGCAACAGCAAGATGTCCAGATGAAGAATATTCCATACTGGGGGTTGGTCTCCTCCTTTTGAAAGAGATCTCAGTAACCTCAAAAATCTCATGCAGACCAGACAATTACAGATCTGTTTAAATTAGAGATCCAGAACAATTAGAGATCTGCTGACACCACCAGAGTTCTCCGAGTGCTTGAAGACATGCTATGGAGATATCTTCATAGGGCACCTGTTCTGGTGGGCTGTTTGGTTCCTCTGTGAAGTTGAGGTGCCTGCCTAGAGTCTGGGGGCCTGCATGAAGTCTGTGTCTACGTGACATACAGGTGCCTGTGAGATGATCAGGTGCCTGCAGGAGGACCAGATTCCTGTGGAATAGTCAGGTCCCTATGGTAGGGCAAGATGTATGCAGGAGGCCCAGGTGACTAGGGGGGAGGTCTGGAACTCTGTGGAAGGTTCTGATGCCTGTGGAGATGTTTGGGTGTCAGTGGGTAGACCCAGTGCCATTGTGGTACTTGGGCATCAGCCTGATTCTCTGGAGCCCATGATATGCTCAGGTACCTGTGGGAAGTCCTGGTGCCTACAAGAGGCCCAAGTGACTGCTGGATGACCAGGTATCGGTTTGTTTGTGTGATGTCCATGTGATATCTGTGTGCCTGAAGGCTGTCTGGATGTCTGTGGGATAACCAGTTGCCTGTGAGATGTCTGGGAGTCTGTGGATTGGCCCAGAGCCTATGCAATGCCCAGGTATCTGCAGCATCCCCTGAAGCCTGGGGATGTCCTGGTGCTGCAGAAAGTCCTGGTGCTTGCAGGATGTCTAAATGCATGTAAGAACTCCAGGTGCCTGTGGGAGAAGCTGGTGACTGCTGGATGACCAGGTGCCAGTGTGAAATCTGGGTGCCTATGTGATGTCCAGGTGCTTGCAGGATGTTTGAATGTCTGCGGGATATCTAGGTGCTTGTGAGACATCCAAGTGTCTGTGGGATGGCCCAGTGCCTGCATAATGCCTGGGCATCTGCAGGATTCCCTGGAGACTGGGGGAAGTCCTGGCACCTGTGAGATGTCTGGATGCCTGTGGGACACCCTGGTGCCCATGGGAGGCCCTGGGGCCTACAAGATGTCTGGGTGTCTTTGGGAACTTCAGATGCCAGTGGGAGGCCTTGATGTCTGCAGGAGGCCCAGGTGCTTTTGGGGGAGATTGTTGTGACTGCTGGATGACCGGGAGACTGTGTGCTATCCTGGTGCCTACAAGATTCCTGGGTGCCTTTGAGATGCCTGGGTGTCTGTGGGCTGACCAAGTGCCTGCATGATTCCCTGGAGACCGGAGAAAGTCCTGGTACCTATGGGATGTCATGATGCCTGTGTGATGCCATGGTGCCCATGGGGGGTGTCCTGGCTCCTGTGGGAGGCCCTGGTGCCTACAGGATGTCCGGGTGTCTCAAGAATGCCAGTGGGAGGCCTTGGAGCTTGTGGGAGGCTAGGGTGACTGTTGGATGACTGGGTGCCTAAGGGATGGCCCGGTGCCTGCTGGATGTCTAGACACCTGTGCTATTCTTTGAGCCCTGGTGTCCACGTTTGGCTCTGATGCCTGTGAGATGTCTGGGTGCTGGTGGGATGATCAGATTCCCATGGTTGCCTGTGGGATGGTTGGGTGCCTGCATGATTCCTGTGTGTCTATGGGATCCCCTGATGTCTGTGGTAGAGCCTGATAACTTCAGAAGGCTCTGGTGCCTGCAGTGGTCTATGGGATATCTGGGTTCCTGCAGAATGTTCAGGTGCAGGAGGCACTGGTGCATGTACGAAGTCCTGGTGACTGCCAGATGACCGGCTGCCTGCAGGAGGCCCTTGTCCCAGTGGAATGTAGGAGGCCCTGTGGGATTCCCCAGTGCTTGCAAGATATCAGGGAGTCTGCTCAGTGTCTGCATTTGGGCATTGAGGCCCAACTTTGGGTTGAATTCTGTCATGCTTCATCTTGGACTAGTATTGGCCAGATCAAAGTATACAATCAGAGCAGCCTTCTGCCTCCAAAGACCATGGTGAAGCCTGCCATTCCACACTAGCTTGACTTAATTCTTTCTTTCTTTCTTTCTTTCTTTCTTTCTTTCTTTCTTTCTTTCTTTCTTTCTTTCTTCCTTTCTTCCTCCCTCTCTCTCTCTCTCTCTCTCTCTCTCTCTCTCTCTCTCTCTCTCTTTCTTTATAGAGCATATGGGTGGGATGGTGGAACATGGAGGAATGGGAAGAGGGTATGATCGAGATACAGTATATGAAACCCAAATTATTAATAAAACAATTATAAAAAACAAAAAGATGAGCTCTAAGTGTATCATTGTAGGACTGTGACATAATCACATTTTCTAAGTTGACAGTGTTGATTGCATACTGTTTACCACTCTAGAATCGATGGGACATCAGAGAATGGAGCCGATAAATGAAGCAGACTAAAGTCTCATGAAATAGCAAACTTTATTCAAAACATCATCCAATTTATACTCAGAGGGTTAAGAGGTCACATGAGTAAAACACACTACCTCAGGAGCAAGCAGCATGTGTCAAACAGGCCACACTAGTGAGTAAGATGCATTTGTCAAAAACATATTTTCCAATAGAGGCGTATAAACAAAGAACAATAGCCATTTGTAATAAATGATCCACAGTAACTCACTCCTGTCTGCTACACCTGGGGGGCACAGAGCACACTCCAAGTACAATTCTGTATTTTTAAAGAAACTGAGGTCACAAGAGGTCTTGCTTTCTTGGAGTTTTCTCATACTCAGAATTCTTCTCACACAACTCTATTTTTGAACTGTGTTCTGACACATTCCTATAATCTACTTTAAGGAAACTTAAAGTCTGACAGCAAACTAAGAAAGTGCCTTTAGCAAGTGTTTGAACTTGGATTTTCACTTTCATGAGATACTGACTTGGAGCAAACTATTTAACTACTTAACCCCATTTATATTCATTAGCAAAAAAAAAAAAAAGAAATGGAATGACTATACTTACCGTATAGCTTTAGAATGTGTGTGTGTGTGTGTGTATATATATATATATATATATATATATATATATATATCACTCCCAGGTAACCTTTCAATATGATTAGCTATTATCATTCTTAAAAAGGCACTGAGACCCTTTACCACCCTTATCAGACCTTGTTTGGAACTTCAACAACTTTGTTATGTTTCAAAACCATTAACTATCCAGTCAGAGTATAAATTATTGATATACTTACATAATCTTTTTTAAATCTCTGCCATGCTAGGAAGAGGTTGTTAAAAGGTAATGTAAATAGAGATGATGTGGAGCCCCTCCCCCCCCAATATTAGTGGTATGCTTTAGTTTGTGTTCTGCCAGTAGGGCACACTGAAACAAAGATTGGAATACTAATGGCTTCTTTGGAAATTCTAAGAATAAAGGAAGTTGGAGAAGGATCCAAACAGAGATGGTTTGCTTATCCAACGACCTTTACAGGCAACTTGAGTTTAATCTCTCTGAGACCTTTAGGAGGCAGTATGAAGCACACTTTCAAGTTATTCCACTCATGAGGTGAAACATGGAATATTTATATATATACCAAGTTCATATTTTATTTATATTGCACCTCCTGGGATGAAATCGAGGGCTACTCCCAGAGTGTGTTAATTATGTTATTTCTGGTCTCCTGGTTATGGTCAGAGATCCAGCTGTTTTCTATATTTCTGGAGACAAAGAAACCAAACTTTTTGAAATGCAAATAAAAAGAGATGGAAGCATATGAGTGCCCAGTGAATGCTCAGAAAGATGTGAAGGAATGTAGACTGAAGATATATGTTTCAGAGCACCAAAGACTAAATAAAAACAGAAGAATAGATGCTAAAAACCAAGTCATGCCTTGTGACAGGATAAGTGCCAAAGGTTAAAAAATGTTACACGAAAGGAATGTGAGCGAAGCATAAAAACACAAAAACACTGGAATTTCTAGTGGGCAGGAATGTAAGTAACCTCACCAAAAAAAAAAAACCTTTACATTTGGCTTGGAACATACAGCACGCTCAACAGATTTTACCTTGTAGTTCCCTGGGTATTGGGGGTGGAGTGACACAACTCCTTGTATAGATCTTTTGGCAAAGCCACATGAACACACCCACTGCCTTTGGGTGTACTGTTACCCTTGTCTGGCCTTTATGAAAGAGCACAAAGTGTTTCCAAAAGCCTATCCATGAATGCTGTCATGACAGACACACATCTCAGCCTTTGAGTGAGTATTCCAGTTTGGAGCTCCTTTTCAAGCCACATCTTTCCTCTCAGATACTTCTAGATTCCAGAAATCCTTTAATACTTAAACCTTAGCTCACTAGTATGACATTCCCTGCAATTTTCTGGTCTGATGTACACAATTTGTCAGGTGTTAACTTCTGCAGTGGAACTCTGGGGTTATGAACTGAAGCCCAGATCTAGGCTAAAGTAAATCTAAATTATCAGAGAACTTAAAACTTAAAACACCTGATCTTTCCTTCCCTGGCCTTTCCATCAAATATTAAGCACCTGGTTTTCTCTTGTTTTTTTTTTTTCTCTTGCAGACTTAGAGGAGCAAGTAAACCAGAGAAGTTGAGATCCCCTTTTTCTATAGCTTGCCATTTAGTCCTAGGCTAAAGGAGTCGAAATTGTAGACTAGATTGCCCTGGTACAATTGCCACTTAACATCCACCATCAGAACACCAAAATGTCTCTGTCTACCCTTCCGTATCCCTGACCAGCTCACCCCAACAGTACATCGGTAAAATCCTTATCCTAGACTGGAGACAGTATACACTTTCGGCAGTGAACATCATCAGCAGTATCCTTCTCAGTTCCCACTTATGATACGACTACTAGAGACTTATGGAACAGTAGCAGAGAGTTAGTAATGTTTTCTGTTGGGCTTCTTTGAGGAATACTGGGGCATTTTAGAATTTAATATTTTCCCGGAAAGAACTACAGGACTTGCTTCATATCAAACATTTCTCTGGGCATCATTATCATTGGTTTCATTGGTTTTGTTTTCATTTTTAATAAATACACAAAAGTTTAATATCCTGAAGCCAAGATATATTTTTAAATGGAAAAATTCTTCTTTTAAAAATGGCTGTTGACTAATGGACAGTTATCCTTACAGATTAATATAGTAAAGAACTATACTTAAAAGGCTATTTGAAATTAATTTGAGGACATTCTAAAAGAAAAAAATCAATTACTACTGTTTCTATGTCTTTCCCTAAAAATATACAAACTTTATATTTTCATTTCTTCATAATATAGTTTATTTAATTTTTATATAATATATTTTGATCATATTTTCCCCTTCTCCAACTCTTCCCAGATACTGCCTAACTCCCTGCCTACACAACTTCCTTCTCTTGCTCTCTCCCTCTTTCTCCAATAAAAAGCAAAAGTAAAACAATTAAAATACAAACAAACTAATTAAAAAATCAACTAAATAAGACAAAAATAACAACAAAAAATAACAGAAAAAAAAAATACGAGTCCATTCAGTGTTGGCCAAATATTCCTGGGCACTGGAGTGTAGTTGAAATACCCAGTGACACTCCATTGGAACTGATCTTCCCTTTCCCAGCAGGTTTCAATTATAAACAGCTTCTTAGTTAAGGGTTGGGATTTGTGTCTACTTCCCTTTCTCCATCTCTGTTTTGAACCTGCGTAGGTCATGTGTGTGCTATCAAAGCCTCTGTAAGTTCATGTGCCCAGTGAGAAGCTGGAAGGTACTTTGCACCATAGTCAAAAAGTGTTTCTCAGTGTCACTCAGCCACAAAACCTGCAAGCTACAACAGCAAGGTGCCTGCAAGATACAAGGGTGCAATAGTGGCACAAATGTCATTGGAGTGACCAACCACTTTTTATTGGATTTAAGTCCCACTCCATGAGAAGGAAGCCATACCTAACATTCTAGAGTGATCAAGACCCTCAGGTGAGATAGATAATAGACCCCATAGGGAAAGTTATTATTACTATTCTGCTAAAATAACATAGCAATAAAATGATTCTTAATGATATACTGTTATATCCATATGGCTAAGCATCACTCAGTTCTCATCAGAGAAACTTCTTCTTGCAGTAGATGGTAATTGACACAGAGACCCACAATGGAACAATGTTGAGAGAGTGTGAAACTTTAGAGCACTCAATCCTAAATGGGAAGTCCTTAACATACACACACACACACACACACACACACACACACACACACACACACAAGGGTCAGGAATCTATGCAAAAGAGGAGATGGAAAGATTATAAGAGCCAGAGGTAGTGGATAACTTCAAAGAAACTACACCTTCCAGACATAACAGGCCTAATAAACTTAACATTTTCTATAGTGAATTAATTTTCAGGTACCTGGAATTTGAATGAGCAAGTTTAGAAATATAATCAAGTATTCATTTCTTTGAATGTCTCATAATATAAAATTATCAATCGAATAATAATATTATAAACTTAAATTGAAATCAATCTCAGTAACTAGCAAAAAATGTTTACTGAATAATCCATTAAGCACACACAATAATAACAATAGTTCATAGGCATTTTACAGAGATTATGGGATGATGGTAAGAAGGGAGAGGTAGATAAATTGGAATGTTAAATTTTGTTTTCGTTATACTGAGTTAACTAGTGAGAGATTACAAAGGAAAATGGTACCCCTTTTTCATAGCTTGCTTGATTCTGATTTCTAGACACATGCACTAGTTCTCTATGGGAATATTGAAGTGCTTAGAATATAGTAAGTTCTTGTAATACCTTTAGAGAGAACGTCCTTTCTATGTTTCACCGATTCCATCATAACCTAGTATTCATAAGGCCACACAAAATTTTACCCTTGTTTACTCAGTCTGGCCATTGTAGGCATTTGGTTCAGGGGCCCTGTTCTATATTTCTCCCCATCCAGCCACATTATTCCATTTTGTATCAAAGAATACCCACCCCACAAGTCCATTCCCAAAGAGCCTTCACATTTCTTCTCTGATTCGGTAAATCCCATTTCTCTAAAAACCTATGCTTCATGAAGAGCTAGTTGAACTTAGGCTATTTATTATTTATAGACAGTGGTATACTAGTAAATGTTTAATAAGAGCCTCGGCTGATCTCTGTGGTGGGAATTCTCCTACCCTGGTCAATTTCATAAGCTGGAGTCAGAAGATGTATTCAATCTACTCTTTAGGGTCCAGGAGAGCTGGCTCCAGCACGTAATCATCTTACAGGAATAAACGGTCCACAATTCTGCAATACTGTCTCAGGATTTTATATTCAGAAGAAGAGAGAGTACAATAGAAGCAGCCCCGAGCAAAAACACAGAAGTAAGTTCTAGCTCTACCTTGCCATTACAGAGCCACATGACTCTAAAGCCATTTAACCATTATGGCCTCAGTTTTTCTCATCTGTAAATAACAAGAACACGATAAGTAAAATATTCCTAGGCTCATGATTTTATGTAGCCCTCAGATGACCATGTCATCCATCATAACTCTACGTGACTGCAATACAATTTGAATGTAACAGGTTATTTACAAATAGTTGCTGAATTACTCACCTGGGTAACACTGTAGGTCTCCTGAATATATGACAACTGAGTGGGATAGCAAAAAATATGAAATTGTATTTGCTGTGTGACCTTTCCTGGGGAGAAGTGAGCAGACTCAGTTAGTCCCAGATAGCACACCAATGACAGACCAAAGAAAGTATTCCACCCAAGTCTAGCTTAGGAGACGTCTGAGGTCTTTCGATTAGTTACAGGAGTAATAACAGGGAGTTACTTTCAAGATCAGAGATGGACTCAAAAGCAGTTGCATCGCATAAAAATGCCAACCCTGTTATATGTGATAACTCACAGAAGTTGCATCCCTGGAGTTCCCTGCACAGTATGCCAGCAGCTTATCTGGAGAGAGAGCCTGCATTTCCCAGCAACTGTTAGTGACACAGGGAGGGACCTTACAGGACTTCCAGGAGCATCCTGACATTTGTAAGTAGTGCTTACTTCCTGAGTCTTAAGGAACCTCTCTCTAAGAGAGAATGTTACAACATAGAGAAAATAGTTACACAACCATATCAGACTAAAACATGAAGAAAATCTGGTGACCAATTTAAAGAATAATTTTCCCTACAAATAAAGATACCTCTTCCAGACCAGCAATAGCCTATGCAGGACATTCCATACCAAGTTACCCACAATTCCTACTCCTTCCTTCCCCTGCAGGTGCCGTGTTAGATTAGGTGTCAAAGCAGCTTCATCTGTGCTTAAACCTCCCCTCACGCTTTCAGTGTTTTTCTACTTTCAAATTATACGAGATTGCATTTTTAGCAGTTCTTTGCCATTTGAATGTTCCTTGTCATAGATCACAGTCAAATTTAGAAAGAATCGGTTTTGTGTTTGTTTTATCAATTACTTCCGTTTTTTTTTTTTCCCATAATGCCACTTGCGGTCGCATGACCCTGAACCACGCTATTTAGGGAACTATTATTAGGACCTGAATGCAAAGGATGAGAAGACATGCTTTCCCGACGATAGATCTTATGGCAGAATAACAACCGGGGTCCTTTTACTTGAGCTTTGGCCAAAGCTCTAAATGCCTAAACACATGAGTGAAGTAAGCAGAGGCTTGTGCAGGACTGCTAGGACTGTAAAGCCACTTCCGCCAGCACTAACGATCTCCTGGCTCTGAGTCTGCAAGTGGGAGAACTGGGAAGGGAGAATCTGATATTGAGGGTAATCGGAGGCATGGCTCCCAGAGTAAAAGACGACTTCGCCTTAAGCCAAATGAGAGGGATGTCCCAGTGACATCTGAAGAGTCAGACAAACATCTCCCACAGTTCAAGGGAATTTAGCCCTGTTAGGAGGCACACTGTTACAGCCTGTAGGAGCAACATAGTGATAAAAGAAGGAACCGTGCTGTCCATGGGACAGGCTGCAGTGGGTAACAAACCGAGCATGTCCTGGAAGGGTTTCTCAGAAGGACAAGGTGACTCAGGAGAGGGGAAACTGAGAATAGCCTCAAACATCTCACTACAAGAAGCAGCTTCTCTTAGAGGAGTCACAGTCACAGTGGGGATCTGAGAAAGAGAGTCAGGCCACAACCCCTCAGATACTAAGTTAGCCTTGAGCATCTGTAATGTCAAATTCAGGCCAGGCCAGTAAGACCTATACAGCTTCCTCGACTCTCCCCTTCAACAAATTCCAGAGGAGAAGGAGCCAGCAACCTTCACACACATGCATGTATGCACTCTGCAGGCCTCTGACCCTTGGACAGGTCCAGGCTAGGTAATGGATAAAATGCCAAGGAAACAATAGGATTAGATTCTTATATTAGACAGGACTCTTCAAACCATTAAGTGACTGGAGGACTATTCAGTACATGAGAAAAAGGAATAACTTAAAAACATTGAGATCGCCTCAGAATCCAACACAAGAGTCAGGAGGAAAGTACTCCGCAGAATGTGTTACAGAGTCAGTGAAGAAACCCAAGTTGCTTTAGGGGCTTCTAAAGAATCTGAGATTTTACTATAAATGGTTGCAGACTTGCCAGAAAACCACTGGCTTCTAACCCTTAGACTCCTTGAATGTTTCCATAGTTACTTTAAAATGTCTGGAGTACTGATTCACCTACTCCATAAACTTTCCCTAATCAAACAGTGAAAATTTTGAGAACAGCCCAACCTGCTCTTCGATGCTACCATTCCTTTATTTTGCCAAATCATAGTATCAAAACTGTTCGCATTCCATTGCTTTGCTTTGAAAATGCACGTTATATTTCTACTCCCCTTGGATTTTTAAGCAGCCCAAAAGTAGGACACAACTAAACTGCCTATGAAATTCTTTTAAAAATTTTCCTTTATAAAAGGGGAAATGTGTACACTATTCCAAAAATGATTAGAACCCAACCCATTTTGGAGGCTGAGTTTTCCTGGAATCTTTGACTATTCTGATGGCGACTGTAAGAACAAAACTAAACTGCAAAATGATGCCTGTGTAGGACTTGCTACATTAATCTGCAGTCTCTCAGAAGACACAGTGTTTTTCCCAGCAGGCCCAGTATTGAGGAGAAGAGAAACTCGTTATTCCAGCTGCATCCATTTGTCACGGTGCATACATCCTTGCTCTCAGCACAGAAACGGCACGAGCAAAGACTTCCAGTTGTCTGTCCCTCGGGAGTGCAAGACACCATAAGTTGACACAGTTGATAAAGATATATTCCGTGAAATATGAACTTACCTATTATTTGTCCTGGGACTAGAAGCCAAAGCCAATAGCCCAAAAAGGATGTGCCACGGAGAGGCTGCCAGGCATTCTTCACTGTTCTCCAAGCCAATTATTTCTTCTCACATGACAAGCAGGCATTAATTTTCAACCCCTGACCTATATTTCACACACCTATATCTCAGGCCAAATGAAACACTAGCTGTCATAAAAAACATTGCAGCAGTCTGCCATACACGGAGGAAACCTTTTAGACTGCCAGTGAACAAGTTCGGCTTGAGTCTGCAAAACTTTTACAGGGTGGGAAGATAAGGTGGGAGAAAAAGAGTATAAATGTCCTCCCTTGCTTGAGATATCTTCTTTGTTATAGTATCTATCACATTGAGGAAAGGCAGGATTATAGAAATTATCATCCAGTAACCATGTGCCACCACAGTACCCTGTGGACCCAGAACACCATGTCCTGTCCTTGGCTTCTGCCCATCTTTTAAGTGTCATTGATCATTCAAGGAAAACTTGCAAGGAAAAGATCTGCCTGCCTGAAATAATCTAAAACCGGGGAACTGGGGAAAATAACGTTGTGGTTGGAGCCTTAGGATGGAGTGAGGTTTTACACGTTAGAGCCAATGGCCCTTGCACTGCCTGGTAGTGGTGTGAATGTGGTGCTGCATGTCCATTAAGTAATTCCTCAGGAGAGCTAGGGAAGAGAAGAGAGCATACCCAACATCTTCCCAAGGGCAGCTCTTCCAAGCTAAAGAAACTAATTCTGTGAGGACCACAACGTTCCCGAGACTGAAATTAAATGCATTCCCAAAAGCACCCCCCCATGCACAAAATTAACTATATCACAAAATATTCTTAAGTCATAGTCAGCTTCTAGATGGATGTCAAAGATCAAGGAGAAATTAATTTAATTTTGTAAAGGTAGCAGGACAAAGAAATCGTCTTAAGTGAGATGTTTTTTGCCTAACTATAGGCAATGTCCATAAAAGTAAATTTTAGGTAATGTCCATAAATGTCTGTATCTAATGCCATCATTTTAAATATCATTTCTAGGCAAAAGAAAAGCATAAGGAAAAGGGACAAGAGACATGTGATTCAGTGGAGGTGAGGCTTAGTGTGACAGCCATGCCTGTAATGCCAGCACTTGGGAGGTGGAAGCTGACAGTCCAGGAGTTCAAGGTTATCCTCCACAAAGTACAAAGTTCAAGGCTAGCCTGGCCTGCATGAGACTCCATCTCGAAAAGACCCAAAACAAAACCAAAGTAGACTCTCAGCATCCATCTGCACATCATTTATTTTCATTCAGTGATTTCATTCAGTGATTCATTCACTTATGAACGCACATTATCTATTGCCTTCCAAGTTGCCAGGGACAGAGCTGTAAACAAGACTGCTGTTTACATGCACACGGGTAGGAGAGAAACAATGGTTTTTCAAATACACAAGTTTAGTTGAGCCAAAGTCTGGAACCTACTTAATCGAAGTAGCCAAGCTTTGAAGAAAGAATTCTAAGCCTGAATCTAGCCTCTGTCACTAACCTAGTGTGTAACCTTAAACAAGCAATGAATACTTTCTGCTTCTCCATTGAGAGACCATGGCACCTAATCTTATAAAGCTGAGAATATCAAAGAAGAGGTTAAATTGTATAAAGAAATGCATAATTAAAATATCTTACTACAAATATTAAAAACACTTGCAGAAAAAAATATATTTGAGTTAACATTCTGATTACTACCTAATTCAAATCCTACAAAACTCCCCCACTGTCAAGAGACAAGAGTCAAAAGCAAGAAGTAGGTAGTGATAGTAATTAAATATTTACACAGTGCACTCTGAAGCACACACAACACTCAGCCCTGGGCAGTCACAAACTGTGTGATGTTCAGCTGATTTCCTCTGAATTATTCACGGAAAGAAAATGGATTTTCTATCCAATAATCTTCAGAGTTAAGGAAAACTAAGAGAAATAAAGCAAACAGGTCTTTTAAAATTGACAAACATAAGCTTCATTTGTCAACAAATAAGTTTGTTTCAGTTAATATCTTATGCTCCCAGAAAAGGAAATAGAGGAAATAGTTCACAAGAGTTTTAGATTTGTTTTATCCTTTACCTTCCTTTCTTGATCAAAAGAAAGGACATGAATTTGAGAGGAAGTGGTGTAGAAAAATCTTTAATCTTTTAATACATCAGCATGGCTGCTCTAAGGTAGAAAGAATGTTGCTACACACCTTTACATATTCAGAAGGCAGTAGTGTCACACACCTTTAATCCCAGCATTTGGGAGAAAGAAAGCAGATTTTAGAAGGCATCGGTGTCAGACAGGAAGTGATGTCGGAGATGAGTCAGAATGAAGGGCAGGCACAGTGACAAATCAGAGGAAAAGTTACCAAAGAGTAAGGGCATGCCCAACTCTCAAGATAGAAAAGCAGGCTCTCAGCTCAGAGAGACAGGCAGTATGAGATAAGCAGACTGAAGCAGACAGTCTGGAGACAAGACACAGAGACAATGAAACGATCTGACTGGGGATAAGGCAGAGAAGCAGAGAGGGTGATTGAGGCAGAATGGGGCAATCAGAGTTCACAAAGTTACAGAAGCAGTCTGAGGAGCCTAAGGCAGAGACACAGAGGCAATTCAGCAGAAGTCAGTATCAGATGGAAAAAGTGAGTCAGTTTGAAAACAAGCAGAGTAGTTCAGTCTGAGGCAGTCAGAGAATCAGCCAAAGTCATCAAGAGTCTGAAACAGTAAGCAAGCTCAGAAGATCAGTTTGAAATCAGTCATCTTGGAGATGAGTTTGAGCCAGAATAAGTTGAACAAGAAGAGCCAGAGTTCAGAAGGAGCTAGTCAGAGTGACTCAGTCAGCAGTAAGTCTCAGAGATTAATTAGATTGAATGGAAGTTTAAACTTCCAGTTCTAGGCTTAAGAGTAGATTGTATGGAGACCAAATGCTACAGGGCTCAAAGACTAAGAACCAGGGACTGAATTAGACAAAAGAATAAACAGCCTTATACCCTGAATCTATGACTACATAATGGGGAAAGCGCAGGGAGAAAGGGTGAAATGGTGTAACTACGTGGTCTGTTCTTTCAAAATTTGCATCACTCTTTCCAGCTAAAAAGGGGACGGACGGTGCTCCAGAAAGCACTTTTTTCAGCTTCAGAGATAATAAAAAGTCATCACAATCACGGAGGGGCTTAAAATTTGGGTGCCTTTACATTTTTAAAATCTTCTACTGTTTACTGTTCTTTCCATTTTTTATTTGAGGCTTTTATGCATAACTACATTGTATTTGCATCCTTTCCTTCTCCTTCCAACTCCTCTCCTATCCCCCAAATCATTCATTCTCAAATTTATTACCTATTTTTCTAATGTACATATGCACTACACAACACACACATACATACACTGTGTATGTGTACATATGTACATACACATACACACACATATGGTGGTGCATGTCTGGAATCCTAGTGCTTGTGTAGTAAAAGCAAGAGCATCAAGAGTTTAAGGCCAGCCTAAGATCCTCAAGATCTTGGGGTTGGGGATAAGAAAACAAAGTATAGTTTTTAGTGATAGGAATTTAAAACATAGTAACAGATGGGCCTGCTATGTTCTTTTTAAGTAAGAACCAGGTGCCTAGAAGTTCTTAATTTAAGATACTTGGTTTAAGTCCAAATCCACCAAAATCAAAACCTCCCACTGTGGAGGCAGTTGGTCAAAACACTTTGCAATCGATGCTCTAGCAGTGGTGAGGAAGTGCTACAGTACATCCCATGAAGACCCGCTTCTCTGTTTGAAGGCCTGGCACACACTCATGGGAAAGTCCTGACACGTTTGTAAACAGGCAGCTTGACTCCTTCACCTTTGGTATGGTGGGACCCGCTATGTTCTGCAGCACACTTCCCATGGTGCAAAATACCAGTTTGTCATGAAATGATTTATTATCTAGTTATTCTAGGCATGGCAGACAACTACAACAAGTGGACATTAGCATGCTTTCTCACTCCAGGAAGGCACAGACAAGGCAAAGAGGACAAATTTATAGTTAACTTAATCCTTAGTATCATGGTAGGATAAAGGCTTTGATACCAGTTCTTTGCCATCATAAGTAAGGGATGAATAGAAAGAACCCCAAAGAAGCAATAGAAAAACCACAAACAAACACAGAGAGAGAGAGACAGACAGACAGATAGACACACACAGTCAGAGTTCTGCCTATGGCAGAATGAAATTATATAAACTGCAGAAAAATTGTGAGGCAGTAAGTTTTCAGTAAAGATCGTGAAAACTCAAAAGTATCATGTAAAGGTTCTACACAAACATGAAACAGAGACAAACACGGAGGAGCAGGTAATCACTGAGTCACAAAGCAGAGTCAGAAGCATTAGCATGCGCATAAAACAAAGCTACATCTTAACCAAAGCCATCTGATGGCTGACCTCTGGGTGCCTTGTAAACAGGATTCTCCTAGCACCCGACTGCAATCTTGGTATTTTAAATAAAGGCTGGAATTGTTCTCAACAGAGGAAACCTATATATTTGATGTTTGCATTTCTGAAATCTTTCTTTAGCCATAAAAATCTTTCCTAGATATGGGCACAAATAATCTCACACACACACACGCACACACACGCACACACACACACGCACACACGGGGATGCACTCATTTATCCAGAATGTACTTTCCAATGATTAAAATTATAATCCCTCTTATGGAAAGCTTTCTTTTCTAGTTTGTAAATATCGACAGTTTTTTAGCTATTATCTTGAACAACATAAAGGACAATTCTGATTTTCCTAGAGTAGATTTTAAATCTGCTAGATTCAACAAAGTCTCTTGGAGCCCGGGAGAGTGTAGGATATATAACAGTAACTAAGAGACAAAAAATTGTTAAATGCGTTTACTAAATACTAAGACTACCAGCAAGCCTGTGGTTTATTAGTTTTACCTTATTTTTAAACATAAAATTCTGAAGAAATGACTTAGTGTTAAAGAGCACTGACTATTCTTCCAGAGAACCTGGGTTCAATTCCCAGCACCCACATGGTAGCTCACAACTGTCTGTAACTCCAGTTCCAGGGGATCTGACACCCTCAGGCATACATGCAAGCAAAATACCAAAATATCAAAATACCAATTTTAAAATTTTTAAAATTAATCCCAGCACCTGGGAGGCAGAGGCAGGCAGATCTCTGTGAGTTGGATGTTAGCCTGATCTACAGAGTGAGCTCCAGGATAGTCAGAGTTACAACAGAGAAACCCTGTCTTGAAAAACCAAAAAAAAAAAAAAAAATTGCCAAGCAAGCCTGAACTAAAGTCTCATTTGAGACCACATCCACATATTGGAAAATCAAAAGTTAAGTATTAAGACACTGGAGGTTCTCCCAGCAAATGTAACCCAGGAGCCAGCCAGCTGCCTTCAGGGTGAATTTCCTGTGCAGCCTGAGATGTCAGATCCACGGGCAGGAGCACCTGGTTAGAGAGAGCTGAAACAGAAGGAAGACCTAGACATAAACTTATCTAGTCTAGGTTCTTCTGAGACTCCATCTTGGAAGCAAATTGTCATCTTTTCCAGTGAAATTCCATACAGAGTCTTCTTTTCATAAATTGGTTATTGGCCTTTCCTGTGGCTGGCTCTGTTTCAACTTTATCCAGTCATAACATCAGTCTGCATGATACTAAACAACCAGCCAATTCAGTCATAATCAAAGCTCCAGCAACCTAGACAGATGTCTTTTGTACTGAACACGAACAACAACTGGAGGAACTTCATGCCAAGATTAGTGGGAATGACCAGATGTGGCACTGGCTGCTGAGTGCCAATTGAAATCAGGGGTATTAGCTGTCACTTTGCACGCACTCTCGTGATTGGGACATAAGACCAGCAACAACCTCAGATATGTACAAACAAGCAGGTATGTGCACTGAAAATGGTGGAAAAGCAGTAGGTATAGAGGATCGTGTAAGATAGAGAGAGTGTCAAAAATTAATCCACTTAATGTTTGTTCAAAGATTTATTTCACATGCATGCATGTGTGCGGGCATGCGTGCATGTGTGCATGTGAGAGAGAACTAGAGAGCGAGTGATCAAGAGACTTAAGTGCTGGGGACTGATCCCAGGTCCTCTGCAAGAGCAGTGAACATTTTCTTAATTCCTGAGCCATCTCTGTAGCCCTTAATCTGCATGAGTTTAATTCCATAAAATGCATTCAATATCCCTGTGTCTGGCCAGTGTATGCTCTTCCTGCCTCTTCCTTGCTCTGCCCTCAACCTGAGGGTGATTCTTCTATGCTTTTTTGCCTAATGCCTTGGGAATAGGGAGATGTGTATCAGGAGGAAAACAATAACTAGAGCTTTCCACCTCTTCCCCTGTCTCTTACTGTGATTCAAGAAGGTACAAGCTCTGTTAGGTAGCCCTTCCTTCCTGGGGTCTGCTTCCCACCTGGAAATATCACTGTGGCCCCTCTCTATCATCAGTATAATTCATTCCCTGGATTAAATCCCATCTATGAGGAGGCATCATTACATTCTGGCTATGCCCAGACTCATACTCAGTGCAATAACGTACCTACGTGCCCAGGTGTCTCTAGGGAAATCTGAGGCTTATTAAAGAGCAGGCCAGGTGCTAAGCCTTGAAGGCAGTGAGCAAAGTCTCTCTCCTCTTTCCTCTCCTCTCCATGGCAAGTCTTCCAATCTTCAGAAAAAAGAAATAAAGGGGGTGGGGGGGTTAATCCTTACCTCACCAATACACAGAGCAAAACTGGAATGACACAGGGAAAATGGAGCACAGATTCATTCCTAAAGGCCCATATTTTTATGACCTGTGTTCCATAACCTTGAGTATGTGTAGAATAAAACCTACTTTTAAATGATTCATCAAAACCAACAGCCAGAATTTTTTCTAGTGATTCTTATAAGACAGAACTTAGAAGAATTCTTATAAGCCCTATAATGACCAAGAGTACTTTCCAAAAGCAGCAAGCTTCCTTTTTCCTCTCCTCCACCCTATGTATTCACAAGTACACTTGGTATTATTAAGTAAGTCTGTCATTGATTTGTCTGTTTACAGTCAGAAAGAGAGCAATAATTTCCTCAAATAGCTCTACAATTAATAATTTGGAGTTAACAGTTTCCAGCTCTTAATACTCTCATTTATACATTTAGCCCATTGATATATCTTTCAAAATACGACTTTATACTTTTTTCTTAATATGGTGTTTTCTCAGACTACTTTAATAACTAACACTCACATAATCCCTAAGCATTAATGTTGATGGGGGAGGGAGTAGAATATTAAAAGAAAAGAGACCACTAAATGCAGGAGAAAATATTAACTCAAGAAGAAGCAATCAGAAGGATAGCTCCAATACCCAATTGTAGAGCAACTCTTTTATGCTCACTCTAAGTCCAAAGCAAACAAGCTCAGAACAAGTAGCCCCTCCCCTTAAGCTCTTCACACCTGAGAACAGTTGTCTGCTTGGACTTAAGGCCGACTTAACAAGAGGAAAATCATGACTGAATGAAAGGCGGTGAAACAGGAACATTGAGACATTTGCAAAGATAAGTTAATGAGAAGTTATGAACAGAACACTCAAGATCTATGGAACATAGTGAAATACAGAAACCTACGAACCATGAGCATAGAAGAATTTCATAAAAAGGACAGAGAAAACATTTTCAAGAAAATGCAGGAAGCAGGGGGGTGGTGGTGCACACCTTTAATCCCAACACTTGGGAGGCAGAGGCAGACAGATCTCTGTGAGATCTCTGTAGACCAGGCCAGTCTGGTCTACAAAGTGAGTTCCAGGACAGCCAGAACTGCAACAGAGAAACCCTATCTCGAAAAGGTGAAAAAAAGAAAAAGAAAAGAAGAGAAAAGAAAAGAAGAAAAGAAAGAAAATGCAGGAAAAACATCCAAACCTAGAGTGTGAGAAGCCTGTCCAGACAGAGGAGGAACTTAGAACCTTAATGGACAATGCCACAAAGAAACTTCTTACATCATATCATAGTTAAGATGCTAATGTATCTAAAAGAAAGAAACTGTATTGGAAACTGCAGAAGAGAACAGCAAGTCAGAGCCCAAGGGCAAGCCCATCAGAATAACAGCGGATTATCAACAGAAGCTTCAAAGGTCTGGGAGGGCCTAGAATGGTGTATTTCAGCCACTAAGTCAGCGCTCGAGAAGATAATTGAAGGAATCAATTTGACTGAAGAGAAACATAAACGCATCAAAAAGGCTACAGCAAATAATAAACACGCTAGAGTAGTAGCTAAATGAGAGGTAGAAAAACCCTAAAACCTACAACATCAACAAAATGACAGGAAATAATATTTAACTTTCACTGATGGTCTACTAATGATCTCAGTTCTCCAGAAGAACATGATTAGGCAATTGGATTTAAAAAACTAAGATCTATCTATTTGTCGCTTCCAATGTACCTTACTGTCAATGACAGATGAAACTGTAGGAGTGTGGAAAAAGGTGTTCCAAGGAAATGGACCTAGAAAGTAAGCAATGGTCCACTATTCGAATATCTGACAAAACAGACATCAAACCAAAATCAGTCAGAAGAGATAAAAGTCACTTTATACCGATTAATTGAGTGGTCTATCAAGAAGACATTGTAATTTTAAACACATACACACTGAATACAAAAGCATCTAATTTCATAAAACAGATACTACTATATGTAAAGACACAGACTCACTCAAACATAGGAATATTAGATGACTTCAGCACCCACTCTCAATAATGGACAGGTCATCACAACAACAAAAACAAACATACATACATATACATATATATATATATATATATATATATATATATATATATATATATATAAAACTCAGAAAAAGAAATATCTGAATTATGTTTCACCATAGATTATATGAGTCTAACATATACCTGCAGTACATTCTGACCAAACACTACCATATCATTTTCTCAGCAATCCATAGAACTTGCTCTAAAATACACCATATGCTACGACGCAAACCGAACCCTAACAAATATAGGAGAACTGGAATAATTTCTTGTATTCTATCCGACTACAATGGGAGAAAATAAATCATTAGCAAGAGAAGCTGAAGCTCATACAAAAGCACGTGAACATTGAACAACATGCTATTGAATGATGAATAGGTCATCGAAAAAGTCAAGAAGGAAACTAAAAACAAGTAGAGAAGAAAGAAAATGAAAACAAAATCCTCAAAACAAAACTATGGGATATAATGAAAACAGCCCTAGACGGGAAGTTTATAGCTCCAAGTCTATATATTTAAAGAAAAAAAAAAAAATCATGGGGATCGCAAATAAATAATTTAATTGTATACTTTAAAAACCTGGAAAAACTTACAAGCTAAAACCCCAAATCAGTATATAAAAATAGCTAATTAAGACCAAGGCAAAAAATCCATTAAAGAGAAATGAATAAAGAACAATAAAGTGAATCAATGATGCAAGTGGTTCTTTGAAAAGATAGACAAGATCAACAAACCCTTAGCTAAAAATAATAGAAAGAAGACACAAATTATTAATGTAAGTAATGAGAAAGGAGGCTTTATAATAGATATCAATAAAATTCAGGAAATCATTAAGACATACCTTAAAAACTTATATTTCAGGGCTAGGGAGATGGGCCAGCGGTTAAGAGCACTGGCTCCTCTTGGAAAGGACCTGGATTCAATTCCAAGCAGCTATATGGCCACTCCCAAACATCTGTAACTTCAGTTCCAGAAGACTGAATTCTGGCCCCAGAGGGCACCAGGAATGTACACAGTGCACTGACACACAAATGTCTGTGTTCAAAATGCCATACACATAAAACAAAATTTAATTTAAAAATTTCTAGATGAGTGTGACCTATCAAATTTAAACAAAGATAAGATAAGCATTTTAAATAGTCCTACACCAAAAAATAAGATTGAAGTAGTGATTTTGAAAAAAAAAAAATCTCCTAACTGGAGTTTGGGATGGGGTAGAGAGAGGGCTCTGTAGTTAAGAGCACTGGATGCCCTTCCAGAGGACACAGGTTTGATGCTCAGCACCTATATGGTGGCTCACAATCTCTAATTCCAGTCCCAGGGGATCCAATGGCCTCTTCTGGCCTCCTCAGACACTGTATGCATATGGTGCACACACATATATTCAGGCAAAACACTCATACATATAAAACAAAACTAGAAATCTTAGGGGGGAAAATCTCCTAATTGGGCTGAAGAGATGACTCAGTGGTTAAGTGTTTACTGCTCTTCCAGAGGGTATGTATTTGGTTCCCAGCATCCAGGAAGCACAGCTCACAGATGCTCACACCGTTCAAAGGGAATCTGGCCCTTCTAGAATCTATATGCACTCGCACTCATGTGCAAATACCCACATGCATATGCACATAATTAAAATAATAATGATAAAATCTTTTAAAATAATTTTTTAAGAATTTCCCAATTAAAAAAACTCCAGGCTAAGATAGATTCATAGGTGAATTCTACTAGAACTTTAATGAGGTAAAAACCAGTGCTCTCCAAACCATTTCATAAAATAAATAAGAAAAGAATGCTACCGAATTCTTTTCAAAAAGCCAGTATTACCTTGATGCCAGAACTAAACAAAGAGAAAAAAAAGCACAACAAAAAGAGAAAAGGAAGAGAATGATAGATCAATCTCATGAGGAGCATGGATGCCGAAATTACCAATAAAATACTTGCACGCTAAGTTTAAGAACACATCAAAAAGATCATTCACCAAGATCAACATGACTTCATTTCAAAATTGTAGGGATGATCCAACATAAGCAATTCAATAAATGCAAACTATCTGTAGAGGAATAGCCCTGTGTGAAAGCTAGGGTCTACATTCCAGGGGCTACATTCAGAGGCCTGTGTGGTTGGATGGAATGTAGACACACCTTTAATCCCAGTATTCAGAAGGCAGTTGTAATCCACACCTTCAATCCCTGGGGAGGCAAAAAAAAATGCCCACATTAAAACTGCTGGTGTCGATGTTGAACCTTCCTGGCCAGGCTTGTTTGTAAAGGTCCTGCCAATGTCAGCATTGGAAGCCTAAGCTGCAGGGTAGGGGCTGGTGGGGAGTGCCAGCAGCTGGAGCCTCACCAGCTAGCAGTTCCCTCTGGTTCATTGCTGCTGCCCCAGCTGGGGAGGAGAAAGTGGAAGCCAAGAAGGAAGAATCTGGAGTCTGATGATGACGTGGGCTTTGATCTTCTTGACCAAACCTTTTGTTAACATGTCCAATAAAATGCTGAACCTGTAAAAAAAGAACAGAAAGAAAGAAAAATGTCAGGACTGCAGACCAGGACTAGGCAACAACTGAACCAAAAGTGGATCAAGTTTAAGATGTCAGGATCCTATCTCAAAGTGAAAAATAAGGTGGCACTGGGGTTAACACTCAGAAGAGTGGGTGTGGAGAATCTGTGATGCCTTCATCTCTATCCCCAGGGCAAGCGGCTGGGGGATGGAAACAGGAGGGAGGGAGAGGGGAGGGAAAAAGAAGTCCCAATATGCCCAAAAAGCATTTGAACTTTTCATTATGGTTGTTTTCATGAATGTTTGCCTGCACACATGTATTCGTACCGTGTCCATGCCTGTTGCCAATGGAGGTCAAAAGAGGTTGTCAGAGCCCCTGAAACTGGAGTCAGAGACGGTGTGCTGCCATGCGGGTGCTAGGAACTGAGTGTTCTCTGCAAAGCAGCAAATGCTCTTAACCACAGAGACATCTCTACAGCCTCCGAAGACATTTTAGAAATTATTTTCACAAATGAAGGAGAGAGTTTGGCCTAAAGCATGAGGAGGGCAAAGGAAATCAAGAGCAGACATAGTAACAAAACAAAATTTCAAGACTCCAGTATGACTTTGAAATGATTATGGCACAGCAGCAGACTCACGAGTAATTAAATAGCCATAAAAATATTAACTCAGAACTGGATTAATCTAGCTGTCATGTAGCCACCCGGAAAGGTGGCTGAGGCCGGAAATAGACTAAGTATGATTCAGAAAATAATAGAAAAGAGTTAAAGTCTTTTCCTCCATGATGTGAAGTCAAAACACCATCCTCTGCCTCATGTCTCTCTTCAATGACTTTGTAAGTGCTTGCACTCCCTGTAATGTCCTGCAGTCTACAGGGAATGTCAAGAATATGTACCAAATAAAGTATTCTACTGCTAAGCCAATTGATTAACTCCTTAACTGGAGACAGATTATATATTTTTACTTAGGAAATATGACAATATTTGTCCCTAATTTCATGTAAAAATATCCTCAGATGTAGTTTTAGATCAAAAGTATTTAGAAACTATATGTTAAAGTTTTGAATTAAGCTGGTCAGTGGTGACACACGCCATTAATCCCAGCACTCCGGAGGCAGCCACAGGCAGATCTCTGAGTTCGAAGCCTATCTGGTCTACAGAGACAGATCCAAGACAGGCAAGGCTACAGAGAGAAACTCTGTCTAAATAAAAATAGATAGATAGGTAGATAGATAGATAGATAAATTCCACAACTCAGTTTGCAGTAGACTCAGAAAAATCACAATGGAGTATGTAAGAAAATGCAAGCTATGAATACAATTAAAAATAGCAAATAATGTTTGTAGAATGTGCATAAATTTACAAGAATCACTTATGTGGTTAGTTATAAAGTCTGATAGCATTTTCTGGTGGGTAGCCAATTAAAGTAGAAAAAAATCAGGACAACAAACAAGGAAAATTGCACTGTTCTTTCTGCTTAGAATTACGTCCTTTTCTTAATCATATCAGGAGGTCTTCACCTTTACCTACATGCATGTCTGCAATCCATCATTAATCACTGGGAGCAGCTCCTGATGAGGAAGGAGAGGCACGGCCTACACAATGGAATTCAGAATGCAGCAGCCAGCTCGGTCATTTCTGTTTCTCCGGCTATAAATTGTTTTTAAATTCCTGTTATCTTTCATTTCCCTAGAGCTTCCTCACTTTTTTCCTAGCAAATGAAAAGTCCCTAGAAATTTGATAGGAAGAGAAGATAAGGTAGAAGTCTCATCAGAGTAAGACGGAGTACCTCCCTCACGTCCTGTAAAAAGAACAATGGCATCTTGAGTGACTAAAAAGCTTTCCTTACTCATTCATTTGTAAAAGAAGCCTGTAATGGGCCCATTGAGCTTTAACTGATTCTTTGATTTAGAGATGCAGATTTGTTATAATTGATATTTAAAAATTCATGTCAAAGGGAATTTTACTAAGAATCATGGCTAACATTTGTGATTGCTAATACAAGAAATATGTTTTACTAATCTTGAGGGTCTTTTTTTTTTTTTTTACAGAACTTTAAAATATTATTTAAGGTGTAGTAACTAGGGGTTTAAAACATTTTTAAAAGATAGTTTAAACTGCCGCAAAAAAGAAAAAAAAATTCCTATTATTCCCTATTACATTAGAAAACCACAACAGCTAACTGAAAAGGAAATGAATCTGCATATCATCACCCAGAAAATATCTCTAAGTGCACAAAATAGGGAGTGATCTTATTTGAAAATTCAAGCTACCATAAAAGACTAATGAAAAAAGAATGTTAAAGTCATTATCCTTTATAAAGCTGCATACATATATTCATATGTGTGTGTTTATATCATTCCTGAATAGCATTGTTGTGCTCATAAAAATGTTGTATGGTTTTTAAGAAAGATTTAGATACTAAATTCTGTGATGAATAGCATGAGATTTGTGTCAACGCTCAAGGAGTGTATCAGAGCAATTTTATAAGAAAAACTGTTTTAAACAAAAATGAGTGAAAGGAAGTAATATGTTTAAAAGGAAATTAAACATATGATCTTCTAATATGACGTGAGAAGACAAAAGTTTGTCTTTCCTTTGTACTCACATTAAGACATTTGGGAGAGTTCTACTTTGACCCTTCCTGCCAACTGCCTGATGACCTGTCTGAACGGCCAACACTGCAGCTGAAATGATGTTTCATAAAAGTCTAAAAATGTTCTAGAGACTCTAGGAGAAAGGGAGTCTATTTCATGATGTTACTCAATCTGTCTAATTCTTCAGGTCTCTGTGATTCTTCTGTTTACCATTATCTGGAAATTACTGATATGTTTGTATGTGCATTGGTCTTGTTAACTTACTAGACACTGTTTTCATCATATATTCTCAAGTATTTCCTGAGTCTTTAGAGGCAAGATATCAAGAATCAAGAGTCGTCTACCTCTGCTATGAATATTTCCAAGATACTTGGGCTTCAAGCCAAAATGGAGTTAAAAAGGATGAATTCAGCCCACTCATACTACCCTGTATTAGAAACACAGAAAACCATGGTTTGTAGACCTTAGAGTAGAAGTATTGAAAAACCACAAGGCTGAGAAGATGAACATGTATCATGCACTGCTAAATTCCTATACACAGTTTCAGGCAACAAGACAGAGTCAGGCATCTTCTAAGTCAGAGAAGCAGATAACAGAAGACAGTGAAAATGAGAAAGGTAGAGTGTAGAACACAGCATCCCAGGGGAAGAAAATACACAAAGAAGAAGCTCTAGAGCTTTGCCATGGAATCCACATGGCATTACTGGCTGAGTCCTAAGTTGGGTATACATGGCAGGAAATGACCCAAGCTAGAGAAGGAACCACAAGAAAGAAGTAGAAAAAAACCTCTGGAGCTCATACAGGGCCAGAAATAGTTCAGACTCCCACCAGCAAGTGGAAAACAACAAAATAATGGAGGACACTAAATTAAAGTCCTCAAAAGAATATTGCATTCCAAAGTATTATGTAATCAAAGCACTAAAAACTCGTGACAAAATGAAAATTTTAAAATCATGCAAAAAAATAAGAGACATTATTAACGTGATACATTAAATAGAGCCTAGAAGAGAATGACATCAATTCTTCATCAAAACTATGAAAGCTGAAGATATTTAAGGAAAACAAAATATTTACCTAACAATTCTTTACCAAAAGGATCTTTCAAACAAAAGAAAAACCACAAAATGAAGAAAATTCATTGTCAACAGAACTGCCCTCAACAAAGTTAAAGGAAGTTCTTTGAGCAGAATCGAGATAACATGTGGAAAGTTAAGCCTCATAACAGATTGAATTTTAGAGGAAATGGTAAATATATAATGGGATTTTTTCCTTAATCTTTTTTCAAAATACCCTCAGAATATGTGGCTTTTCAAAGCAAAAATAGGTACAAATGTAGTGTGATGTTTCTGGTGTATGAACAAGTAAAATCCATAGCATAAAAAGCTAAGGGATAGGAGTAGAATATTATAAGGGTCGAATACTGCATAGAAAAATTAGAATATTTGAAGTTTGACTGTGCTAAGTCAAATATGTATATTCCCAACCCAGAAAAAATAAGAAGAAAATTAGGAGGTATAAACTATCAATATAAATAAAATGGGACTGAAAGAAGTCCATAAGTCCTCCCCACTGGTGCAAGAAAGGAAAGGAACTAGGAAAAGGCAGTAAAGAACAGTGAGGAAATTTTTTTAATAAACTTCAAATTGGTGGATTTAAACCCTACCATCATAATGGTACTAATACTAATACACATATCTAAAGAGTCTATGTAACAAAGACCTTAGACTCTCTCTCAAAAAAAAAAAAAAAAAAAAAAAAAAAAAGGAGGGATGCATGGATGAGCAAGATGGCTCAGAGGCTAAAGGGGCCGGGCACTAAGCCTGGTGATCTGAGAAAGCTCTCTGTTCACATGGTAGAAGGATAAAGCTGACTCTCCAACTGTCCTCTGACCCTCACATCTGGGAGCACTGTGAGGGGTGACCACTAGTCTGGAAGACTGACATTTCTTTCTTAATAGCTAATAGAACAAGAAGTCAGATGTTCACAGCATCAGCAGCAAAGCATACGAAACTTTCAAGAGCACATCAAAGTTTTCACAGACTCGACATATAAACTAAGTCTTGGTCAACTTAGAAGTGAGACTACATAAAGTATGTCCTCTTTCTGCAAAAGACTTAAACTAAAAAATCAACAGAGAGGTATTTGGAAATTCCCCAAATATTTGGAAATGAATCATACATCTAACTAGAATAACTCATGGGGAAGCAAGAAATAATAAGAGAACGGACATAGGAAATATTCGAGCCGAATGAAAATGAAAAAATACCAAAATGTATTACGGGTGTGGTGGCGCATGCCTTTGGTCCCAGCACGCTGGAGTCAGAGACTGCGGTGAAGTCAAGGCCGGATCCCGGCTGGCAGTGCTACACAGCGAGGCTGTCAAAAGAGAGACGATGAGGGGAGAAAAGTGTGGATTACAGCTAAAGGAGAATTTAGCCGAGAAATTATAATAAACGCATTGGAGAAAAGAAAGTCTCAAATTATCAAAGTTTCTTTTTTTGATGTTTCTCGCTTACTGAAAATATTGTATTCTCATACAATATAACCTGATTACAATTTCCCCTCGGTTTACTCCTCTCCAGCCCTCACCACATCCCCCTCACTTTGCATCCATGTCTCGCATTAGAAAAGAACGGGCTTCAAAAAATGAGATAATAAAATAAGAGAAAAAAAAAAAAAACACCATATCAAGGTAACTCAACAGAATGAAAATGAACCCAAGAGCAGGCACAAGAGTCAGAGACTCACTCGTTCATGCACTCAGGAGTCCCATAAAAACACTAAGTTGAAATCTGTGCTATATATGCAGAGAACACGGTGCAGACCCATGTAGACCTGTTTGTGCTGCTTCAGTCTCTGTGAGTGTGTATGAGCCTTGCTCAGCTGATTCAGAGGGCCTTCTTCTCCTGGCTTGTTCTCCATCCCCTCTGGCTGTTACACTCCTTCCACCGCCTCTTCTGTGGGGTTCCCTAAACTCTGCGGGAGAGAATGTGATGGAGACATCGCATTTAGAGCGGTGTGCTCCAAGGTGTCTCTCTGCTGTGGGTCTTGTATTTGTTCCCACCAGATGCAGAGAACGTCTCTGTGATGACTGAATCTTTGAGTATAGCAGCACATCATTAAGAGTCATTCTATTGTTACTTTTTTTTTTTTATAACAGTTATGTTTGGTTTTACTCTAGGTCTCTGAGTATCTAGTTTCTGGTTCCTGGTTACCCAAGAAGTGTTGGGTGTGGGTTCCGTCTTGTGGAGTAAGCCTTAAGTCAAATCAGACATTGATTGGCTACTCTCACAAGTTCTGTGGCAACATTGCCCTAGAATATCTTGTAGACAGGAAATATTGTTGGTCAAAGGTTTTGAGGGTGTGTTGGTGTTTATGTTTCTCTTTTGGTGGCCTGCAGAGTACCATCCTGCACCAAAGACACTAGAATATAGGGGTGAAGTTTGGGGTCCAGTTTGGCGTCTCCAAGTTCAATGAGTTGTGTGGGTGTTGTCCTTGGCAATGGAGCCCAGCAGTCAGTTTGCAGAGAGTAACCCATTATCTTAGCTACGGCCTGGGTTATTTGGGGTTTTCCATGGGATTAACTATGGCCAACAACTCAATTAAATACAACCCAGTCCCAGTACTGGAAGACTCCTTTGGTGACACAACATGGCCAGTTAAGACTCCATCACCTCCATTATTAGGAGACCCCATTAAGATTGGCTTCATGTATTTTGGAGACTTTCCATTGCTCTAGATTTCCATACCTTCTTTCAAATGTCCCTCAATTCTATCTGCCCTCACATTCCCTCCACCCTATGTTCTCTCCCCATCCCCATCTGATCCATCAATTTTCTTCCCACCGTGCCCCCAGGCTCCCCATAAAATCCATTCTATTTCTCCCTCCCAGGGAGATGTATATGTACCCCTAGTCCCTTCCTCTAACTTCTCTGGGTTTATGGATTGTAGCCATTAATTTAATGGCTAATATTCACATAAAAGTGAATATATACCATATTTATCTTTCTGGGTCTGAATTAACTCGTTCAGGATGATTTTTTTATAGTTCCATCCACTTGCCTGCAAATTTCATTATGTCATTTTTTTATTAAAAAAATATTAAGATTTGCTTAAGAAATGATAGAGAGTTGGCAGGAGGAAGTGGTAAGGAACACTCAACAGCATTGAAAACACAAAAACAGAAACTCAGCATTCAGAAAATAAATCCTATGAGGAAAATTGTAACAATGACAAGTCTGTCGTTAGACTAAACAGGTAGAAGTCCCAAGTCATCTGTGCTGTTTCAGGATTCAACCAGCTTAAATCTATCCCTCAGCTATCTCAACAAACACTTACTGAACACTCACCCTGTTCTAGGTTCTGGGATCACAGAGATGAGAGAATTTAAATTTAAAGGGACGATAACTAGAGCTTTATCAATTATTTCAGAGAAAATCCTAGCCCCTGAAAAGTTTAGAACATAGTTGGTAGGCAGACTTCAGTCATAGGTAGCAACAAACAGTATTATAATCACAGCAATATTCATAACAAGAGACATGTGGCCAGCAGGGAAAGGTGCTTGCCACTACTCCTGACCACCTGAGTTCAATTCTCTGGACCCACATGGAAAACCCACCCTCACAAACACTTCCATGTGCGTGCCCCAACATGCATATGTCCACCTCTGCCCTACACACAAAATAAATTAAAAGGTTTAAATCTCTTCCTCTATCTCAGCAAGCACTGACTGAACACTCACCCTGTTCTAGGTTCTGGGATCAAAGAGATGAGCACATTTCCCCTGAGAATGTACACACAATCTACACTGATGTCATTGGGCTCGACTCCCCGCCCTCAGAATATGATAGTCTAGTTAGCTGGGTGCGGATATACATGTATAAAAATCAATCAAAAAGCTGCAAAGAGTGAGTTAAAATAAAATCATGAGTTAAACTGAGTTATATGGATTGAGTCATGATAGAAAACATTTTTAAACATCCTTCTATGCAGATCTTTTCTCACTATTTTCTCTAAACAACGCAGTATAGCAACTATTCACATAATGCTTGCATTGCATCAGGTACTATAATACTTTAGAAATGATTTAGGGTATTTGGGGTTATGTATGTAGATTGTATTACAATACACATTTTTATAAAGGACATGAACATGAACTGAAGTCAAAGTAAGGGAAAATTGTGTGCAAGTCCCAGACAACAAATTTGTGATGTATTTTCAGAGAGGAAATGACTTGAAGCTTACTTCTGAGAGAGCCATGTTTACATAGGTGAAGGAAGAAGAGAGAGCATGCAGGCTGGTGACAGTCAGAGAAAAACTCGAGGGTGAGTAAATGCACTCAGGTCGGTTATGGACAGGGAACATGAAAGACAGCTGAAGGTAAAGCCGCACGTGTAAAGTGGGTAAGAAGTATGCAAAGGTTCAGCACAGCAATTATCTAGCTCACTAAACTGCACTTACATAGATAGAGTGAGGGCAGAAATATCAGAGGGAGCTCACGGGATGCCCAAAGCAATAGGAGCAAAGGTTTCAAAGATATTTGATATGCATGTAATTTCCTTAGAACACAAAATGTCAAACAAAAACACATGAATTAGACTTTACCTTAGCCATACTTGTTCATTTTTAAGTCAAAGGCTCACTTCAGCAATTAATAAACATTTATTGTTGCTTACACCAAAGATCAGCAAATCACACTAGAAACAGGAGCTTTATACAAAGAGTAGCATAATTGTTGATACTCACGTGGGCCAATGAATTGACTGCTGGGTTGAAATGACAAGGCACCAGGCCTTTGGTGTATCCACGGGATATTCCCATTGCAAGCTATCAGCAAATTAGCAAATGTTCTCCCAGACACAGCCCAAGAGTATATCCTTACCCTTGTGCTTCACTCAAATCACCTCAGTGCGATGTCCCTCTACTCTCCTGGATCTTTCTAGTAGCCCTGATTACCAATTAAACAACTTCACTGTCTCTGGATGTAAATTTGGACATGGGTATCAAGTTTGTGCCTGATGAGCCTAATTAACTCTTTTGCACAGACATGAAGTTATCAGTCCTAAAATGAAAGAGAAAGAAAAGAGAACAAAATCCCCAGGCGTGAATCTGAAATGGCTCCTATCTTTGCTGAAGATTAATAAGATCCCCCCCTGAAAGAATATTCTACCATAAATTGCAGGGCTACCTTAACAACAGGGAACAAGTCTGCAGCCGCTGCTCAGCAGTCACCCCACTTTCTGAAGTCATTTGTCGACACCTTGTGGCCAGAATCAAGTGAGCCTGAGGAAGACGTTTTTCTTAATTGTCTGCAAAGGTTTCCTGTTAGATCCCCCTTCATTTTAAGACTCCTAGTGGTTTCTCAGCTAACTTAGGGCACATCTGTGAAAGTGTAGCTACAGATCTACTGTAGTTAAATCTCTATGTGATAGGTTGTTCCCAAGTACTTTAATATTGTAATCTACTCCCCAGGAACGACCCTGGCTTTACATTAAATCCTCATCTTTTCCTTTCCCTACTATCTCTCCCCTACCCCCCCATCTGTGTGTGTGTGTGTGTGTGTGTGTGTGTGTGTGTGTGTGTGTTCATATGTGGATGCCAGAGGCAAACATCCAGTATCTTCTTCTATTGCTCTCCATCTTAGTTTTTGAGACAGGTCTCACAGTGAACCTGAAGGTCAGTGTGGAGCTGGACTAACCGGACCGGGTGGACACAGTGGGTGGAATCTTTTTGTCTCTACCTCTCAGAACTGGAATTACAGGTATACAGCGGTAATCCAGGCTTTCTATGTGGGTGCTGGGGAACTGAGTTGGGGCCCTGATGCTTGCACAACAAGTATTTTACCCACTGGACCATCTTCTAAGTCCTCTCAAAACAGGTTATATTAATAGCATTATTTGGTGCAAGAAGTAAAATTTGAAAGTAGTCCCTATTTGTTATAGTATGAATACCAATATTTAAATAGCTTTAAAATATTTCATTTTGAAGATTCGCCTTTTTCCTATTCCCACCACAACCACACAGCGAGACAGAAAGAAATGTTGATGAATAAACAAACATCCCAGTATAAGATATGTCTGAGGCATTTCTAGTCAGGAACTGTAAAGCTATTGGAAGATGTTAGCTTTCAGGTAGCAATATTTTCTCCCAAAGCATTTTTAGACATCCCTTCCCATTTTCAGGTCAGACCTTCCCCTCCTACCAGGCAAAATAGAAGATGTAAGCAATTACAGGAACATGAACAGTTTATCCAGGGGTCAAATTTACTGTCCCATAGTATACTGAGAAACTTACACATACAAGTTTTCATTTTTTATTGAATTTCAATGGATGTCCAATATTTCATTAGTAAATCCCACCTGGAGTGGAACAAAAGACCTACCTGTAAAAGATAAGTAGGCTCCTAGCAGAATTAATCCACTTTTATGGGTGAAAATGTTACATTGTGGGGTAGCAAAAATAAAATAGAAAAGCAAAGTCACAATGAACTAAGCATCCAAATATTTTGCATATATTTGATGCTCTGTCACAGAGAAAGCATTTTAGTATTTATTATAGTCATGGTGGCTTCAGAGTTTCAGGGCTCAGGGATGTTATGAATATCACTATGTACCATATGGAGCTGAATGGAAGAACCGGAACTAAATCCTGTACCTCCGGTATCTCAGTATCTACACAGGAAGACAGAGTTCATATGGACTCTAGCAAGGACATGGAGCCCATACTAGGTGCTAGCCAATGCTAGGTGAGTGTTGTTGCCTACGGCCAGGAAATGCCCTTTCATACTGTAGTGTCTAGTTTGAGTTTTAAACGGAAAGTGCTTGCTTTATCCCCCAAATCCAGCAAGATTCTTCCAATTTTTTCTTGTGTAACCAACATTTCCACATATCCACCAATAATCTTTGTAGCCCATTTATACCTCAGAAGGATCTTCAATAAAAGCTCGGGATACTCCGAATTTGTTTGACGTGGAATTCATGTTTCACCAGGCCTTTACACTTCACATTCGGCAAACGTTCTTACCAACGAATCTCCTGCCTGGCAACCACTCAGAGTGGCTTTGAAATTGTAAAGTAGTGACAGCTGGTGTTCACAGTGCATATTGCACCTTCGAGCGACACTTCTAGCATTGATAACATTCGCGGAAGAGCGTAATTCGATCGACACTTCTAGCATTGATAACATTCGCGGAAGAGCGTAATTCTACTCCCGCTTCCACACTGCTCTCGTTCTGCACGTGACTCTTTACCATGCTGGATGGATGGCACCTTCAAGCTATGAGCCAAAAGAAATGCTTCCTTCTAAGTTTTTTTTTTTTTAAAGTGTTTTGTCACAGCAATGAGTAAAGTAACTAATGCATAGCAGGGCCAGTAGAACATCTATTGCTTCTAGATGTATGCAAACAGAGGCTGTCTCCTAGGTGATTGCTTTTAGATCCTGGCAAGTTGACAATATGAACCATCATGAGCAGAGACATAACTGTCAATATCTAATATGACGATTAAAGCCTACCTTGAGGTTTGTAAGTCACAAACCAAAAAATTAAATAAATATTAAATCAGTGTGTGTCAACAGTAGAACATCCTCTATAACATTTCTTTATGACTCCCATGCACTGCCATGTATCAGAAACTGACTGGAACATACAAGGTGCTTCCAGGTTAACCGTGAGTTTTCTAAAAGTAACTAAAGTACATGCTGTCTTAATGTATTAGATACTAAAGAGTTACTGGAGCTTCCATGCAGGCAATGTATAAGGTATGTTTTCAAAGGCTGAGTTCTGTGATAAGGATTAATAAAAAAAAAAGTGATAGATTTTTCTTTGAATATTCTTATTATTATCATTATTTTATTGGAATCAAGTCAAAGTTCAATAAATCTTTCATGAAAATAGCACAGAACATTTTCTCTAAGTTTCTAATACGCTTAAATCTGCTTAGCTGAGCAGAAGTATTGTCTTTTGCCTGTGCTGGTTTGTTAAAATTACTGTCTTTGCAAGACAATAGCCTTTCCAGTTCTAGAATTCAATGATTCTTTAGCTTGCTTAAGTGTGTGTTCTTCATTATTGAGAACTAGTATTCTCTTGAAGAAGAAGACCCCATATGTTGATCAGAAGGCATTAATGCAAGCAGTTGTGAGGGGAGATGAAAAAGAAATCCCCAAGGATTGCATATTAGCTTCGGAATAACCTCATGATCTGGGACTTTAGAGCCTCATGAAGCTTCTCCCTTACCACTGATGGGTAAGAGTTAGCCACAGGGAAGGCGGGAGAAGAGAAAACTGGAATACCACTGGAGAGGCAGCCACTCACCCCTCTCTCCTCCCCTTAGTTTTGGTCTCATAGACGGAATGGAAGTTTTTTTTTCAGAGAGGAAATTTTGAAACCACACAAATCCAAGTTTGAATCTCAAATCCCCCAATGCATGTAGCTCTGTGGCATCTGACAGTTCACACATCATCCAAGTCTCACTAATTTCTTCGTGAAATGTAGAAATCCCCACCTACTTAGCAGAGTCACTGGGAAGATATTTGTGGGGTAGTTGTAAAACCCAGAAACGGAACATCAGAGCACAGCTGTTACTATTAACAGCTGCCACCATGGCTTCATCTGCTTAACTTTAAACACATAACTATTGTTTTAAGCACATATCACCTTTGTAAGAACTCTAGCAAAATACAGAGAACAGTGAGGAAACACGGAAATCTCTGTCTTTGCGGGGCTTATGCTTCTTCCTTTGAACAGCACAGTAACCAAAATTTCAACCCTCACTACTCACTAAAAAATCCTTCAGCAGAGTCATCACTCTGTCCTAGCTTTAAAATAAGAAGAATTTTTAAAGACTTATTTGGTTTTATTTTATGTGTATAAGTGTTTGTATGCACACATGCAAGTATACCATGCATACCTAGAGGTCAAAGGAGGGCATCACATCTCCTGGAATTTACAGACAGTCATAAGCTGCTATGTGAGTACTGGGGACCAAAGTCAGGTCTTCAGAGAGAATAGCAAGTGTTCTTAACTTCTGAGCCATATCTCCAGCCCCTAGGCAGGACTCTTGTTCCTCCATAAGGCCTCTGTGTTCCCCATATTGTAATAGTTACCACCACCACCTTCTTCTTCTCCTTCTTCTCCTTCTCCTCTTCTTTATTATTATTATTATTATTATTATTATTATTATTATTATCCTTATTCTTCTTATTGTTATTCTTTTTCTCTCTCTCTGTAGTCTCTGCTGCTAATTTTCTTTATTCCTTTATTCTGTTGCTACTTTAATATTGCCTGGAGTCCTAACTTTTGCCTCTTTCCATTTATATACTTACCATAAGTGGCCCATAGCCTTTTCATATTCAGCCCTTTGAAGGGTCTGAATATGTGTCTCTTCCGTAGATGGGAAAATGGATACAGTTTCATAGTTCTTGTTTCTCATCCCAGAGCTTCTCATTTTTCACCAGATTAAGGTGGCAGTATGGCTTTAAGAATTACTCATGTGTCAACGACCCTCAAATCTCTATCTCCCACATAATCCATGCTTCCAATAGGCCTGATTTCAAACAACTAGCTGAACAATGCCACATGAATGTCCTTTGGTCTTCTTGTAACCCATATCAACTCATTGTCTTTCTCTCTAAACCCATTCTCCTGAGGGGCAATATACTACGGGAAAGAAAACACTATTTTCAAACCAAGCAGACCTATATGCATATCCATCCATGGATGCCTCAGCAGTAGACTTAACCTCTTTGTGTTTTAATTTCTCCATAGAATAGCATGAGAATAATAATATCATCATTTCATCAATGATTATCAGGAATAACAAACACTGAGAAAACACCCAAGTCTGTGCTACATAGCGTATATTCCACAAACATTAACGGCACCTTAAGCCAAAAATTTAGCATTTTCAACTCGTTGGTGTTTCCTCTTGTACAGTCAGAAAGTGGCTAGACAGCATTGATCCCTCACCTCCATCCACCCTTAGTTCAAGCTCTGGTCTTCTTCGTGGACACCTTGATGGTTACCTCCTAGGTGATCCAACTGTTCACACACACCAGTCAAATGTATTCTCTGTACTGGAAGCCCAAGGATTTTTCTAAGACACAAATCTGATAAGGCCATGACATTCCTTAAGTCTGCTGAGTTCCTTCTCATTGCTTCGAGAATTGTATCTACCTTAGTACTGTACTGAAGGTCTACTACATGCTACTCCTTTGAAATTCCTGTCTTGCTGTGCATCTCAAACTGCCCACAGTGTTTGGGATTCTAACACGGTACTTCTATTGCTTATAATGGCTTCTACTCTAGATACCTGTTCTTGGCATTTAGGAAAACATCTACCATCTTTCAAAGCAAAATTCAAGGACCACCTCCACTATGACAGCAGAGAGCCTCCTGCCATGGTGTCGGTCACTGCCCCTTTTCTCCCGTGACAGATGTAACAGATGATTTCCTATTACAATGAAGAAGTCTGACTTGTGGTTCCTAGCTTTAAAAAGCTTACAATCACCAGTAAGAAATTCTTTTATACAACAAGACAGACAAGGTAAGGAATTATGAGCTACGTTTCTGAAGCATTCTGTGTGCCACCCGATTTCAAGCTGTGAGTGCATGTGTGTGGGGGTGGGTGTAGGGTGGCTGTGTGTGTGTGTGTGTGTGTGTGTGTGTGTGTGTGTGTGTGATATTGGCTGTGTGTTAACTTAATTTTCACAAATTCTCTGAGATAGACAGTAGTATGCCCACTTTAGAAGTAAGAAAACTTAAGACTAAATAATTTGCCTTGTACTAGAAACCCAGTACAAGAACCCGATCAATATGTGTAATGTCAATGAGTGCAACCATGGTATCCTGCCTTTCATCCAACCAGAAACTCTTGAGCTAATTTTTAAAAATAATTTTTAAAAATAATTTTTAAAAATAAAGAATTCCCTCCTCAAATCTAGACGTCATTGCATGCTATTGTTATTGCACGTAACATAAAAGTTTGAAATCACCAACTCCCCTGGAATGATTCTGTGCTCTGTGTTTTCTTCTTTTGAGGAACCTGGCATCTAGACTTTGACAAGACAGAATAAGTCCCAACAGAGAAAGATATACCCCATCTCTTCCTTAGATCTCTTGCTGTGTAGCTACTTTTTCTCTGAGAAAGCAGTTTTCCTTCAACTCTAAATCTCAGCTTAAATTTGATGACTGGGAAAATTGGTTCATTTTTATAGTCATAACTTTTCAGTTCTAAAAAGCAACTACTCCCAGAAACAGTGGCTTATGCTGTCAGCAATGAGTAGGACCAAGGCGAAAGGCACACCTCTACTGCATGACCCTCAGCAATCTGATGATTTCCCATAGTTCTTGTGGGACCTTGATTCAGGCCAAACCAGAATTTGTGGCTTTCACAGAGAATAAAATTTCAGGACTAGCCAATGAGGTCTCAGAGCTTTTAATATAGACTTGGAACGTGAGAGTTATGAAAAAGAGGGATATTCAGAAAGAAAGACACACTCCAGAGTAGGGCTGTAAGCTTCTCAAAGAAGAATCACACTTCACTATCTTTACAGTAGTTATGTGCGGTGTTTTAGGGAGTTCAAAGGTCAATGAAAACTGAGATCACACAGATGCAGGAAGATAGGTCATCCGACTGCAAGATAATAACTTTGTGTGCGAACACTGCCCCATCCCCTGAAATAAACAGACAAATGGAAAGTGGTAAGGCCTTACCCAAGGTCAAGTACATTCAGACTTAAGCTTGTGCCGTTACTATTTTAAAATTAAATATCTATTTATAGAAGTAATATTTCCCCTATGTTGGTAACCTTCATAGTAAATGCTGTTAACTATACTAAAATGGCTGGAAAAAAGGCTTTAATCAAACTCCAGGATTCTTTTCCTTCTCATGCCCCATGCTTTCCCTGTCTCCCTATCCTGCCTCAAAAGCAATAATGCTATTATTAGGGGACTGAGGCTGAAGGATCTCCAGTTCAAAACCAGCCTCAACAACACAGTAAGACAAACACAACAAGAAAACTGGATGGATGGATGGATGGATGGATGGGAGGGATTGAGGGAGGGGGGAAGACCAAACAGGGGAGGGAAGGAGAAAGGAAACAAGAAGAAAAGAAAAAGAAAAATGCAGAAATATACAGACAATTTGATATAAGAAAACTTTGTTTTCCATTGTAGGATTGACCAGCTGTATCTTACTATAGACGTAGACGTGAAACCTAGGGAAGCTATGAAGGGAACAGTTTTCTTACAGGATGTAGATTTCTCGACACATCAGATACTGTTCCTTAGGAAGATAATAGACTCTCCTTCCCTGAAAAACTTTAGGTAACATATTTGCTTTTTTCTGAATAAATGAATATTCATTTATCTGGATGGCTGCAAGATTTGTAATGCTCATTAATTTGAAGATTACTTATTGTACTAACTGGACATGGTGAAAATTTTATGTTGTCAATACCTATGATGAGTTATTAAATAAATTTGAATATGGTTGCTTAGTAAAGGCTCAACTTATCTAACATAAAATTTTTAAATGTCTTCTAAAATATAATTTTGAGAAATTATGCACCCAGGTGTTATGCAACTGATTTGAAACTGTGTCTATAGAAAACCTACACAGAAATCCTTAGAAAAGTTTTGGGGCCATCAAAAACTGGATAAAAGCCCAAAGATTCTTTAATACAGGAAAGTAAAAAAATAAAAACCTAGTCAAATACCCATACATTATAATCGTATTCAGGCACTGGAAAAAGGGACAGGAATGGGCTATCAAGACACATAAAAATAAGCATGTTGACTGAAAAAATAATTGTAAAAGGTGTTATATGCTGTAAGAGTCAATCTTCAGCATTCTGTAAAAGTCAATACCATACAAGAGACAAAATGATGATGGGTATTAGTTATTGGGGGTGACGAAAGGGTTCAATAGATAAAGCTAAGGCGATTTTTAAGCAAAACTATTCCATATGACATTTTAATAATGTATGCATGACACTTTGTATGTATTTATCAAAACTACAAATAATAAAGATATTTAAAGAAAACTTGCAAACTCAAAGAATATGTGGATAAAATAAAAATGCTTTCAAATAAGAAAAAGACAGAAAAGGAGGGGAAAAGAGACAATTCACAGTGTTGTAAATTAATGAAAAAGAGTGATATTGCTGAACTGAGTAACTTCAGAAATAAATATAGATTTTAGGACTAAAGGCAAAAGAGCTATCTAAAAGCATTGCACATAGTTAGCAAATCTGACTCCCACAAGCTGAAATGATTCATATGAACCCACTATACATGTATTGTATACTGAATGTATTTTAACAGTTCTAAATTTGCTGTGTATGTACCCTGGAATTGATGTTAAGTGAATGGATAGCAAATAGGGAAGTCAAGTCTCTCACACTGGTTACCGAAGATGACTATGGTTGAGGGGGACTGTGGTTAATTCTGGGACTGTGTTGGCAGGGAATTGTATAAGAAGACTCTGGAGAAGCTAACAGTGCCAGAATTTGTTTTTTTCAATCTCAAGAAATAATGACAAACAAAAACTGATGAGTAGCAAAAAAGGTGCCAACTAAAGGAAACCAAAATTGGATCAATTTGAAAAACAAAATTTAAAAATTTTAAGTTAATATAAGTCCACATTAATATAAATAACAGGATACACAGACAAATGGTAGAAGACAATTCTTCCATGAGAAGAACTCCAGCTACCTTCATGAAGATACTCTGCCCTAAAAGAGGTGACTACCCTCTCCTACACTTTGGAGTTTCCTTCTCAGACATCCCTAAGGGAAAAGAATAACTTCACAGTGGAGAAAGCAGTGTTCCACCTCACTAAGGTGATAATCAGTGACAAATCATATTGACAATAAGGACCCTTGATGTAACAGAAAGACAAGTATATTTTATATAACTAAGTCTAAACACTCTTACTTCAGTCGATACTTGAGAAAAACAACAAGTTCCAATTTAGAGACATTCATCAAAATGCCTGATGAATGTTTTCTCAAACTGCTGAGGTTATTGTAGCCGCCTCTGTTGGAGAAGCTATTTCTAGTTACGCTCATGTAACTTTAAAACAATTATTTTGTACATTATTGGGGGAAGGGCTGCCTAAGAATTGGCAGTTTGATTTGTGTGCAGGTGTTGGCTTGATATAAATCTGTGATTCATGTTTGCTTCCTCATGGCCTGCACTTGCTCACAGCCCTCTAGAAGAGCAATTGTGGTGAAGAGCAAAGTTGCTGTGAAATAATTCTAGCAGGCCCTCTCCCACAGTCTCAGGCAACAAGGAGAGAACACTCCCCTTAGTCTTTGAGCTCCCCCACTATAAAGGTGACCTAGCTCAACTATTAAAGGATTGTGGAATCAGGTTAAGCTACAAGTCTCCTTCATTATGAAAAATAAGATTCTGGATGAGGGGATGGAGTTTTTGTATCAACGAAACACCTGAGGAACTTTTGTATCGATAAAAACCCCTGAGATCAAACAATTGGGATTCAGCTGTCCAGGATGGCGCTTGCCATGACATGTGGTTCCCTCTGCTAAGATCTGGCAGGTTTTGTATCTATGTCTCCTTGTCTTCTTTGTGGACCTACACAGTAGTTATCAGCTACAGGCTCCCATAGGCTCAGATGTTGGAATAGTTGGTCCCAAGCTCATATAGTTGTTTGGATTGGTTTAGAGGTATGGCATTGCTAGAGGAAGTATCTCACTGGGAGCTTTGAAGTTTCAAAAGCCACCCACCATTCCCAGTGAGCTCTCTCCTTTGGCCTTATGATCAAGAAGTGAGTACTCGGCTTCTGCTTCAGCCTCCACATCCACTAATTGTTGCCACAGACACCCTCCACCCCATAATTTCAGATTCTTGGAAAAGTAAACCCAAGTAGCCTCTTCCTTCTCTAGGTTTCTTTGGTCATCGTGTTTAATCACAACAACAGAAAAATCATCAAAATCAAAGTTATCAAAATCAAAAAAACTCAGAATTAACTATGAGCTTTTATTTTTAAATGCATTGGATAAGCTAATTGCTATTGATGGATACGTTGTGTAATACATGAACGTTTACTAAGCCTATTAAGAGACTGACACGTCTTGCAGAAGACGTGTCAAAAACGTGACTGTCCTCAAAAACTTTCTTCTGCACATACTACATACATGCAGATACATGCAGGCAAAAAATACACATAAAATAATTTTTTAAATCTTAAAAAAAACTTAAACAAAAATTTTGTCAGAGCTATCAAAGAGACAATGAAACAAAGATCCACCAAACAGTGATTCTGAGTCCTTTCAATTTTCCCAGCTCAACCCCACCCGGCCTTGATACATTCACCAGTTTCTCCAATAGAAGACCAGCTCACCTTCTGGAGGACTAGGAACATCGACTACTCGAAGATCGACCGACGCATCGATGCGCTCGGAGGCAACTACTCAGGCCTGGTCGCCAACAGCGCATCACGGACCGTGGCAGCCGCCATTTCGCCTGTGAACAGGGCCAGGGCCTGGGTGCGGAGGCCGTGGGGTGGCTGGTACGGATGGTTCCCGCCCGCGGTCTCCCCTGCACTTTTCGCCGCTGACGGGGCCCCCGCTGTCGGTATTGCCCGCGACCTCCTATCTCTGCCCCGGGCCTTTCTGCTTGCTCTCCCCGCAGCTCCGCCCGAGCCTGCGCTCGGAGTGCAGACCTGTTGGGTGCGGGTTCTGCCCGCACCGGGTGCCTGTGCGCGGGCGGCCCCACGGGTTCCCGGGGTCGCGGGGCCCGAGGCGCGGCGCTGGGGAGGGACGTGCTGACACTGCCCCGCCCGAGCCTCCCGGTTCCGCCTGCTCTGTCGCTAGCCTGTTTTGTTTTGCTCTTTCCCAGGGATACTTTGCAAAGGGGAAGAGTTTGCGTCGGTCTTCTTCACTAGAAATGGCTCATGTAAGTCACCCTAGAATAAACTTGTTTGGGAACTTGTTGGGAAATGGAGGGACGAATTTACGATGACGTGGGCAAAAAATGTTCGCCATGCTTTGTCAGCAGTGTCGGGGAGCAGAGGGTGTGAAATTGAGTTTTTACGCTTTGAAAGTAGTTTAACACAAACATTCTATTATATTCTCGTGCATTTGTTTCTCCAATTCCGTATTTTATAAACATACTGCAAGCATCCTTTCAACAACTCTAAAAGTCATTTCAGTAAATATTTAGAATATGCCTTAAGCTCTCTACAAAAAGAAGGAAGAAAAAAAAAAGTTTTTATTAGAAGTAGCACATGGTAGGATCTGGAAAGACGGTAAGCTGTTAAGAGCACAGAGGACCCAGGCTCCATTCCTAACACCCATTCCTAATCCCAGTTCTGGAGGATCCAATTCCCTCTTCTGGCCTCTTAGACCCCATGAGGTACACATACATACATGCAGGCAGACGTGTGCACACATAATAAAATGTCTTTTTGAAGCAGCCCACAATAGTTTTTTGAAAGCTTGGAGAAGGTATAGTGAGAGATCTGTAGGAAAAAGAAAATGGAAGTTTGGGATCACCAAAATAATGGGAAAAATGTTTACGTTGAGTTTTGAGAGATGAGTGGGATTTAGATCATCAAAGGTTTGAATTAAAAGGTCGGGTGTTATATACAGAAAATTTCTTCTATGTGCCTTTTAAATAATAGGGTATCATTTCTGCCTGCCTAAATGTCAGGTGTGCAAAGAGCATATAGGAGGTGAAGTTGGTATGGGAGATAGTGGGATATTAGGGAATCTTGAATGTTGCACTCGGTAGTTTAACTTCATTAAGTTGTAATTAATCAGAGCTGTAGAAAAGTTAAAGTGTCAACAGTTAGTGAGGTGGCATTCCTGTAATTACGATGAGTTTGAAGGTGTGACTGTAGAGACAAGGTAGACGACCAGTATGAGCTCAGGGTTAAGGAGAGTCCTTGCAAAGCTGTAATCTGCCCTGAAAGGGGTGTGATATGAAAGAGGCCTATGGTACTCTTGAAGTTAACTGAAATAGAATAGAATGTTAATATTTGCACACTGACTTTGTTTTAGATGAATTCAATAGGATGAATTTACTGGAGGATAAAAATTCTTTGTTAGAATGAAGCTTGTATTAAATTCAAATTTTACTATTCAAATGTACATAAGGGTTTTATGTTAGTTTTTATGTGTTGTAAATTCTAGGTAGATGTTAGTAGTGAGATATACATATACGTGTGTCTTTAACAACTTATATCCTGAGTTATAAAAATGTCCATAGTTGAGGCTCCTAAACAAATGTACCTATTTTGAACTTTATCCCTTCTTTCCTGAAAGTCATAAAGTTTTAATAAAATTTCCCAAGTCTCATGATTCTCTGTGAAGACACACATCTGCTTTCCTGTAAAGTCAGAAGATACTACAGCAGTAGAGTCAGCATACTCAGATGGCATCAGTTAGCTACAATGGCTGTAACTAACTGAAGACCTCTTCTTTCATGTGAAAAACATATTTCAGTTCATCTAAGCTCTGCAATATGGATGTTTATAACTATGTATGGTAACTCATTCCTAATAATCCAGGCCAGGTGATGTCAATATTTTTAAATGTAAATGATCCTCTAGCAGGTGTTTTAAGCTTTGTGGGCCATAGGCTAATGCTGGTGTTACAGTGTGAAAGCAGTCACATAAATGAATGGCTGTGCCTGTGTTGCAGTAATACTTTATTTCCCAAGCAATAAGCTATATTGGGAAATCATTTGACAGTTTCTACACTAAACTATTCTAATGCCAGCATTCTGCTAGAAGTCTGTCCATGTTCCCATATTTACATATTTATTGATTTTTAACTCAGTTTGGGAAATAAACATAAGATCAGAAAATATGCCACAGAGATATGCTAAAATTAAGGAAAGTGAATATTGCTATCAAACTAAGTATAAGTAATAGCCTGGGAAGTAATTAGCACAGTCTTCAGCAGTTAAGTAAGAACAGGACCGAAAAGGAAACTTTTGGGACCAAGGATAAAGTTCTAAAGTCTGGTTTAAGGACAGCAGAATCTTACTAGTCGTTCTACATTTTTAGTATTTATTAGATAAAGTAGCATGTAGAGATTCACTTTTTGACATCAGAAAAAATGTAACTTTTATCTCAAAGTAACATACTATTTACTCTGATACTTGTGTTGTGACCTAAGGTCAATCTGAAGAGTTTATTTGATAGTGAGGGTGATTTCAGGAACCATGGCAAGCCGACTAGGGCCATAGACATCCTGGGGAGTCAAAGGAATCCAAGGGTCAAGGGTTTGTTTTTTTTTTTTAATTTAAAATATAGAAGGTTATGTAATTTATTGGATTGTTCTTGACCCTAAGGATAAACACCAGGTATCATCAGACCAAAGTTGAACAGGCAATTGCTGCTTAGGCATTCTCATAAAAGTGTCTGATTTGCTTTGTTTCTGCACAACTACAGTGGCCTATGGGCAAGGTTATGGTTTGGATAGTCTTTCTATGACAATTCATTTATCAGATAAATATTCTCAAAAACTTCCCTACTTCTCAGCATGGCCTCCTTGTTACAGTTTGTCATACTTGGATCTCCTTGTTCACCTTTTGATTCTGACAACTGTCATAATGTTTTGTTTTTTTTTTAATTATAAGCACACATATTGTTTGTCACGTAGTAGGTATTCCACAGAGGTAGTAAAGTAGTATGTGTTGTTCTTAAAAGATACGGCATAATGGGGTACATTAGCTTACTTGGTAAACATGAGAACCTGAGTTTGAGTTCTCACCCACATAAAAGTTCAGGCATGGCTGCACATGCTTATAACACCAGGATCTATAGGAGAGGTAGAGACAGGATGATCACTGGGACTTAATGGCCACCATAGTAGCTCCAGGCTCAGTGAGAGACTGTCTCAAATTAGGAATGTGGAGAGTGATGGAACAGGACTCTGCTGTCCTCTCTAGCCTTTTGAGTATACGTACACACACATCTATACAAACACCATACGTACACCACATGTGTATACACACATACAAAGATAAAGCACAAAATAAAGATTCGTTGGAATTTATTACTTATATCCCCAAAATGCTCATTTCTCTGTTCTTTTCAGGTGCTCTGCAACAGAGCCAGACTGGTTTCCTATCTCCCAGGATTTTGCTCCTTAGTGAGAAGAGTTATCAATCCAAAAGCCTTTTCAACTGCAGGATCTTCAGGATCTGATGAGTCTCATGTGGCCACTGCACCTCCAGATATATGTAAGTAAAAGATTTATTGCTTCTATTATACTTCTTTCAAAACATTTTATGTTGTGTTTTCTCTAATAGTTTTTCTTGGAGTTTTGTATTTTTTTAAACTTTGCTTTGTTCCATTGAAATTAAAATAAAGTTCTGCCTAGATGTATCAAAAAGTTAAAATATTACAAAAATAAATTAAAACAATGTTTCTTACAGGAATATATCCCAGTAAACACATTGTAATTGAAAATATAAGTTAAAAGTGCGTTTGACATACCTTATCTCCCAAACATCATAGTTTGGCAAAACAGTATACCGTGTATTGCCTATTTCTGGGTACCACCTGACTAAGAACTAAAGCTCACTGCCTAACTACAAGGGAGATTATTGTATAGCCTGTTACTACCTGAAGAAATATCAAAACTCATTGTTCAGTGCATATTGTTTTCATACTGTCATAAAGCTAAAAGATATTAAATTGAGCCATTGGAAGTCTTGGACTGTCTACATTTCATTTCAAACCTTCTGGTTTCTTTTAAGGTTTTATTTTTAAATATATGTGTGTAAGTGTGTCTGTGGGGGTATGTGCATGTAAGACAGGTACTTGCAGAGCCAGAAGATGGTGTTCAATCTCCTGGAACTGGAGTTACAGGCAGTTACAGGCTGCCCCAGTTAAGTGCTGGAAACTGAACTTAACTCCTAAGATCAGTGTGCACTCTTAATCCCTGAGGCATCTCGCCAGTCCTAAAGCTGGTTTCGTGAACTTTGGTTTCTTTCTGGCATCTAATGTAGCGTCTTCCCTGAACCAGGTTTCTTGATCCTGTAAGCTATTTTGCTATTTACATTTTTTTTTGCTAAATGTCGTCAATATAGCCAGCACTTTGTATGTGTGAATGTATTTGTTGAATAATTTGCCTGGAATTCTATTATTTGTATCACTGTCATACTAATCATTCTAAGGTATTTCAATTGTTACTGTCTTGGTAAATATTCTTTATTATTTTGCTCAGTAGCAGTTTGCAAATTATGAGTTATTGTCTAAGGCTATTTAAAGGCAATGGGTGGTGGTTAGAAAGGTTTGAGAAATTCCACATTTCTGAATTGAGATTTATAATGCATGTCAAAATACCAAAAGCTTTTAGAAGCTTAATCTACTGTGTCCCAAAGGCATAACATAGGAAATCCTTGTTCCTTCAAAACTTTACTACAATTTAAGTTCAACAGGACATTCAAAGCCCTATAGCTTCCCTTTCTTTTGATTTGTTGTTAACAACAAGCTCTCCAGTTTATATCACCGGCAGACTAATCATGTCTGACTCATATTCCCTTCAGGCTCTCGGACAGTCTGGCCTGATGAAACGATGGGACCATTTGGACCTCAGGATCAGAGATTCCAGCTTCCTGGGAACATAGGCTTTGATTGTCACCTCAATGGGACTGCTTCACAGAAGAAAATCCAGGCCCATAAAACTTTGCCTGATGTTCTAGCAGAGCCTCTGTCAACTGAAAGACATGAGTTTGTGATGGCACAGTATGTGAACGAGTTTCAGGTCGGCTGTTAACGTCGTTCTTCTTACTAATAATATGTTACTTTGCAAATGCTGCGTACATTTTATTGATCGGGTTATGAAAGAAAAGTCAGCATATACAAAAGTAGCATAGCAGCTTAAGAGAAAATAACCCGGCCCTGTCCAGTTTACATGTTTAGATTACAGTCTCTGTTAAATAGTTTTTAGCAACTACTTATTCTAGATGATGACTGCTGAATTATCTTCTGTATTTCTGAAGACTGAGATTTCCTGTTTTTTACCTCTAAAACTACTAATTATGGGCCAGTCTTGAGGGCAGGGCACATGCCTGTAGTCCCAGCACCTTACCAGTAGAAGGAGGAAGATCTCTGTAGGTGCAAGTCCAGCCTGGCCTACATTGTGAGTTCATGGCCATCTGACGCACTTATAATTTGTTGATACACCTAGTTCCCACTACCTTGATATTCCTCTAGCTCTTTAAAGGCTTAGGAAAGTTCCGAGATCTCTGAAGTTGTTCAGATACTATCAACTAAAAATCAGTATAAATGTTTGACTTCAGAGGGAAGAAAAGAAAAAATAATTTCTAAAGAATTAGGGGAGGTTTTTGTAAGTGTGTGTGTGTGTGTGTGTGTGTGTGTGTGTGTGTGTGTGTGTATACATGTCCAAATGTATGTGCAGGTGTGCTTGCTCATGAGGGCGTGAGTGAAGTCCAAAATTGATATAGAGATAGCTTCCTTAGTTGCTTCTCCACCTTTGGAGAAGTCTGTCTTTGTGTCAGAGCTTTCTATTTTGGCAAGACTGGCCAGCAAGGCCCCTAACCTAAGAAACAGATGTGTGTGCCCCCATGCCTAGCTTTTTACGTGGGTGCTGGGAACCTCATGCTTGCATGAGCCCCGTTTTATAACTGTTTAAACTGGACTTGAGCCATTATTCTTGGAAATAAAAGGCTACGTGTGTCTCAGAGTTTTGGTCAAACTCCTAAGATATGAAATTGCTGCATAGTTTTAAAGATTTATTTTTAATTATGTAGCATATGTGTCTATGTGTGGGTATGTGCACATGACTGCAGGTGTCCTTGTAGGCAAGAGGCATCAGATTCTCTGGAGCTGGAGTATAGGTGCTGTGAGCTGCCTGAAATGGATGTTAGGAACTGAACTCAGGTCATCTGCAGGTACAATCATGCTCGTACCCATTGAACCGTCTTGGCAGCCCCTGTTATATATTTTTAAATAAAGCTATATCATTTAGCTTAAAGTATGAGTTACATTGGAGGACAGGGCATTGTGACGACATTGATTTCCTAGATCTTTTTATATCAGATGATTCTTGCTCAGTGTCTAATTTTGCTGTTCTTCCTCTCCATACCAATTATTTGATCTTTTCCACAAATTTAAGTTACTCTTTAGTCACTACTTCATTAGCTTTTCCAACAAGATAAGTCTTAATTCCTAACTAAGTATTATTTCTGACTTTTCCCTCTGAATGTCTTTATTTGGATATCTGTCAAGTCCCAGATTTTGTGTTTAATACTGAAGTGGTCCTTTATCAAAACCCTCAAAGTTTGTCCTTACTCCTGTCTAATCAGTCATATGAATAGAGAGCTATCTTTCCTCTGTCTTAAGATAGAAATTATAGGGCCATCCTTGCCACCTCTCTAGCATGTTCTCACAAATAATGTCACAATCCCATTGCTCCATTTTGTGAATTTGTCCTAAATTATTGTCGTCCTTTCAACTCTGTCAGACTTCAAGACCTGTTTCTTTCTCTGCAATTTTAGGGACATTATATTATAACATAATGGACTAAGGAAAGAGAATAAATCTGTGTTCTAGTGTTGACTGTAGCACTTAGCTTGTGGCTTTGAGAAAGTCATTTAACCTTTCTGAGTCTTGGTTTCTTTATATGAAAAGTGAAATAATAACAAAGGTAATGGAATTGCACGCTTTTGCAGTTTTCCTGTATTTGTTGCATTGTTTTCCTTCTGAACCCCATCCCCAGAAGCTTTCTCCTAATTCTGTAGCAGTTTCCTGTTGAATTGCAGTTTTTAGAAATGCTACTTTTCTTCTGCTACATCTGATATAGTTGAGAGTAAAAGCTGGATTTTAATATATATATATATTTTATAATATATATATTATATAATACTGTCTCCTCTCAAAGGACTTAATGTATTGTAAGCCATGGATAAATTACAAATTACAACTGGTTAGCTACCTCTGAGCCCTTCCTTGTAGCCTAAGCTATATTATTCAATCATAATATTTTTAAGTTAGCATCATCCTACAAATTATAACATAAAAATAATTCAATGTCACATAAATATTATAAAAGCTAACCTTGTAAGGTTTTTATTACAGCATTTCAGCCGGTTTCTTAGCCAAAATCTGTTCCTGTATAATCCCAGAATGACGGTATATTTATATATTCTCCCAACATTTTCTTCAATATTTCTTTAGAACTGTCAGAACTTACACTCATTTTCATGTAAAAGCATTACTTTACTCTCCATTAGAATAATTTTTTAAACTTTCTAACTTAAATTCTTAACAAAATATGGCATGTTATTTAAACTCAGGTTTTTTTCTTTCATCCTTGTCCGTCTTCCCACAGGGTAGTGATGCACCTATTGAACAAGAAATTAACAGTGCAGAAACTTACTTTGAAAGTGCCAGAGTTGAGTGTGCAATCCAAACATGTCCAGAACTGCTACGAAGAGGTATCGTACTCTGCATTGAAGCACAAAATGTGCAGTAGATAATGTTATCAGTGTCTTCACATGCTCAATGATGGACTCTTAGTGCTTGTAAGGCTCTATGTGTTGATGTTTAATGTTTCTGCTTGGAAATGATTGCTTGTTCTGTGACATCTGAACTCATGTTTCAGTTATATAGGATTTATAGTAAATTTTTCCTTAAGCTTTACTTCTATTCTCATGTGACTATTTTAACTTATTTTTTCATAAGCTTATACATAATATGCAAAAACGAATCTTTGAGAATTTCATACACTGAGTTTTGATTATATTCATCTCCATTCCTTTCCCTTCTTTTGGAGGATTTACCACCACCTCCCTGAACTATTCCCACACCCACCCCAACTCCATATCTTACTCTGTTTTAAAAATAAACTATGGAGTCCATTTGGTGCTGCCTATGTACTCCTTGGTGAGATCCACTCACAAGAGCATGGTCAACCTTCTAGGAGCTACACTGATTCTGCTTCCTCCAGAGGCCATCAGTTGTCGTAGCTCCTCAGATAGGGTTAAGGACTTGTGAGCCTTTCTCTGCTTCACACTAGAGTGCTAACTGTCTTCATCTTGTGCAGGTCTTCTGCACAGAAGGTCCTGTCATGTCCAGAAGACACTGTTCACTCCAGTCCTTCCTAAGTTCTGAGAGCTGGTGTGATGTAGATGCCCCATTCGTGGCTGTGAGCTCCACAGTTACTGACTCTGCACTTGGACCAGTTGTCAGAAAACTCTCAATGATAAATTTATTTGAAAATGATATTAATAGCAAAACAACGTACTGCAGCTTAACCTACCTTCAGAGTTGTTGGTGTTGCTGTTTCAGCTCATCCAACAAAACTGTAATCATTTAACTCTTCAGAAGTAGTGTGCATTTTTGTAAAACTGCCTTAGTCACACAGTCATTGAACTTAATTTTCAACTTTCTGAGTAAGTTATTTTTATGAACTATAGCTCTTTGTGTAAAGCTAATTGTTTCCTCTTGGGGTTCATATTCCCATTTTTAGACTTCGAGTCACTTTTTCCGGAAGTGGCTAGTGGCAAGCTAGTGATTCTGACTGTAACCCAGAAAACTGAAAACGACATGACGCTCTGGAGTGCGGAGGTGGAACTTGAACGAGAGATGCTCTTGGAGAAGGTAACTCTGCCCGTTCCCTAGCAACTTAATGCCGTCACACGAGCCGTGGCAACACGCTATTATAAAAATCCCTTCACATTCTAAGAGAACAGTGTAACAACAACCTTACTTGATCTGGGTTTCCCATGTAATCGACTTTTACAACATGAACTATTGCATAGCTATATTCGTATGTACTTTTTCATGCCCCTGGCCCAGAATAGTGAGCGTGTGTGTGTGTGTGTGTGTGTGTGTGTGTGTGTGTGTGTGTTGCGGTAATCATTTGCTGAAAGCAGTCCACGGGTTGGAAGCAACCTTATACAGTAAATATCTGCCATAAATGCTGGTAACAGCATTATGGGTATTATTTGATATGTTTGCTTTTCTGCATGTTTCTGGGGCAGTTGGAGTCGGTGACTTAATCCCTTGTGAGACTCTGTTAAAGATTTTTGTAAAGTAGTCCTCATTCCTTTCCTATGTGATGCTTTTCTGTGCTGTTAGGTAAATACAGAGCAAAAGCCCATCGTGAGGGACACAGACATAGGGACAGACAAGACAACTTTGAGGCAGGCACAGATTCAGACTCATAGAGCCAATAGATATGCCAGATACCATAAACTCCGGGGAAGCTAAGTAGAGAATTCAAATCCAGGATCTCTCTCTGCTAAACTACCCCAAAAGGAAGTCTGATTTCTTTTCCTTAACCCAACACCAACACATATTGGTGACTCCTGAGTGATCACTAATGCATTTCAACAATGCAACGACTATCTTAATATTATCTTTTCTGGCCTTTATTTGTTTTATGAAGTATTTCAAATAGTGAAGAAATGGTACCATATTTCAAGAGAAAAAAATCATTCTTGCATATATTTTCATGAGCACTAATCTCCATAGACTTCTAGAGGGAAGCTGATTGGATAACTGTCATTTAAAATTTTAATAGATGCTGATATGCCTACCCCAGAAATTATCTTAATATATATGCTGTAACTCTAGCTTCCTTATCCCTTAGCATTCTTTTTTATCAATCAGATAAAAAAATTCATATAATTACATATATGTGTGTATCTGTGTGTGCATATATATATAACAATAAACTATAATATAAATTTAATAATAATTTAATAATTTAAATTTAATTTAAATATAATATAATTTAAAACTATATAATGATTACCTTAAAATTGATATTGGGTCATATGAATTTGTCTATAAGACAAGAAAGAGTATTCCTCTGTATGGTAGATTAAGAATGACATATTTGAGCACGTTAGCTTGCTCTAGTTCAGTTCTCAACCTGGGGGTCGAGCACCCTTTATGGATTGAATAACCTTCTTTATAGGGGTTGCCTAAGACCATCTGCATATCAGATATTTACATACAATTCATAACAGTAGCACAATTGCATTATGAAGTAGCAACAAAAATAATTTTATTATTGGGGGTCGCCACAACATGAGGAACATCATCATAGGTTTGCAGTATTAAGAAAGTTGAGGGGAGGTTTTGGCTCATACCTTTAATCCCAGCACTTAGGAGGCAGAGGCAGGCAGATCTCTGTGAGTTTGAGGTCAGCCTGGTCTACAGAGAACAGCTAAAGTTAGAACATAGAAAACTTGTCTTGAAAACACCAAAAAAGGGGGGAAAAAAAAGTTGAGAATCATAGCTCCAATTAAAAATTCCTTTTACTGATTTCCATGCAAAACAATGTTAGGTGTTCTATTATGTTTTAGGGTTAGCCAGATGGTTCTCTTCATTTGAGATAATAAATTACAGTTTATATATTCAGCAGTAATTTTATGGTAATAATGTGTTACTTAAATGTACCACATAGACCTAATACATGTCACAGTGTTTTCACAGACGTAAGCATACTTGTTATATGCTAATTAAAATGGAATTACATAGAGACATACAACATTGAGGCTGGGTGTGATGGCCTGCAGCTTTGATCCCAGCACTCAGGAGTCAGAGGCAGATGGATCTCTGGGAATTTGAGGCCAGCCTGGTCTGTATAGCTAGTTTCAGTCCATCCAGGAGAGCATAGTGAGAGAGACCTTACTTGAAAAACAGATATACTTTCAGATTTAAGAGAATTTAAGTAGGCAGTAACTAACAAATATCTTATTTACATATTACATGCTTAATAAATGTATTGTTCTCATCATTTAGTGAGCTGCCACAGAGCTCATTCTTTGCTTCACATTAGTAGTACTGGTTTCTGATCATCTTATTTGATATTGATGCCAATATAGTTCTTTCAGCTTCCTCTGTCAAGTGTGGGTTTTGACATGCAGAATGTTTATGTTGAGAATTATAATTGTACAGACTGAAACTAAATTTCTATGAAGAAAACATGTTAAGTAAAGTATGTTAATGAGTTTGTTGGAACCACTTGTAGCTTATTCTCCATGTCTTATTCTGATTTTTTCCAGCAGATGTCAATGTTTGCCTTTGATGAATGGAAATTTGTTGGTGCTTGTTATTACAAGCATAAGATTCTTCTAGTTAGCCTTTGTGCATGCATGATTGTATTGTTTTCTTTGTTCTTTTTAGCTTTTAGGTATGACATGTTGTTGGAATATGGTCTGAAGATTTATTTTTAAGACTTACAAAGATTATAAAATACAGCAACAGATGTTAGTGTTGAGTGTGGGTAATAACCCAGAGAGTATAGCATTATTTAATATTATGTCTCTGGTTTACAAGTGGATATGGGGAGAAAAGCTAGCTTAGGTGCTATGCCTCCATAAGACTCACTAAACTTCATGTAAAAAGTGTCAAAAAATGAATTATAATAAATGTAGTTCTGAAAGAAAGAAAGAAACATTTGTGGCAAGTTAAATTTACAGTTTCTTTGAGCAAAGAGTGGCACAGCCCTCAGAAGAGTAAGAAAGCTATGGCTGTACTCTGTGCTCACCTTACTGTGAATGAGCACTCAGCCTCTTGTTATAGACATACTCCTGAGGTAAGCTAGACTTAGACGCTATGTTAAGTTGAGAGTCAAAATAGGAAAGACCAGACCTCACAGTTGCCTTATCTTGCCCTTGCTTATCCCTATCTTAACTTATCCTTGCCTTTCTTGGTCTCTAATACAGATCAAAGGATATCAGAAATTGAACAGAAGACTTTGGCAGCGTAGATAGAGAGGTTGAAGAAAGATGTGGAACAAGGAGTAGACGTTCTTTCAAAGTTACCTTCCTGAGGGTTAGGACAGGGAGGACTCCTTATCATGCTGGCTCAGGTAAACTAGGCCCTGTCTAAGAACAGTGTTCTGACTGTTCTTGAAAACTGGCTTGTTTTAGATTCCAGTTGATTACTAATTATGTGGCAGTAGCATGAGTAATTCCATTTCAGCTTGATCTGGTCTGCCTGATTAACACCAACATGGTGTCCTCCTGTGAAATTTAACAAGTCCCAGATATAGTCATTTTCTTTGTCCACTGAGCAAGTAATAAGAGCAAAACCATAACTTTGATTACAATGTATTTATATGTCTGTGATAGAACTTAGTTCATGTCAGAAGTACATTCAGAGATTGACAATAATTGCTAATACTACAGAATAACAGTTGTTGAAAACAAAGTTATTTGGATATAGTCTTTTTCAAAATACTGTTTTATACTTTGGCCTTTTGCTTAAAGGATTTTTTTCATTGATATGTGCTGATTACAAACGTCACTGTCATTACACAGTAGGGTCATTATTAAAGAAAGTAATGGTTAGTCTGCACAGTTTACTGGGCTACCTCCACAGTTGATTTGGTAATGAAGATAGTTCTTAAGTATCTAACATGTGGATAGTAGCACTGGTATGGATGCATTGGTGTTAAGGTAACTTTCGGGCGCTTAATGAGAGTCCATCGTTGAATTTTCCAATGCTCTTTATTAATCACAATCCCTGTCAACTCTCAGGGAATTCTATACCCGGGCAGCTAGGCAGAGAGCTCACTCCAAGGCTTCCTCACCCCATGCTCTCCTCTTGTTTGCTTCTCTTGTTCTTTTTTTTTTTTTGCCCTTGCCCTAGGTGCTCTTTTATTCCAAATCCTCTCTGTCTCCACTCAGCCCTCCAATAGACAAATGAATGGAGCCTAACCTTCATCTGCCTTAAGGCTAAGAAATGTCCTATTCATGTGGAGAGCTGGATAGCCACTCCTTTGTTTACTGGTAGGAAGTGAGACCTTTACAGTGCTACAAGGACAGTTTACTGGAATATTATCCATAACTATAAAATTTCCCACAACACACTGGACCGAAAGATGATTTACATCCCAGGCAGGCTGGCCAGATGCTGTAAGATTTTTATCACACTACTCAGACTGGCTCAACATTTAAAACTTAGAAATTATTTCATTATTTCTAGAATTTTCAGATTAGTATGTTTTGAGAGAAGTTGACCACAAATAACCAAAACCATAGAAAATAAATTCTTAAGAGGAAGACTTGTGTATTATAGGCCTCTTGGATAATCCAACTCAGCTATAAGCTCTGCCTCATACTGTTAAAACAACCGTAGACATGAAATAAATGAGTGGATGTGGCTGTGTCAGTAAAATGGCTTATCCACATACGCAGTGAGCTGAATTTGCTCTAGGGCGATAATTTGCTAGTGCTTGGTGTAGACTATATTCTGCATTCCTAAGTCCTGGACATTAGAGTCAGTGTCAGCTGAATGCCAGAAGCGCTGTGTCTCTTCACTCATGATGGACAAGAAGTCCATGTTTGCCAGCACCATGTTACCCCTGCATGTTACCTTTCATCTCAAGTCTCACAGCTGGGTATTTGCTGGGCCTTTTAGAATCTTGCCTCTTGCTTACTCAGCTCAGCTTTTTGCTAAGCAACCAGGGTGAACTGCTGTATAGGCCCCAGGGCCTGTTGTGTGTCTGCTGCTTTTGCAGTATTCTGCCAGACAAATTCCAGGTGTTTCAGCAATCCAGAATTCTTACTTTTTCCCTCCTAAACTCAGTGACACCTTCACTTTGCTTGGATTTACATACACTCTGTCCTAGTTTGATTTCTGTTGCTGCGGTTAGGACCAAAACCATCTTGGAGAGAAAAGAGTTTATTTGGCTTACATGTTCTGATCATAGATGACCATTGGAAGTCAGACCAGGACTTCAAAGCAGGAGCCTGGAGGCAAAAACTGAGGCAGAGGCCATGGAGGAACACTGCTTACTGGCCTGCTTTCCATGGCTTGTTCAGCCTGCTTTCATATACAACCCAAGACCACCTGTGTAGAGGTGGCACCACCCATATGAGCCGATCTACCTATATCTATTATTACTCAAGAAAACAGGCTTGACTTCAGACTAATCTGATGGAGGTATTTTCTCAATCAAAATTTTGTCTTCTCAGAAGACCCTAGCTTGTGTCAAATTGAGAAACAAAAAAAAAAAAAAAACCTAGCCAGCACCCACTCCATGCCTTTAAATAAAGGTCGGATAGACATTTGCTCCCATTTTCTCTAAGACCATGACTTTTTCAAGCATAATAGTTGTCTTGCATATTTTGATCAGATTTATAGCTTTCAACAGGATACAGGATACTAAGTTTGCTTTTGTCTGTTTGTTATGACTAGACTTACTGCTGTGACCTTGGGTTTCAGACATCGTTATGCTTTTTGTCAGCAATATAATCAAGGCTTAACTTAAACTTGGCTACTGTCTTTTCACTACTTACAGTTCTGATCACCAAATGCAGCCTAATCTGTACATGTGGCATTTAGCAATCATGACACAAGGATTTAGTGGAAAGTGGGTATCCTGTTTATTCCTCTGCTCCACCTACCTTTGAATTCATGTTTTGTTGTTCTGTTTTGTTTTACCTAAAGTATTAGGTAAAATACTAGACCAGTTCTCTGTGATCGTATACACCCACAGTCCCATTTCAGTTGCTTTTAATTGCCTCTTCAGAAATACATGGGACTGTATGGGTGGATAGATGCATTGGAAGGACACGCACTAATTGAATCTTTCACAACGTAACTTATTTATGTGCTTTTGTCCCACACGTGTGGGCCACATGATGGCCCACAGAGGCCGGAAGAAGGAGTCAGATCTTCTGGAACCAGCATTTTAGACCGTTGTAAGCTGCCGTGCAGGCGCTAAAAATCAAACCTCTTCTGGAAGGGCAGCCAATGCTCTTAACCACCAAGCCATCGCTCTAGCCCTGTTGCACAACCTCTATTAACAAATGGAAGGGTTATATCTCTTTTTTAATTTTTACTTTTTACTTACCTATTTGTGTGATCTCCATCACACACACACACAAAAAAAAAATGGCATTAGTTTGAAATTTAGGACAAAGTTAGGAGTAAATTGTACAGAACTAACTTAAAGTACAGAACTTAGGTTTCATTATAGAGGTTAAACTTGTGTTAACCGTGAGTCTTTTGAAGAGCTGAAAATCTGACATTACAGTCTTAATCTATCTTCTTTATTAATCAAACAGAGTTTTCTCTGAAGCAAACGATATTCATTTAACATTTTATATTAAGAAATGTAAACCAATCTGAGTAGTACTGGGTTGAATAATTATTTTACTTTTACTTTCCTCTGTAGTTCATTAATGGGGCTAAGGAAATTTGCTATGCTCTTCGCGCTGAAGGATATTGGGCTGACTTCATTGACCCATCATCTGGTTTGGCAGTGAGTATATATATTTTGAAAGTCAGATTATATGAAGTAGGCACAGTTCTTATTATAACATTATAACTGTCCTATTTATGTATGTGTATCCATTTAGACTATTTTAGAACTCAAAATAGTATCCAAAAAAGTAGAAATACTGTAAGTCTCTTGGTTTCACAATTCTGGGAGACACAACACTCCTTTTGTTAGTAATGATGAAACAGATATGTATGTTTACTGTTTGTAAGCTAAAATTTAGAAATTATTGTTGTCTAGTCTAGTAGTTTTAAAGGACCAAAGTATTTTGAAATGGAGAAAATATAAAGTGTAAAAAAAAATAAAGAAGTAACTTTTTGGAAGTTTATATATAGTCATGATCACATACTTCAGTTGCAAGAAGTAATAAAGTCACTTTTGAGTTTTTAGATAGAAATACCCACCTGCTACGTCTCAGAGTCAAGTATAGTGCCATATAGGCTAGAAGATTTTCTCTGGCTTTAGTTCCCTTTTGTATAGTGATGGAGATGAATCATAGGTGATTTTCTTAGGTTTTATTCGTCTTTAAAGTTTGTGTAATGCTGTACATTCAATTCTAGGTAGGTTGAAATTTACTAGACAATTCATTTCCTATTTGCAGCATGCACAAGCACTGGGGAGGGTGTGTTAGAACAGCTTAGGTATTGCACACGACCTTTTATTGGATTAAAAAATATATTGAAACAGGTAGGCATTTGCGTTTACGTAAATATTCCTGCAGTGTCTTTCTTCCTAATGAAAATATTACTTCATTTCTTATTTCCTCTAGTTTTTTGGACCATATACAAACAACACACTTTTTGAAACAGATGAACGCTACCGGCATTTAGGGTTCTCTGTTGATGACCTTGGCTGCTGTAAAGTGATCCGTCATAGTCTCTGGGGTACTCATGTGGTTGTGGGAAGTATCTTCACTAACGCAACAGCAGACAGCCAAATAATGAAGAAGCTCAGTGGAAACTAGCAGTGGCATTGTGACCATTGCAGCCCTGTCTGTCTTCTAAACACTGTAGAGGACTTCAGCTTCTACAGGGTTCTTGTTTCTAGGTATTTATTTCATCTTTTAATGCATTTACATTGACAGGTGACTTGGGATTCAAAATTGCGAATGCTAATTCATATTCTGGAATAATGTTGGACACACCTGTGCTTTGCAGAATGTGGTCATCAGTGTCACCAGAGTGTGTATGGCCCTTTATTGTTAATTCTCCCCTTTATTGGGAAAACCTTAGTTTAATTATTTTTTTTCCAAAAATAAATCATACATTTGGCTATGGTAGCTGGTGTTTTTATTTTGTTTTTTTTTTTTGTTTTTTTCATTGCAATAGTTTAAAAATACAGCTATTTAACAGGTTAAAGAGACTACAACATTAACTTTTAAGTTGTTTTTAGTGATACCATTGATAATTCTAGATTCACTGCAGGCTTTTACTCTTCTGTTTTCTCTTAGCTACTAATAACACCTGGTTTGAGTGTTATTTTGAAACAGTGTCATCATGGAACACAACAGTAAAAATAATGCATCTTTTATGTATTACATAAAAGTAGTCATACACTCTTCTTACACTAAAAGACAGTTCTTAACCCTGTAGTTGAGACAGTTAAGTGTAATTTATTTTCAGATGAATTGATGCCTCAGCTCCAGATCACATCCTAACTCCATCGCTCCAGAGGCACCTCGTTCTCTGTTACTCTACAGAACTCACAAACTTTAAATGAATCTTCTTTCATTCAATAAATAGCGTATCAGGAGAAAACAGAACTTCTACCAAACAAGTTAACTGATATGAGCCTTTTTTTAAAGGTTATTTATTGCGTGTATGCATGCCGTGACACGTGTGGAGGTTAGAGGACAACGCTGTAGAGTTGGTCTCTCCTTCCACCATTACGTGGGTCCTGGGAACTGAACTCCGGTTCAGCAAGTACTTTACCAGCTGAACTGTCTCACTGATCTAAATGAGCCCTTTGGTTTTTTTCAATGCCTAATTTTAAAATATTAATTTTTTAATTAAATATAATTTAAATTATATAATTATTAAACTTAATATAATTAAAATAATAATATTAATAAAAATTTTAAATATTAAAAGTGACCAACTTTTGCTTAAATCACAACTAATTTAATACTGCTTAGTTGTGTGGTTTAATGATACGGTCCTTATGGTTGGATCAGTAAAAGGCAAAAAAGTTTATTATGAAGATGAAGCAGTAGTTTCTTAGGTTTTTTTTGTTTTTTAATTATTTATGAACAAGAAAATGTATAAAATTATCTGAGTAAACATAACACAAGTTCATGTAAGAACTGACACAGGAACGTAACTGTGATTCCTTGATTCCTTGATTTATATACGTTGTCTGTTCACTCTTTTTTTTTGCCCTTGGTTTTTCGAGACAGAGTTTCTCTGTTGTAACTCTGGTTGTCCTGGAACTCACAGAGATCCAGCTGCCTCTGCCTCCTGAATGCTGGGATTAAAGATGTGCATCACAACTGCCTGATGTCTGTTCACACCTAACGGTTACGAAGAAGTCTACTAAGCATCTGAAGAGTTACAGAATTGAGGTTGAAATAACTTGAGGGTTAACTAATGCTAGTGCTACATATAGTAAAGAAACAGTGTGCCTTAAATATCTTAAAGTTTACTGAAATATATATCTTTAAAATTTTAATTAACATAGATCTATAAACTCAACTATAGAATGCTACACTTCAAACAAGTTCTTGCTTCAGATTTAAAGCTTGTGTGTCTTTTCTTGGGCTGTCATTACTTGTAATACCAATGGAATTCTTATACTTGAACAAAACTCTGCTGTTCATTTGGGGCTGGTTCTGTTGCTCCAAAGCAGACTATGTCCACCTCTGCAGTACTTAGGTTTTGAGTGGATAGGCTTTGGGGACCCATTCAGTATTGTGTGTGGTATGTTTATTGTCACCTGGCCTCTACCTACTTAGATACAGTAGCAAACCACCAATGGTAACAAAAATGTTTCCAAACATAGCCAAGTGTATTCTTTGAAGTCAGATGTAGCGAAGTGTAGCATTTTATCCAACTGGTTTGCGTGCACTTGAGAACCACTGTTCCATTGCACTTCATACCACATGGGTCTACAGCTGCAGCTATATATTTGGATTACCTAAGAGAGGATTTCACAATTTGCTCACATTCACAGAGTAATCTCATTAACCCAAGGGGGGTTGAGCATCAGTGTTTTGTTGTTTTACTTTCAGCTTTTAGCTTTCTGTTTATATCAGTCTACAATCGGGTTTTTAGAGTGTTCTAAAATCCAGGAATTGTGGGTGAGGGGGTATTTAAGGAAATAAGAGGATAGTGTGGATTGACTGTAATAAAGATAAATACAAAATGAAGGTCTAGGATTTTACATTAAGAACACCTTGTCGAGGGCAAATCAATTCAAGGACTTCTATAGGAGTCAGCCATCCTGACTACTCTACCCTCTGCAGATCTTTTCTCACCCCTGTGTTGGATAGTGCTTAGTTAACTACACACTAGTTTGAATTCCATCTTTCTCTTATAATGTACAATCCCTTGGTTAACATAATTTTGCCCTATATAGAAGACAGTTTTTTAATTTTTTTTTGAGGTTTTGGTTTAGATCTTAAATTTTGTTTCTCATATCTGCTAAATAAAACCCAGTTCTCTACCAAAACAGCACAAAACTCTCATAGTTATCTATCTCCCTTCTTTATGTTAGTAGTGTACCTGTACGTTATGAAGACTTAAAATAAGGCTTTGAACACTTGGCTCCAAATTATTCCTGGGGTTATAACCACCCCATACGATGTTACTTCTTCACAGAGCACGTGAAGTGGTAGTTGATTAATGACTAAGGTAGCAGTACAGTAAGAAGGAATGATCTTTTCAGGATGTGTTGCTGGGCTAGCAGATAGAGGAAAGGAATAGGTTGTCATTCATACCTTCCACCATACACAGATTACTTCCGAATGAATTGTAGGTCTACTTGTGAACAATTAAAACTTTCAACAAAAAATGATTTTTCTGAATTTAGAGTAGTCAAAAAGTTTTTTGAAACAATATAACTGTGCAAGAGAAATTTTTTATAAATTTGATTGTATTAAAACTAGTCTTTGATCAAAAAAGCATGAAGAATGGAGCTAAGAGATTAAGATTATACACACACACAAGTTCAGCAAGCTATGTAGCAAACAAAAGACTAATATTCAAAATCATAAGCTCTAAAATTGGTGAGCAAAAAAATAATAAATTTTACAAAGAAAGAGATACAAATGGCCAGACCACGAATGTAGTCTGTCTCATAGATCAGAAATACAATTAAATCCACAATGTTGTTATCACTACATGCCCTCCAGAATGACTAAAATGAAATTTGATACCAAATACTGGCAGAAAGCAACTTACACTAATGTGATGGATAGGAGTTAAACTAACACCAGAAAATGTGTTTCTGAGACTTCCCATTATCAGAGAAACCCAGCAATTACACTCTGGAGTGAGAACTGCATGTTCTCTGTGCCACCTGTGTTGCTGTTTTTATTATGTAAAGTCTATACCAGTCACATAGCTACTAAACTAAGAAATGACTGAAATGCCCATCAACACTGGACTGAATGTGTCAGCATGGCTAACTCACATATCACATAAATGGAATGGTAAATAAATAGTGGGAAAATGTTTATAATCACTTGCAACAAAATGCAGGAAATGGCATGAAAGATTTTCAAAGCAGTAAAGCAGAGCAGAGGTCAGGCCAACGATTACCCAGGAAGGGGAGGTAGTCCTGTTGGATCTGGAATGTCCCCCAAAGGCTCATGTTAAACTGGAAAGGCTTACTAGGAGGTGGTAAACCTTTCAGGGGTAGGTCCTAGTAGAAAGAAGTCATTGTGAGTGTGGCCCCTTCATCTCTTTGCCTCTGGCCACCATGATATAAGCCTCTGTCTTCTGTTCCACCATAATCTGCAGTGCCGCTGTAGGCCCCAAACCTACGGACCAGCTAAGCTGAGCAGACGCTGCTCAAATGAACTGACTATCCAGCATGCTAATGCTTTGTTTTCCACAAGAAAAACTGACTGGCAAAGAGAAAAGGAATTCTGGGATGTTGGTAGTGTTTCCCAAATTTGGGTGTCTGCTTAAGTGGTTTAGTTGTGCAAACTTGCATGCACTTTTTTGATATGTATGGTGTAATTAAAAGGGTTTTAAGTGCAACCAAATCTACTTTTTAAACAGTGATAGAAACTATTTAAAAGAATTCTAGTTCCAGCAAAGGAGCTTAAAACTAACCCACTTCTTCAAAAGACCAGGATTTGCACTTAACTCATAAAATTTTGAAATCAAATTATGACTTTCTTTTTAAAATATTTGAGTGTAATTTCAACTGTGCATTGATGCTGATATTAAACAAAATGCCAAATATATAAAGCATTTAAACTTTACTTGTACATGCTTTCCTTATTGTGTCAAACATGATTAATGCTTGTGAGAATTCTACAAGATTTCCAGACCCTCTTAACCCTTAGACAATATAATAAGATGTAATATGATATAACATAACATGCAATTATTCTCTGCCAGGGTTCCCACTGCTCTTGTGGATTCTCCTGTGAACAGACCTGGCAGTAACTCCGTGAACGCTGGACACATTCACAGTTTTACTTTTAATATGTTCATACAAAGTGATAATGGTCACAAACACTCTGCTCCTGTACAGTGAAATGAGACTAGACAAGATTGTGGTATTTATGTCAGCTTTCATCTCTTTGTTCAGTATAAAATGTTCTAACTGCTTTACTTTTGCTTTGTACAGGATTGCATACATTTAGGTTACTGCTAACCTTTTCTAGAATAAAGATTTTATATCCCTTTATTAATACAAAAATAGTCACTAAGCTTTTTAGACTCCCGTTTATACTCATGCCCTAATTTGTAATTGTATGGACTGTTCTGCTACAGTCATAGCGTTGGTACTTTTGAGTGACACAGAGCCATCCTCGTTACAGACATCCAGTTTTGTCACTGGAAGAATTCTTGAGACAATTTGTGCTACATAATGCTTCGTGAACTTAAGGATGATTCGGAATCATAACTCAAGATTAGTCGAGGTCAAACTGGAGCTTTGTCCTGGACAATAGTAATCCATCAGCTTGGTGTAGGGAGATTCCCCCATTAGCTTCAGATCACCTCAGCCAGTAAGTTATAATTGCTGTATTGCTCTGTCTGGTTCCTACATATTAAATGATACCTACTTATGTTAGAAAATTCTTTTTGTCCTGAAATTTAAAATTATCCTATTATCTGTATTTTGCTAACTCTGTTGAATTTATGCAAATGACTATTCAAACAGTAGTTATATTTAAAAATAAGATCGTGAACAACTAAGATACTAAACATTGTTTTCAAATACTAATACTTAGTGAAACTGAAAAGCTTTGAGTAATCTGGAAAACAATTGCTCTGAGCATAGAGATCACCTCCAGGCCTCAGAATCAGCTTGTTTCAGGATTTTACCCTTAGGTGTTCATTGTTCCCGTACATTGATCACGGTGTTATCTCCTGTGACTAAGAGCCTCAGTATTAAAATCAGCAATACTTTTAGAAGAATGTTGTTTTCTATATTCCTATTTGACTGCACAGGGCATAAGATCGATTTGTCACAGGGATGTGCCTTCACTAACCCTGTTGAAATTCACCATTTTTTTTCTAAAATTTATATTTAGAATGTCACACTGTCTTAATTGAAAATTGAAAGTCTGTTGCAATTCAAACTAAGTTAAATGACTTGTAAGGTCACAAAAAGGAGACCTGGGTCCAGCACTGAGTAAACCAGCTGGGGACAAGAAGGGAAACTATGTTTATTGCCGTGTAGCTATGTTGGAATAATAGGATTTGCCCTTATTAAGTCTGGGTAAGTTAAAATGCCTTCTCGGAGTCAAGTGGTCACTCATGAGAAATAAATTAACTCTCCTGGGACACTGGAGCATGAATTAGTGACCTGGAAGAGGCAGTTAATGCACGTGGCTTTTAGACTGCTCTCTATAGTGTCCTTAGAGTCAAGTGTACATCAACCCATAGTGTAATTTTATACAGACATCCAGTCTCAACATTGATTCAAGACAGTGTCTCCAAGTGGGGAAAAAAAAAATCCTTTAGCATAGTAGAAAACAAGTTTTGATAAGACTAGTAATATATCAAAGTCCTTCTAGCAAATTAGAGCAGAGGCAATGAAAAAAATATTTAGGGGTTTCAGAAATCCTGGCCTGCTTCTCAGTCCTGTTCTACATTTCAGGATCATTTCATAAATAAAGATTCTATACAAGCTTAAGCCGATAGCCACATTTCTGACACTGTGGGTTTCATGAACTGAAAATAATTCCAAAAATGATATGAAAATACTAGTCTTGTTGCCATCATTTCAGATTGTAGATCCTTAGGGTTGTGGGTGCTTGATGATTGGTGATTGGCTCCAAACAGCAGAGGAAGCTTCTGCAAGTCCAGAATTGCCATTGGCTCTTGGCCTTCCTGTCATGACCCTCCCAAGACTTGTGAAAAGTAGCTTGATGCCAATGCTGAGTGCCTTTAATCAAAACTCAGCAAAATAGCAATCCTTCACAAATGTTGCCTAGTTTAATATATGTGACATTAAAGTCTGTACATAAATGTGAATATCTCAAATAGGAAAGGAATTCTAAGTTTGACCTGGAACTTGGCTACTGTTTTTGTTGTTTTAACACTTCGACATTTACAAAGATAGGCAATGATATATTTGACCAGTAGGTGTCACCATGTAATTACGTAGAAATTCTGAGTTCCTACTTCCAGTATTTAAGGCCAACAAATAAGGATCCTAATTTTGTACCAAATAAGCCAGGTTTATGAATTAAACATGTTAGAGAGTTACACTGTTTTGTTTAGAAAGACAAGCTCTTAACATTGCTAATAACTTCTTGGTTTTTTTCTCTGACACTGTTGCCATTATTTTAGATGCCATTCATTATCTGAGTTATAAAGTATTGTCTTCAACAGAAAATTCCACTGTGAACAGACCTGGCAGTTCTTTCAAGAAAACGCACTTGTCACAGTAACTCAGACTGTTCCATAGTTCCACATCATTTTTCATTTCTTATATTTTGAGTTCCTATAAAAGAATCTGTTGCAACACCTTCTAGTGTCCTGAATCACAGAAAAAATACACTGGGAGGGCTCCTGGCTAGTCACGCTTAGGGAAAGTGGTAGCAAAAGACCGGTGTGGTGCTCTTGCCTTACCAGCAAAACATTCAAAATCGACCAGGCAGAGGACACCGAGTTTACTCAAAAGCTCTGACAAATTCTCATATCTAGATTAATTTCCAATTGCTGAGCAGTTACTTAGTGCTTCCTGCCCATTAAAAAATGAAACTGTTATCTTGGAAGTATGAAGGGGGACGTTAAAGCTAAACTATTGGGTTTTAGAAGTGTTTCAATATCACAATTTTACAGGATCACTAAAAATATGACTAAAGTTAGAGAAGCATGCATAAAAGAAACAGAATGTTACAAGTTATGACAGGATATGTCAGAATCCAGTCTTCCGAGCCATGTTCTGACTTTAAGAATTAGGTACAAGAATATATGCTTTTTAAATTTAAAGTAACAACTTTAATAATTTAATAACAGTAATAAGTAACAACTTTAATAATTCAGTTTGTAAGCAAACAGTAGAGCATAAAAATGGTGATTTGAGGCTGTCTTAGAAATCATCTAGTCCACCTTTTGTTTCAGATAGAAAACACTAAGAACATCAGATAGTGCTCTAGATAGGATGAGTACTCAGCCCAAAGTTGCACTAGAATCCAGGGGACCTCACTCCTCTATCTGGAAGCTAATTCTCTGATTGGAAGTTCCTTCTAGTTCACCTAGATGACTTCAATTTATCTTGTATTTTCTATCATCAGAAATAGAACACTCTCTCCCCCCCCACCCCACCCCTGTGTGTGTGTGTGTGTGTGTGTGTGTGCACAAGCATGAGACTACCCTAGTATAGAGGTCAAAGACAGCCTTGGATGCCCTTGCCTTCCTCCTTTCTTGAGATAATCATGTATACCAAGCAAGCTGGTCTGCAACTTCTGGGGATTATGCTGTCTCCACGTCCCATCTCTCAGTATAAGCACTACAGATGTCACAGACACACACACTACATGTCTGGCTGTTGACATGAGTTCAGGGAATTTGAATTTGATCGTTGTTTGTAGAGCAAATACTTTTATCTGTGGAGCCATTTCTCCAGCCCCAAACCAGACTTGGTTGTGCTGGGAATCCATTCCAAGGCCTTACATATGCGAGATGAAAGTTTCACTACAAAACTGCATCCCCTACCCAACCCGCCCCCTAAAGAATTACCAAGTCCAGCATAGCTATTACAGTCCATTCGCATTGCACAATTGTAAAAGTCTGTAACAGTCTTAGTTAGCAACCTCCAGACCTTGCAAGGAAGATCTCCCACTCCTGCTTTAGTTGATCGGCTCTGCCTCTTTATCACACCAATAATGATAGAAATGGCCAGAGATTCTAGCTGCGGGTGGTTCAAACCCACCTAGAGAAAGGCTATTTGCTATTTGGATGTGCTTGGTAATGTTTGCAATTTTATAGTCATACAGAAATGATGAATGATGTTGTAAATCTGCAATTCCTAGGATTTTTTTGTTTGTTGTTTTTCTTTGGGGGGGGTACTACATTTTTTTTTTCTTTTAGATCAGGCAAGCTTTCTTAAGAAAAAGAACCGCCTAGGTGATAGAGCTATTTTATCTTGAGCAAATATCCATGTTCACAGTACTTATTAAAGTTAATAACAGCAACCCTTTTCTGCTTTCTCCATTGCTTGCCAGTACTATGTGCTGTGGTTGGATTGTGTCCTTCTAAAATGAGTATGTTAAAACTTAAAGCCCAAGAGGATGATATTGAGAGGTAGAGTATTTGGGGGAGTAATAAATTCATGAGGGGTTGATCCCTTTTTAAAGGAGGCAGCAAGCAGACATCACCAGCCCCCATCAGTTTTGTCCCTTTCTGCCACGTGAGGAAAACTCATGCCTCCCCTCAGGCCTGGAAGCAGGAGCAGTCCTTTCTGGACACTGAACTTGTATCTTGATGTTGGACTTCTCAAACACCAGAATGAGGGGGGATGGATTGTTTATAAATCTCAAGTGTGTTGTAATTCATCATAGCACTGGCGGACAAAGTATGAATTTGAAAATGACTGAGTAACTTAAGACATTTTAATTTAAAATCTTTCTTTAGCTCCACATTTCCATGTTGGTTAGTAAATTTGGTGTTTTGTCCTGATGTCCTTTATTTCTGCTCCAGGCTGGAACCTGTGAATGTCTGGATGCTCTGGGAGAGGAGGAAATCAGAGTTGGATGTGAGGGGCAGGTAGGGTTTGAAGAGAGAAATCATGTCACAGATCTAAGGAATCTTGCATAAAGGGTACAACAAAGATGGAGTGCTGGTTTACTTAGCATGGTGTCAGCATGCAAGTGGGAAGTGAGGCAGAAAGGTAGGCTGGGGCTCGGTTAAAGGGATTTTTAGTTCCAGAATGAAGAATGCCTCATGTGCTTGGAATTCAATAGAATTCTATTATACCATTCTAAAATGCAGGCCTACATCATGGAAGAAAAATAACAAGAAGATTCTATTGTAATGGGGCAATCAGGAATAGTAAGTTGGGGAGGGGTAAAGAAGGAAATTGTACATTCTAAGAGGAAATATGAAGCATGTGGCTCCCTGAGCTTTTGCCTTGTCATCCCCCACAGCTGCCTGTACTTCTGAAACGCAAACAAGAGAATATGGTTTTCACCCTGGATAATGAAGGGACTGAAAATAGTAATAGTTTAATAATCAGCATTTCCCTGACTACATGCCCAGTACTTGTATAATCTTCACCGCAGTCCCATGAAAGGAGCACTGCTAGTCCCCTTCAGGAAATGAGGGACAGAGCCAGGATTGGTGGCTGTCCTGCTGGTCTCATCAACAAGTGCTCATGTGACTCAGACTCTTCTTCTTGGAGCTAAGGTAGAAAACTTAGGAATATGCAACCAGTAGTTAGAGTTAAGAATCTAGACCTAAGAGAATAGACAGGACTATTGAATGCCGTGTTTAACCTGAATATGTAAAACATTGCATTACTGAATGTGAGCTTGGAAATTAACTCTTTAGTGTCCCTCTTCCTGGGGGAGAAGATATGCTAGGGGATATATGATCAAAACGAGATTTTCAGACCCCGCGGGAAAGAATGTTGACAGATATCATCAAGCTTCTCAGTTTATGCTTTATTTTTTGCTTTCTAGTATAAATTTACTGTACTGATTACCATTTAATTCAAGAAAATCAGGTGGCTTGTAGTGTTTCATAGGCTTCAACTTTCAGAACCTGAAATTCTCAGCATTGCAACATTCTTATGAAGTATTTTGATGAGTTCAGATACTCAAATACTTAACTGAAAATCAGGGAACTGCGTAGCATCATGGTCAAGAGATTGGTTTCAGGAGCTGGGTTTGGCTCTCTGCCTTGTGGTTTGCAACTTTTCTGAACATGATGCATCTTTCCCTCTCTTATATACCTACCTTGTGTGAAGCTTAATGTTTAGAAAGATGACACTCATATGCCATTTGTTACGCCTGTGGAAGAAGTCAAGTTTAGCTGCATTATCAGGTCCCTGAAAGTGTACAAATTCTGTGGTGCTCTAAACAGAATTACTGAAAATAAATCATTTAAACAGAAGAATTACTGAAAAAAATCATTTCTCTAAGAATACAATACAAACATCATTAAGAGATAAGTTCATCAAAAACTTAGCTGTTATCTTTCCACAGCTTCGAAAAGGCGGATAAAAAACATATCCCAAAGGGCTCATCACACTGAAAACAAGTGAAAGGTGCTCTCCCGTTAACTGTTCATACATAGATGGTGTGCTGCTGGGTAATCATGGGGTTCTCTGCTTTAGAGTTGACTAGGCTTTGCTTGTCAGAGATGCTTGTCAAAATGTTTCTATTAACATTTAAAATAGTGTCCTGTTGGTAAGGTGGGACTTTTTTCAATACTCAACACACAAAAATCCCCAGACTGAATAGAACCCCCTCTTACATACACACTATGAGGGAAATAGAGCTTTTAAAATTACTAGTATTTGTAGAGGTAAGAGCTGTCTGTCTCTAGAGTCTGGTTATAAAAAGTCCTACCCTACTGAAATATATTTCCATATATGGAGAGTTTCCTAGACCTGTATAAAGATCAAACTATTATTCATATCTTTTATGATGACTATTTATAAGTCAGTAGGAGATTCAAAAGTAATGATTTCGCAAACACATTATCTGTTGTATTTGTGTAAATAATCTCATTTAATATTCAGAAAACAGCCTGAACAAGTTATAGCATCTGCTGTTACAGAGGGGGAAGTTGAAGTTCAAAAAACAGTAATTTTCTTGAGGTCACAAGGCCTTTGAGTAATGAACTAGGAGTCTAAACTCCTTTTTTATATGAAACTCACACTAGTGAATACTGCCCCAGAAAACCAGTGATGAAGCCTCTCACTGCAGGAAATAGCCTTTGTGTTGTTTTGTCAGGAGGCGGCTGATGATTCTAGAGATGCAATCTAAACTGATTCTAATAAATGATTTTTTTAGAAGACCTTTAAGAGAAGCCATGATTGTGGTGGATACAGTTAACCATCACTTACATCTTACGCTACCAGGAGGTAATACTTAGACATTAACTAATGCTTGTCAAAACAAACAAGCAAAACCTAAACCCTGAGGTTGATGTTATGTGCCTCTGCTGGGATAATGTATAAGAAGATACAGTTCCTTCTGTGGTGGTTCGAATGAGAATGGCCCCCAGAGGCACACATATTTGAATGCTTGGTCCCTAGTTGGTGGAACTGTTTGGGTAGGAGTAGGAGATGTAGACTTGGAGGAGGTGCTGAGGCCTTATTTGAAGTTTCAAAAGACTTGTGTCATTCCCAGCTAGCTCTATCTACCTCTCTGTTTCTTGTCTGTGGATCAAGATTTAAGCTCCCAGTTGCTGCTCCAGTACCATGTCTGCCTGCCTGCTGCCAGGCTCCCTACCGTTATGGTCATGAATTCACTCTCTGAAACTGTAAGTCCCCAATAAACTCTTCCCTCTATAAGTGGCCTCGGTAATGGTGTTTTATCACCGCAGCAGAAAAGTAATCATGCTACGTTCATGCTGCACTTCCTCTCTTAGTAGGACACAGCCAGTAGCAAGGTTCATTAGGACCATGAGATGGGTGGAGGTTGGGTCCTGGAATAGCAAGTGTGATTTTGACTAAGGATAACCAGATCACCAGTTCTAGACTCCTCACAGGTGTTTGGCGGGGGGGGGGGGGGGGGGGAGAGATGGAATTCTGTCACCTGTTTCAGATTATGCATTTGTAAAAGCTCATGAGACCCCTCCCACCCTGAAAGCACATATGGAGAAAATAGCTGCCATGGGGAAGACACTTCAGGACTTAGGTGACCCAGATTTGAGTCATCACCAAGCTGCAGTGGGCTTTTCAATGACGCAGAAGCCTGAGTTACCCAAGCTCCTCTGAGTAACCCCAATAAATCAATCGGTTCATCAATCCTGGCTGAATGCAATTATTCTCTCATCTGACAGACCCTATCTGGAGCAAAGAGGTGCTTCTGTGTATAGTCTCAGGAAAAGTAATACAATCAATGTCTCTTGTCACAGCAGCAATGGGAAACTAATGCAACTCCCACTTAGCAAAAAAGAATCGCAAGAGAAAAAAAAGGTTTTTTCCATAAAGTGATTTGTGAAGATAATAAATCAGCATAGCATGTATGAGCAAGTAGTCATTTTAGGGACTGTGAAATCCTTTATTAAAAAGAAGGCAGAATAGTTCAGCTGTTTATCTACTTTATATAGCACCATCTTTCATTTTCCTGGTTTCCGAAGAGGTTTCTCATTAGAATAATACATACTACAGAATGTTACCAGCATTTTTTCATTGTTTGATGGCTTTAAAAATGATTCCCACAAATGAACCACCATGGCTATAGAGTGACTTCAGGAACTCAGAAGAAAACCAAATTAAAGAGGACATTTGTGACATTTTCAGTCTACTCCACTCATTTTAGAGATAAGTGATTGAGATGCAGAGGTAAAGAAACTTACCCAAAATCACTCCACTTCTGTAGCAGAGTAGCGAGTGAAGAATAATTGCTACCTGGCCATTAGGCTAAGATAAAGGGCACGTAAGAACGGGTGAATGGGAAAGTGCATGTAAGAACGGGTGAATGGGAGGAGACGGGAATGTAGAGGAAAGAGGGAACGGCCACGGATAGGCGTTTGGATTTGACGTGAATACAATAGGATGCCATGAGCTCACTGTGTGTGTCAATGCAGAAATTAAACATAACTGGAATAACATGAATATACCAGTTTAATCCTGTAGAGATGTACAAGAAGGAAAGGAAAGAGACCAGCTGCAAGTAATTGTAGTGGCTGAAGCAGCGTATAATGGCATCTTGGATGAGAATGGCAGGCAAGATGATAGGGAAAAATGGGTGGATACGGGACCCACGCTGGAGTTATAAACGATAGAATGTGTTGGGAGGCCGGATATGTGCTTGGAAGGAAAGCAAGGGCTCAGCACCAGCAGATGTGGCTGAATGGTGCCATGTTCTGAAATGTGGAAAATCAAGGAAGTGAAGAACAAGAGTTCGAGTGTGTTGTTTAAATTCAAAATATCAATTACGCCTCAGTATACAATTTCTTGGGTAAAAAAGCATTCTTCTATGGATGATAACATATACTCCCTCCTTTTATGTAGCTTCTAATTGAGGGAAGGGCTGAGTGGGAATGTGTTGGCTAACAAGAGCTCATGTCAGAGTGGGGTGGCAGGATATTATTGTCATGGAGTCTTAAATGACATTGTTGGTTGATAGATTTTGGGGAGAGAGGGATCATGGAGGAACAGGGTCTGGTTCAAAATGGATCATTTTAGAAAAAAAGAGATGGCATTCCTGATGAGAAAATACCTTCCAAGGCAAGCTAGTGATGTAGCTCAGAGAATGCCCCCAAGAAATCGTACAAGTTGGTTTCAATTCGTTCATTTTTCCATTTACTTAACAAGTATGGAAAACTTAGTATCTGTCAGTTATTGTGTTACATAACAAAGACTCAGAAACGTTGGACCTCTGCCTCTGGACCCAGACACCCCAGCCGACCACACAGTTGATCAGTATAGCCCCAGATGCAGTGGAGACTAAATCCCCTCCACTCTTTTCTCTCAACACTTCTCCAAACCACCCAGCCTAATGTGCCACGTCAATCCATTGATCTGGCCCTAGGAACTAAATACTCACATCAAAAGACAGCAAACACCCTAACCCTAGAATCTCAGGTCTCATCACAAAAACAAGAAAATACCCTCCCCCCAAGTAATCACCAATCCTATATCAATGGTCCCAAAAAGAACAATTTAAACAAAATTTAAGGCATAAAATTCAGAGAACAGTTATAAATATGAGTTTCAAAGAATTTGAAGAGAACACAAACACCTGAATGGATGTAGGAAAGATAGGAATACACTGACTGAAGCCCAAGAAAGCACAAACAAATGTTTGAGTGAAATCATAGGAACAATTTAGGATTGAACTTGACTGAGAGCTAGAACCTCTGAAAAAAACACAGTGAAATGAAGCAGGATGTGAAAAATCCAATGAGTCTAATAAAAAGCACGGTAGAAAGCCTTACCAACAGAATGGGTCATGCAAAAGACAGACTATCAGGGCTTGAAGACAAGATACACAAGATCACTCATTTAAGGAAAATGATCACTTTTAAAAAATGTATAGAGCAAGTGAAATGGCTGTATGGGTAGAAACGCTTACCACCTAGCCTGATAATCTGCGTCTGAATCCTGAAACTCACATGGTGAAAGGAGAGAATTGACTCAAACAAGTTACCCTTTGACCTTCCCAGGTACACGGTGGCATGTGCACACCCACCCACCCACATCCCACCCTACACACAATCAATAACTAAATGTTTAAGTAAATTGAATGTGCAGGACCTTTGGGACACCATGAAAAGACAAAATCTATGAATTATAGGCATAGAAAAAAGAAGAAATGCAGACCACAAAAATAATACATAGCTTCAATGAAATCATAGGTGAAAATTTACCAAACCTAAGGAAAGATACCCAGTGAGCTACAAAAGGAATAAATAACATCAAACAGGAAACGCCCCGTGCCATAGTATAATTAAAACACCAAGTTAGCAGAACAAAGAAAGGGTGTTGCAAACTGTAAGAAAGAAGACATATATAGTTGCATATAAAGACAGGCCCATCATAATAGCAGCTGATCTATCCATGGAAACTTTAAAAGAAAGATGATCTCGGAGCAATATGAATAAGACTTGAAAGAACACAGATGCCAGACGCCTCCCTGACTACTTTGCCCAGCAAAACTACCTTTCATTATTGAAAGGAAAAGGAAAACTTTCCATGATAAACACAGACTAAAGGAGTATATAGCCACTAAGCCAGCTCTATATAGAGATATAGAGGATACTTAGAAGGAATACTTCACACTAAAGAGAGGGATAAATATACCCATGAAATCACAGGGGGGAAATAATACTGGAACTGTTATTTAAAAGAAGTCTAGGAAACACCACAAAAAACAATGAAACAACAGGAATAAGTACATATCTTTTAAAATAACTGCAAATGTTAACGGTCTCACTTCTCCAATAAAAAGATACAGGGTAGCAGACTGGGTTAGAAAATGGGCTCCATTTTTTTTTTTTTTGAGGGCTCCAAGAAACACACTTCACCATCAAAGAAAAGTACCACCTCAGGATAAAAGGATGGAAAAAGTTATTCCAAGCAAATGGAACTAGGAAATAAGCAGGTGTAGCTATTCTAATATCTTAACAAAATAGACTTCAAACAAACAAACCAACAAAGTCAAAAGAGGTAACTTCATACCCACTAAGGAAACAATCCATCAAGGGGATATTAGAATTCTATACATATATGCAACAATCATGAGGACACCCAATTTCATAAAAACAAATACTACTAGATTTAAAGTCACAAATTAACCCCAACACAGTAATAACCGAGTGTAATGCTCTGTTCTCATGAACTGACATGACATCTGGACAACAAGCAAATAGAGAAATACTGGCGTTAAATGATACCATCAATCAAATCCGCCTAACAGACATCTACACATCTTAGTCAAACAGTATAGAATGTGCACTCTTCTCAGCAACCACAGAACTCTTTCCAAAATAAAACACATATCAGACCATATAGCTTGCTCAACAAATGTAGGAAATCTTAAATAACACCCTATATTCCATCTGAACACAGTGAAATAAAGATAGATATTAACAGCCAGAAAGACCACAGAAAGCACACAAATTCCTGAAGATTAAGCAGTACACTATTTGACAATTAATGAGTCACTGAAGAATTAAAAAGGGGAAAAATTCCTAGAAGTGAATGAAAAAGAACACATATACACCATAACAGATCGACTCTCATGAAGGTAGTCCCAAGGAACAACTTTCTAGCACTAAGTGCCTCCATCAAAAACCCAGTGGTTTCTAGCAAATAACATACTGGTGTGCCTTAAGGCCCTGGAAACCAAGCCAAACCCTAAAGCAGGAAGAGGAGAAATAACTACTTTCACAGCAGAAATAGATGAAATAGAAACAAATGAACAAATTTACAAAGAATCAGTGAAAGAAGATTGGTTCTTTGAATAAATAGGTTAAACAAGATTGACAGACTTTAGTCAAATTAACTAACGTAAAGAGAGAAAAACATACAAAGCAATAAAACTAGAGGTCAAAAGGAGATACTGTAGTAAATACCAATGAAATTCATAAAATTGTAAGGACATGCCTTCAAAACCAATATCCACTAAATTGGACAATTGAAAAGAAACGTGAATTTCTAGGTGCATATGAACTACCAAATTAAACCAGGATGAAATAAATAATTTTAAGCAAATCTGTAACCAACAACAAGATTAACACAGTGCTTAAAAGGTGTCTTTAAAAAGGAAAGAAATAAAAGCCCAGGTCCAGAATTAGATGGTTGATGGATTCACTGCAAAAATCTACCGGACTTTCAAAGAAGAACTAACATCAATGCAATTCTAATTGTTCTGTAAAATAAAAAAATAAAAACAAGGAAGGAATATTTTCAAACCCTTTCTATAAAGCCAGTACTATCCTGAAACCAATAACCAGACAAAGATAGAATTGTGCAGTGGATGGAAGCTCATTCAAAGAACAACCAGTCAAAATGCGAAGAATAAGTTTGTGAAGTGCCCAACCCAAATTGAGTTCTATAACCCAATCCCTACGCCTAAGACTTGGAGAAAATCATGGAAGAGAGGCTAGAAATATCATAAGGGCCAGAGGACCAGGAAACCTGTTGAGAGACTGTCTTCTGGACATGAGACACACCCATAAACTCTCAATATAATGATTGGCCACATAAGACCAGAGCAGTCAGCACACGATGTGGATGGGGAAAGTTCACAAGGCTCCACATCTAGAACACGAGCTACCCTATCACAGTCAGTGGCTGCTGAGGGACGATGATGAGGTGTTTTTTTTTTTTTGAGATGAAACCCTGATAGATTTACCAAACCTGTGTGACTCGCATACATACAAGTGATACTAATTGGACTCAGTAAGTTAAAAAGGTTATAAATTTGAGGAGATGGGATATGAGAGGAAAAGTAGAGATGGAAATGATGTAATATATGTAATGTAAATATACTCATATATAAAATTCTTTTTCAATTTTTAAAAAGAAAATTGCAGATTGATCTCCTTGTTTAATGTAAGTATAAAAATCCTCAACAAAATACTTGCAAACCAAATTCAGATTCACATAAAAAAAAGATCATACATCATGATCAAATTTGCTTCGTTATTCCAGGAATGTAAGAATGGCTCAACATATGTAAATCAATAAACGTGAGTCATCACATAAATGACCTCAAATACAGAAATCACACAGTCATCTCAATAGGTTCAGAAAAGGCCTTAGACAAAATCTAACATCTCTTCACTGTATAAGTCCAGAAGAATCTAGTGTTACAGTGCACATATCTCAATATAATAGAGATTATGTGCAACAAACCCATGTAGTCAGCATCATCTTAAATGGACAAAAACTCAAAACGTTTCTTTAAATGCAGTAACATGACAAGGGGGTTCACTCTCTATACTTCTATTCAATGTTGTGTCTGAAGTCTTAGGTAGAGCAATAAGAGAAGAGAAGAAAATAAAAGAGATACAAATAAGAAAACAAGCCAAAATACCATATTTAAGATGATATTATACTATATAGAAGAGAACCTAGTAATTCCACCAAATAACTCTTAAAGCAAATAAACACTTTCAGCAAAGTATCAGAATACAAAATTAACATTCTTCACACTCCTATACTAACAAAAAACATACTGAAAAGGAAATTAGGGGATCAATCCTATTTATAATAGCCTCTCTCTCTCTCTCTCTCTCTCTCTCTCTCTCTCTCTCCCTCTCTCTCTCTCTCTCTCTAACACACACACACACACACACACACATACACACACACATACACACACACACACACAACATAGGAAGAAACCTACACAAGGAGATGATTGACCTCCACAATAACATTTTAGAACACTGAAGGAAGAAATGAAGGAAGCCATTGGGAAGATGTACCTACCTCCTGTGATCTTGGAACATAAGAATTAACATTGTGACAATGGCCACCCTACCAAAAGCAATCCACAGATTCAATGTAGTCCAAGTCAAAATTCCAGGACAAGCTATCACAGATATAGAAAAAAACAAACTTAAAATGCGCATGTAAGAACAGGAGACCAAAGACAGCCAGAACAAGAGCACTGAGGGCATCCTTGCCAGACCCGCTTTTAGTTACACTGCAGAGTCATGGTAGTAACAACAGCATGGTGTCTGCACAAAGACAGACACAGAGGTCTCCAATAGAATAGAGAATCTAGACACAAGTCCACACAGCTACTGCTACATGACTTTGAGAAAGATGCATGCATTGCCCCCGTTCACTGAAGACATAATTGGTGGATAAGTCAGAAGCAGAAGAGTACTAGCCAGGTAAATTTCAACAACAGTCAACCATTTTGGAAAATTGTCAAAATCCAATACTGACTTCACTGTTGATGGTTATCAGTGAAGTAAGATGGCTATTTTTGTTATTTAAAGAAATCCAATCCATCCAGAACATAAACATTATGAAAATGTATATTTTCAGCTAGATCTACTTTACATGCATTTGAAATCTGGCTATATTTAATCACTTTTTATTACACAAGCTAATGATGTGTATGATGCTTTTGACTTTTTATCTGTCTCTCAATGGGTAGTTCCAGAGCTAAACCACATCAGTTTCCTCTTACAAGACTGTTAAATGTTATGATGAAAGTCTTTTAGGGAGATGAAGCATGGAGAGCCACAGCCCAAAGTTACCACAGGGTGAAATGGAGCTGAAAGGTACCCTCTCTTGCTCAAGAATGTTCTAGTATTTTCCTGTTCATTTTTCACATATCTTAGAACTTTACCGTGGGCAAAGGCTAGGCTGCCTTGTGAAAGTTCTTTTCCCAAAGTCAATTAGCAAAGCTTGCCTTTCACAGTATGTGCACCTTCCACTTCATGGGCCATTAGTAAATGCTACTTTCAGAGGACACAGCTTGGTTGGTAGTAACGCTTCTACCCTCCCCCAATCTTCCCTCCTCCTCTTTTTCCTCTGTCCATTTTTGAGCTGAAGCTTCATTCATTTTACCTCTTGCTAGGAGCAATGGCAGAAGTTTTATTACAGGAGAGTATTGAAAGAGTTGGCTGAAATGAAGTTCAAGGAAATAGCATACTTTGATTACTTGTGCTCTGTCTGTGTTCTTCAACCACATAACCCAGTTCTGGGCCTCCAGTCAGCTGTTTGAGTGTAATTGTCTCAGTAGGGAAGGGTGGGGTAGTGCACACAAGCCACACTGCCCACCCTTTCAGCAGCTGTACATAGTACCAAGGACGGGTAGTCCAGAAGAAATCTAGCTTCTCTGTGGTTTTGCAGCACACTAGAAAAACCAGAGACATTACAAAGCCACTGTGCTCAGAGGTGACCACAACAACTGGAGCGTGTCATCATTGGCATGTTCTAACTCAGTGGGCCAGGATGGGGACTGAGAGCCTGTGAGCCTAACAAGTTCCCATGCAATGATACTACATCACAGCAAGGTGGTGGAGCCACAGAGTTGGGGTAGATGAAGCTTGAGAAAACTGACCTTGATGTACATTGGAACAATGCCCATTCCCCTCCTACATAAGCTCCAGAGTATGGGAGCTACAGAGATGGCTCAGCAGTTCAGAGAGTTTTCCAGAAGGCCTGCAACTCCTGCTCCAGGGAACCCAACACTCTTGTCAAGCCTCTGCAGTCTCCCACAGATACATGGAATATACACACAAAGAAACACATACATACACACAAATAAAAGTAAAACACAACTTTAAAACATTTTTAAGGATTTCAACTATAGGTAACACATCCCTTCAGAATGCTTTTCAGTCTAATACAGAACGCTGTGGGTTCTGTAATATGTCAGCACACTTTATTTAAATAGCAGAATATCTCCCAAGAGAAATATTTTATACAACTTCAGTATATGAAATGGATAAAAGTGAATCCCCTAAACTCTGCCCAACTGACCCTCCCACCCAAGCTTCCCATCATAGATAATATCTCTCAAGGCCTATTTCCCAAAGGACAAAGATTTTTCATTAATTTTCATTAATTTTTCATTAATTCTTTTCATTAATTCTTTGAGAATTTCATATAATCTATTTTGATCATATTCATCTTCCTCCCCAAATTCCTCCCAGATCTTCCCCTCCTTCCTAGCTACCCAATTTTATGTTTCTTCTCTCTTTCTTTCTTTAGTTATTATATTACATGTATACATACATATAGGTATTTAAATACAACCAGGTGAGCCTTTTAGTCTTGCAGTATTTAGTATTTAGAATTGTAAATAGGTGGTCAGAAAGGGCCCTGCTGAAGAGAGGTACAAGCAGGTAAGCCAATGATTTGATCATGGTGGCATGAACCCATTGGAAGTTGTTATGGATCCCCATGCTATTCAAGGCTGCCAGAAAGGCTAGCCAGAGAGGACCTAATCTATAGAAGTAGTGGATCTTGCAGATGACCCATTTGGCCCACATTTCCCAGAGGAGGTATAGAGCCACACACTGATTTCGTAGTTTTTACAGAGATCAGTCAAAGTCTTGGGGTCACTCATTCATAAATCCCTCATGTATTAGTGATCTGCCATAATGGGAATCCTGTACCAAGTTCTCGGGATGCAACATTCAATCATCTTGGTCCTTCCTACTCTCAAGAAGCTGGCAACCTAGTGAGAGGTGCATGCATATGAAATGGCAGTCCCACGAAACCATGCTAAATGCAAACCCAAATTATGCATCTGCATAATGAAAATCCATTGAGCCCTGTAGGCCTCCAGCCAGGCCCAGAATCACATAAAGCCCTGACATAAAGGATGAGCAAGCCAACAGCAATGGCAGCCTGTCCACTATACTAACAGTCTGGCTGAAAAATCACCCACCACAAGCCAAAGATCTTTATGAACAGCGCGTTCTGATTCATGGGAGATTTTTTTTCTTTTCTCAAATAACTGTTAATTGAAGTAAATAGTTACCTTCAAATATTCCTGGACTCTACAGTAATGAAATGTTTTCCTTAGTTTGCAGAGTAATTTATTTTGCTATACATTCATTGTGCGCTACACTCCATCATAGTGAAATGCACTTTCTTGATTGTGGAGTTATCCAGAGGAGATAAATGTGTTGTCATATTTTGTTGACTGGAAAATGTGTTGGGTAGAAGAGAAATAGAGAGAAGGGCAGAAAGAGCGGGAGCAAAAGAGAGACAGAAGACACACAGAAGAGGGTAGAAATCCAAACGGCACAGAGCGGGGAGGAGAAATGTCTTGTCCAGAAGACTCAGCATCCTCACAAGTCACAACGGCCAGAGGACAGAGCATGGCTTGTGCCAGGAAGGCTGGCAGTCAGCCTGAGGATAGGCGCTCTGAGTCCTTTGTTCTGAAATAAGCTGTGCAGTAGAGAAACTGGATCAATGGCAAGATATCCCAGCACAAAGGATTTGCGTTTCATAGGGACTAGACCTTTCAATTGGGAGATCAAAGAAAAAAATCTCAGAACGGAAACCAGATTTCAAAGGATGTCACCAGAGCCGCACATATATAGGCCCCAGTAATTCCCTCCTTGTCACCTTCCCACCCTGGCTTTTCCAGGATGGCATGCAGACTTCCTCTGGCTGTGATCATCCGCCACATGGGGGCGGGTACTGCTGTGGGCTGCAGGCTCTTTTCTGCTTGAGGAAACTGGTGAGGGCTGGGTGGCTTTCTGTCTATTACAAAAGCTTAGTGTCCAAAGGGTAGCTCTCTATGACCCTGTCATTCTTTTCTGTCCACCTCTTGCTTCTTTGCCCACTAGGCCTCTATTCCAGGCAGACATGGCAGCCAAAAATAGCTGGAATTTTTTTCAGTCTAACTAGGCATTAATTAATAGCCACCCTCACCCTTTCAAGCTGAAGAAACTCCATCTCAGTTATTTCCAGGGCTGTGTCTGGTGGCTGACTGTGTCTGGTGACACAAATAGCTGCACTACTCCATCATTAAGGACATGGATTTAGAAAATTGCTACCCACCACAGAGTACTCCCCAGCATCTCTGAGCAGGCCAGCCGGCTCAGCCTAGGGGTGCTAAGGAGATGGGCAGATACCAGTCTTCTTGGCTAGAAAAGCTTGATTTTATAAAAGAGCAAACATTTGCAATACACAATGCTTATTTCATTGCTCTCTTTCTGATGTCCAGGGATTAATTTGTAGAGAAACTTTTCTCAAGTCACAGAGCATGTTAACAACAATCTCAAAGGTAATTCCCAAACACCCCTTAAGAGCCGACTTGTGAAATATTGTCTACAAATTTGTTTATATACACTTTAATTCCACTAATTAAGAAAGCACGTTATTTAGGCCTGCCATATCGGTGTAAAGTATTCCTACTTCTTTGTAAGTGTGCGATATTTATCATTTTAATCCTAACTTCCACATTGATGACAAAATCCATATTCTCCACAGTTTATGGTCTTGATTAGTTGGTGTACTTAAGAGACACTTAACATGTGCAGCACATAGAGTATCTGCACAGATCTCCATTTTGCTCTTAGAGCTCACCTACTTGTCCTATCTAACACTCAGTCCTATTCACAAAGAGCTCAGCTGGCACGTCCCATTGCTACCCAGGAGTTTTGACGCAATGATAGGATGGTACTCTCTTTGGTTCCCTTTCCTCCTTCTAATGATGACCTGCTTGCTTCTAGTCCTTGTATTGTTGCACAAGTTGCACAAGGGTTAGAATTAGGGTTAGGGTTAGGGTTAGGGTTAGAGTTAGGGTTAGGGTTAGGGTCAGGGTCAGGGTTAGGTACTCTCAGCAGTTACTAATAGAGATACCTAATAAATAACAACTGATATTTAGGGTTAATACCCATTAGAAGGACTTCCCTACAGGAGCATTACTTTAACATTTTCAAATTCATGTGCAACACCTAGAAAGGCCTCATTGTTCAGCATCGTATTATTCACAGGTTTCACCCTATCGTACCTAAATGTTCAAGTCAGCTCATAAGCACCTACACGTGATAGTTAATGATTAGCCTGTTGTGTATTATGTCAAATAACAGTCACGCTGCATCAATGACTGTCCAACTTCTCTTGATTATGAATGATCACAGTAAACAAGTAGAGCTGTTGTATTAAACCGCAAATAATTTATAAGCCTCATTCAGAACTATACAGTCCCTCCTGACTGGACTTCCTCTGGCAGATTCATTTTTACCTTCTTTCCCCTTCCCCCCCTCTTCAATCTAGGAGAAAAGTTTGAAGAATAAGGAGCCTTGAGTTTAGTAGTAGAGACGGGAGCCATCCCCCAGGTGTGAACCAAAGCTTTGGTAAGCAAAGCAGTTCACGTTTCATTAACAGACTTCAAAGTGTAAGAGAGATGCTTGTTCACCAAGACTTTTTCCATTCTTCCTGACATAAACTAGACTCCATTTTACAGTCTCTTTTCTAGCTGTTGTAATGGAGGATACAAGGCTGAGCCCATCAACCTGTTAGGTTTTTACCCTTGCTTCCTGGTGTCACTTGATTGGTTAAAATCTCCCCACAACCCCCTCTCTGCTTTCCATCTTTCAGTGAGACCCTATATACACAGGTCCTAAAACAGTTCCTATAGATGAAATCACATCCAGACAGTAACAAGCAGGTAAAAATGCTTTGTAGTTTCTTTGTCTGTCAGTCACGGTGAAACAAGAGTTTAGACAAAGTAAATTTTAAAAAAAAATTACAGGATAAAATTGGTAAATGGTCATTTATGGATTTAGGAATATGTAGTTGTTAGACTGCTGTGTGGGCTCAGCAAGAGAGACATTTTCGTAGGTGCAAGCCCTGCCAGACTTCAGCAGAGGGAACCACCATCACGGTAAGAGCCGTCCTCACAGTGGAATCCCAAGCGTCTGCCCCAGGTGCTTTTGATTCGGAACTCCTCAGGTATTCCACTGATAGCACGTGCAGATCATTAGCAACTAAACAACCCCCACGGAAATCCAACACCTGCAGACAATACAAAACACCCTGGACAGCCAACAGTGCATAAAACAATTATTTTATGCATAACTAAAAATACACTTCTGCAACAAGAATAAGGGACTTTTTTATGAAAAAAATCAAAATATTTGAGTCTGAATTATCCTCTAATATGCAAAGTTGATGGTGCACAGTATCGAATTGCTAAGCCCCTTGAAGCATGGACCTATTATGTTTAAGGCTGCTGAGAATATCTTGGTGGTTAGTTTGTGAACGTATGCTAGACAGTGGGGTAGGTGTCTATTTAGTTTTATTAGAAACTTCTGATTCCAGTTTTGTATAAATTTCTGTGACTTAGATTTCTAAAATGATGAAAGGTCTTCACAGGCTAAGTTGTCTCTACAAGCAAGATTTCAGCCAATGCCAAAGTCACAGAAAGTCCATGGACTTAGAGAGACAAGATCCTGCTGGCAATTTGTGGCGGTTTGAATGAGAATGGTCCCATAGGCTTAGGTATTTGCATACTTGGTCTCCGGTTAGTGGAACTGTTTAGAAAAGGCTAGGAGGTCTGGCCTTGGAGGAGGTGTATCACTGGGAGTGGGCTTTCAAAAGACTTGCACCGTTCCCAGTTAGCATGCTCCCCACCCCCTCTGGTGGTCATTGTCCCAACATGTAAGCTCTTAGCTCCCATTTCAGTGCCCTGCCTGCCTACCTGCTGCCATGCTCCCTGATATAATGGTCAGGGACTCTAATGGTCTGGAACTATAAGCTCCTCAAATTAAATTCTTTTATAAGTTGCCTTGGTCCTTTTACTTTGTCATGGCAATAGAAAAGTAACTAAGACACCGATGTAGAAAGAACCCCAGTGAGCATTATAGGCCAGGGCTGGGCAGTCAGTACAGCATGTACACCTGTAGCTGGCACACCTTTTTGTCCCTGGAGAAGAGTTGCCCAGGTAACACACATTCCCATCCCTCCTGGTTACCTCTCAGTTCATTGGATATTGCAGTGAGGAGACATTTGGGGCCATTGTGTAAAGCGGATGCTGCCACTGGTTTTCACCCTCACTTACTGGATGTTGACTGAGGCCTAACACATCATTACAATGTATTTCTGACCCCAATTTTCTGAATCTTTAGAAAAATGCAACATTCAGCTCTTTGTTCATTTCAGTAGAGGACACATGTACTTGGTGTATACACACAGAGTTATGTTGACAGCCTGCCCCTCCTACATCTGAGAGAAGGCTAGTCAACAGCTTGCCTTATCTAGAGCTTCCTGCTTTTACCAGAAGCTAAACACTTCCTCATTCCTGGCCATAGTGTAGCCATGGTTTAACTTGCTTCCCAGCCTCGCTAGATCGCCTCGCATGTGGTCCATTTCAGCAAATGATGCAGAGATGAAAGACATGAAGTTCTCATGTGGTTGCTACTACCTGGCTCCACAAAAGGAATGCCCGCCCGACCATGCCTGCCAACAAATACGTCTCTCATGCTTGGGAACCTGATTACAATAGTCTGATTAACACTATCCCACCTCACCCTCAGGAACACAGATGGGTTTCAGTCAGTGCCAATTTACCTGGACGCTAGACTCCAGTTAATCCTATCAAAGGCTGTGGGCTGGGATGGGGATGAGATTACAAATACTATCGTATTTACACAGATGCCTTTTTTTTAGCCCTGCCGCACAGCCAGGATTGCGTTTACATCTTGTAACAAAATCACAATTATCACAGACCTAGCTTGTTAGAAACTTAAGACCAGGATATTAAGAGAGATACGGGGTGGGAGGAATGCAAAGAGCTTAAGTGAGGGAAGAAAGGGCTCCTGGAGAGGGTTTCCAGTGCAGTCAGCTGGGAGCAGCAGGGCCGTGTTCAGCTGGTGCTGTTAGTTTCTGGTTAGGATGGGTAGCCTGTCTAATCAGATTTTCTGCCCCTTTGCTATCCATCTTACTAAGACCCTTCTACATGAGCAGCTTAGGGGTTTCTTCATGTCCCCACAATGATTCAAAGTAACTGCCAACAAAGCCACTCTCTTTGGGCAGGATTTACTAGATTTCTTCTAAGTCAGAGCTCTCTGAATGAAGGGGAAGATACAGATTTGCTTTTTCATGCATTTAATTCTAATGAGAAGCCTGATTTTAACATATTCTATTACGGAAAATAGTTTCTTGATTAATCAAAAAAACTCTCTTGAATAGAACCCAATCTATTAGGATTCCTTCCACAGAGATAAACATCACCCAGATCTACTACCTGCCAACCACAGGACCAGCCAGTCGGCATAGAATGCTGGAGGGAATGGTGGGGACCGAGGTGACTGCTCCTGTCATACTCATTCATGGCCTCAACACGGAAAATAAAATTGCTGTCCTTCGTTGAACAGTGCACAGGAGAAGAGAGACAGGAAGTAATCTTTCGTAGTCTCATTGTTCTGTACAATAACATTAAGGAAAAAAAAAAATCACCCCCTGTAAAGGCCATGTAAGTCCAGTGATTAACGCCTGTCCAGTCTGTAGAATGGAGCATTCATCTGGACTACTTTATAAAGCGTTGACAGTTTCTACCTTTATTTATTTACATGTGTCTATGTTGGACTGGAGAGATAGCTCAGTCACAGGCTCACAAGCAAAAGTGTTTGCATGTGTATACGTGTGTGTGTGTGAATGCCACTGTGTGTATATGCGTCAGAGGACTAGAGGGAGTCTGTTCTTTCCTTCTACCATATGGGTTCTGGGGACTGAACTCAGGCTGTCAGGCCTGTACCCACTAAGCCACCTTGCTTGCTCTTCAGCTGCATGTGAAAAGAAAGTTGAATGTCTAAGGTATTAAAAAATTTTTCCCTCTACTGTCTTCAAAATTTGTGTATTTGGAAGCAAAAAGAAGGATGATAACAACCTTTAAAACAGTGTCATAAAGAAAAATATGTGAAATCTAAGACAACTGCCTCACACAGTTGTACACAGGGTCTTATTTCAGATTCCAATCCAAGCAAAATATGGCTATTTAACAGAGATGGCAAATTCTACCCTATGGCTGAGAAGAATTGAAGTCCAAATGAAATGTGAGAGGAAAATTTAACTTCCTTTTAAATGCCATCTACAGATGGTTGTTAGCACGCCTTCAGCTATTTTACAAAGTCACACTGCACAAGGACTTTCTGAAGATCACTTATATGTGAAATTGCTTAGAAACACTTCTAAGAGAGATGTCCTTATAAATACTCTCCACTTGCCACTCGATACAGCCATCTCCAGGACAGAATTTCTCACGAATAGAAAAGAAAAGCAAATCCTATTTACATGTGAGTTCTTGTTTCAAAATCCACAGTTCAGAAATAGAAAGTTGTTTTAGGTTCAGCACTCAGATTGGGAAGAAGATAAGACAGAGATGGCTGGACACTGATCTACTCTGGGCACTTAGTTAATTTACACATTGCTGTGACAAAAGCAATGCAAGCCAAAGGATACAGTCCATCATGGTGGGAAAGACATGACAGCAGGAGTAGGGGACAAGCTTGTCGAACTGAATTGGCCATCCGGATGCAGAGTGCAATGGATTCTTATGCCCAGGTAGCTTTCCTCTTTTTATGTTTGGAACCCAAGCTCATGAAAAGGTGTCACACGTTTACAGTGAGTCTCCCCTCTTCAACCTAATCAAGATAATTCCTCATAGGTATGCTAAGCGGTTTATCTCGTAGGGGATTCTGGGGCCTGTCCAGTCCATATTAACCACCACAGTCATCAGAGTCCAATAATGGCATTTATACTTGTTGATCCAGCTTGCTATGCCAAACAACACTGATCGAGGTCCAGTTACATGGGTGACAATGGATTCCATTCTGGAGCCACAGAAATCAAAGCTCCAGTCCCAAAGGGTTTCAATGTTCTTTATTAGAAAAGCTGCACAGCTCTGGAACCATGTGTTTTACCTGTCTGCTCCCATATTGGGAGAACTTCCTGGCTCTTCCTTTCTGTTCCAGTGTCTAGAGTCTGTTCTAATCAGTTGCCAAAGAGCCAAACACTTGGGATTGTTTCAAGATTTAGTTCCTTCAAAAGAATACTAGAAAAATAGTGTGAATTCTGAAAGAGAGGAAGAAAGAAGGAAGATCATGGAACCATGTTTCTGTTGCAGTATTATTTGGCAAGAGCTCAGAGTGAGCAGAGACTGGTGCAAGTAGACAGAAGGCCACCCCTTTATACTATAATGGAAACAGAGTGAGAATTGAGGAGCAAGGGGAGAGTCCTAGAAGCATCTTAATCATCTATATCCTGCTCCTCAGCACCCCTTCTTTTTTGCATGCATGCTACTCGTGGTGGCCTTCTGTCTTAGTTAGGTTTGCTGTTGCTGTGATGAAACACCGTGACCAAAAGACAAGTTAGGGAGCAAAGGGTTTATTTGGCTTATGCTTCCATGTCACATCATCATCATTCATCATTAAAGGAAGTCAGGACAGAAACTCAAACAGGGCAGGAACCTGGAGGCGGGAGCTGATGCAGAGAATACGGAGGACTGCTTCTTACTGGCTTGCTCCTCACTGCTTGCTTAGCTTGCTTTCTTGTAAAACCCAGGATCACCAGCCCGAGGATAGCACCACCCATAAGTGGCTGAGCCTTCCTCCATCAATCACTAATTTAAAAAACTTCCTAAAGCTGGATCTTATGGAGGCATTTTCTCAATTGAGATTCTCTCCTTTAGGTAACTCTAGCTCATGTCAAGTTGACATAAAACTAACCAGCACACCTTCCAGCCCTCACTTTCCTATCTGTGGTGATCACCACAGTTCCAAGCACCTTCCTCTCACCCCTCACCCCTCCACCATCCCTCTGGTGTTCCTCGAATCTTCAATCCATTGCAAACAACATCCTGGGTTCTTTACAATATCTTTCACTAAATTTGCCTTTGTCTTTATCTTCCCCCATGAGTGACCAATTTCTTTAGCAGAATCACTTCTTTTGCATCTCCCATTCCATACCCATCACCAAGCCCTGGGCAGGGACCTGCAAAATACTTAGAGCTGCCTCCAGATTATCATGCTATTTCCTCCTCTCCTTAGTTGGGGGTCTTTCCCTCCTTGGAATCTACCATGTAACTGGAGCAGCCTCACATCAGCCTCTTGTCTGATCCCCAACATCTCACCTTTCTCAGTGAGGTCAATGTAAGAAATACCAAGTTCAGGAGCTGTGGGTGTAACTTAGTGAGATCCTGGGTTTAATTCTCAACACACACACACACACACACACACACACACAAATAATCTACAATTTTCTTTCTCTTTCCTTTTCTTCTGTCCTTGCTCAGCTATAGGTGAGTCCAAGTCATCAAATCAAGGTACATAGTTAAGAAGAAAAGAAAAAGAAACAATAAACCCAAACTACCCCTCCTACAATGCTGCCCAGTTGATAGGAAACTTTACAGCAGGAGCCACGCTCTGTACTATCAAACAACTCTTGCTTTGAGGGATTCCTTAATAAGCTGAATTCCATATTCTTTTCATTAGTGTTGCTGGTCTGGTTCTGCCTTTTGTAGCTCCATGAAAGAAATTAAATTGCTTTCCTCATATGACAGCTCTTGGGTCACTTGAGACATTTTCACATATTTCTGCTACGATTTCTCTAAATCCAGACGAATGAACTGCAGGGCCTTTACATGTTCTGAATAGAATCCATTTTACAGTTTCTTCGTGCACATAATTGTATTCCCCCTGGATAGTCTTCAGGTTGTACAGGTCACACACAGAACTATGCTCTGTGCTCTCAATGTGCTATGATTGGTGGAGCCACTTCTGCCTCTCCAGAGATTATCTTCCTATAAACATGGCAACGACCTTATTAAGCTGTGCTGGAGGTGGTGATGGTGGTGGAGGTGGTGATGGTGGTGGAGGTGGTGATGGTGGTGGAGGTGGTGGTGGTGGTGGAGGTGGTGATGGTGGTGGAGGTGGTGGTGGTGGTGGAGGTGGTGGTGGTGGTGGAGGTGGTGATGGTGGTGGAGGTGGTGGTGGTGGTGGAGGTGGTGGTGGTGGTGATAGATTCATTGATTACCTAATACTGTTAACTCACCACCATCAACTATTTATAACTAGAAATTTGTTTTTCTGTTACTTGGACACATCTCCACAATCTCTTCCAGGTACAGTTGCCTTTTTGCTGTTTTTGTTTTTATTTTTTTTTAGATTCATTTATTCTACATTCTGTATGTTAGTATTTTGCCTGAATGTATACCTACGTATGTATGAGTAGGACCCATGGTGGTCAGAAGAGGGCATTGGATTCCCTAGAACTGGACTTAGGATCGATGTGAGCCACAATGTGGGTGTTGAGACCCAAACCTAGGTCCTCTACAAGAGCAACAAATGCTCATAGCCACTGATCCATCTCTTCAGCAACACAGTTGGATTTCTGACCAAGATTAGGGTGATTAGACTTGGTATATTTCAGCCAAAATATCAACGTAGTGAAGATCATTGGATGGTCTGGTTTTGTCGATATTTGTTTATTGCCGTTCTGCCCAGCTCTAGTTTATTTGAGGATTAATGAGCATGTCTCTTCTATCTTTACAGACATTTCTGCTTAAATATAAATCAAGCAGTGTTAAAGTTAGATGCCCATGAAAAGATACTAAACAGTGTCCTTCAGGGTAACATTTATCTATTAATCAGTATCCTTTGGATACAATTGTTCAATTCATCAATTTTAATGTACCTCATTTTTCTTCTAGTTTGTCCCCCGGGCTCTTTTGAAATATGGCTGCTTTATATATATTTCATCTCTCATTTATACCAATTTAATAATCATAACACCTCCAAAAAGATTAGTTTGATATGGTTTTGTCTTCGTCCATTTTGTGGTCCTGAAACAATAGCACAAGGGTAATGTGTACAAGAATTTTATTTCTCATAGTTCCAGTGACTATGACATTCAAGATCATGCCAGCACCTGGTCAGGGGTGAGATCTTGTCCAAGGTGGCATTTTGAACACTGGGTCCTCTGGACAGGAGGAGCACTGTGTCTTAAACTGGCAGAAGGGAAAGGGGAGAGAACTCTCTCCACAAAGTCCTTTTATGAAGACTTGATCCCATTCTTGAGGATGGAGCCTGCTTGAGTCAGTCACTCCTGAGAGCCGCAGGTCCTGACACTTGCACTGGCTATTTAGTTTCTACATGTATTTGTAGGGAACAAAAGCTTCCACAGTGCCACACACTTCCAGTCATTTAAAGACAGATCCTTTCTCTAATAAAGTATCTCCACCATCCTGTTAGTAATCAGTCCTGGATTTGAGATCTATAAACTTTACACTGCTCTTCCAGAGAACACATCATTGTCATCATTTGAGACCTAGAATCACACTGGCCAACCAGCAATTTCGTCGCCCTTTTCTGCCCCATCATTCCCTCACTAGAGACACAATCCATTCCTCTGCAGAACCTCAGAACTTGCTGAAACCTCATGAAATAGATTTACATTGACTTCTATTAGGGTTTTTGTACAGACAGCATACTCCCTCCTCCCAACCTAAGATACTCAACTTGATTATAACCTCTTAGCCACAGGGACACTTTCTCACTATGGCCTGCAGTGCTTGCTCCATATATCCGAAGGGTTGAGTTGGACTGAATTGCACAAAGAAAGAAAATTAGTTTGATCTATGCAGTCTCCAAATCATTTTCTTTGTCCAACTGGATTCTTTTCATCTATCTTAATATCAAATTTGTGCATAGTTGAATCAGTCTTGCAGCTAATCTGATGTGGCCCTTAAAACTACCAAAGACACTAAATTCATTTTCCTGATCTGGTGATTTTTAATCATAGAGTCACAGCCACTCACACAGAAAAATAAAACAGGAGATTAAATAGCAAACTAATAGCAGAATGATGAATGGAACTCTCCCCAAGCCCAAGGGCTGTTGCAGATAATCTATAGTCTGCCAAATCCATTCATCCTGCTTTGATTCTACATACTTTTGTTAAGCTGTGATAATAATAACCAGTTACTGAGTATTTTTTTTCAAGCCAGGCACTGAACTGGGATAAAAAGACATAGTTCCCACTGCTACGGGGGCTGGCTTGTGCTCCAGCTACCTTTTGCATGAACTTTCAAATCAAAACATAATAGACATTACTTTTGTTCTTTTCATTTAATGCATTACCTCCTTGAATCCTAATGAGAACCTTGGATGCTTCCTAGAAATTCCCCTGTCGAAATCAGCCTTGACTCTGCACTCAAGGACTTTATAAAGAGGTACGCTAAGTTGAATTTTAAATAATAAACTATACTCAGAAGCAGAATTAAATACTTCCCATGGTGATGGGAATTTAAAACATAAGAGAAGAAGATCTAATCAATGATTTTATACTAAAGGTTGAATTTTAGCTGAGAAAGGAGAGAGGAAAGGAATGGCTAGAATGATAGCAGAGGCAGAGGGTGACAGAGTGTTGAAGACCCCAAGCAAAAGCTGTCAGCATTTAAAACACGTGACGGGTACATACTGAACAGAGAGTGTTTCTGTCTTGATCTGCTGCTTGCTGGAAGAATAGTTTTAGTGTGGACTGATTATAATTATTCTTATGTATGGAATATATTGGTAGAAAATATTGGGAAATATTTTCTTTGAAAAAAATAATATGCACAGGTATGACATTAGAGCATAAATATTTTTACTGTACATCTAAGATTAATGCATGAGCATGAAGATTGTTTTTATTGTGGTCTAAGTTTGGAAAACACCCATTGGACAAACTAGAAGTTCAGCTGTAGAGAGAGACATAGTCTGGGGATGCGGCTGGCATTCAAGAAAAAGAGTGAGCAGCCAAGGAATGAAGCCGTCACGATGAAGGGAGTGACACAGAGGAGACAAGTTAGAAGTCACTGCAGCCGGGGGCAGCACATCCCAGCTGGATGTCAGTCAAGGAGGTATTAGTGGGTATGGGGAGGAAAAAGTCTTTCCATAAGCAAATACAGTCATTTGCATGTAGACAGACCCAAGTGTAGTATTGAGCTGGTGAAGCTTAAGATTCGCAGGTCCCTCTTCCTGTGATCTGTTCAGACTTTTACTTTATTCCTTTTCTCAAGTAAGGGCTTTTAATTATACAAACCTTAGTATCTACCCAATCTGCATTAGTTCCAACCTGTTTACAAATTTGAAACCACTCAGGACTTCTCTGAGAGTTTAAGATACCAGTGTGTATTTTAACCACTTACATAAAAATTGTATACATTCTCCTTGCTTCTGGGATGCTCACTCCTCTTCCTTAAGCCTTCTGTGATCTGGAACTCACTTCCTATATTTCATGAATGACCAAAAGCCATGTGATGTGAGCTCACTCATCTTCATGATGATACGCCTGTAATGGTGTCAAAATTTATACTATGGCCAATGCTTGGTAAATGGTTATTTTATTTTTAATTTTTGTTAATCAATCCCCTACCTCTGGTGTTCCCATACTCATAGGAAAACCTTGAATACCTTTAGCTTAGTTTCTTTCTTTTTAAAAGAGGTTGTTAGTAAATATTCTCTTTGGAGTAAGTGTTCAACCGTCCCAGGTAATTTCTCTTCGCTGCCCTGTGGCTCTTCACTTGTGCGGCATCCAGACATGAGAGAAGCTGGTGCACAGCTGTCTGGACTGCTTGATAGCCTTTAACCAACTGCTCTACTATGTCCACAGTTGTGCCCTGGTCTCTTGTCACATCACAGACTCCTCATTCCAGCCTCAAGCTTCATCTGTGCCCCTGTTCCTCTCAGCACTTCCATCCCGCGAGGATGTAGAAGCACCCACACCTGTGAGAGTGAGCTGGCGGTAGAGGACAGGCTCCGTGAGACATCTCCGGTATCTCAGCTTTGGTTTATCTCTGATTTCCCTCCTGGTTGGGTGTGGTGCCAAACCAAATGTCGGGTTACTTGAGAGAATATCAAATAACAGGATATCTCTCAGTGAAGTCAGCGCTCGCCATATAGAGTCTGTGTATACAGATATATTGGGAATATCTCAATACAATATGCTCATGGGTTAGACCTCAAAAGGGTGGATGCACATAGTGTAGCAGTACACCTACCGTGACTGCTCAGAGAGGAAGACACAGAGGCATATTCATAGGTGCAAACCCTGCCAGGCCTCAGCAGAGGGAATCACCATCATGACCAGCACCATCCTGGACAGTGGAACCCTTAGCGTCCCATTTCAGGGGTTCTCGTTGATACCTAAGCTCCTCAGGTGTTCTATTGATACCACGTGCAGATCATGAGCAATCTTTTACATAAAGCCAACACCTGCAGAACATACACATTGTCATGTCCTAGGCAGCCCCTTTCCCTACAGTGCACAAAACAGCCATTTTTAAACATAACTAAAAATAAACTTCTCCATCAATTTAGCTGATTTATTTTCTTTCGAACTTCTTCTCTTCTTAGCCCTGTCTGCCCTTCGTACTTCTCATGCCTGCCTTACAAGAACTCCTATCATGTCACTTTCTTTTCTTCTGTCATTTGTATTTTAGCCAAGGCACTGCACTCCATTTCTTCCCTGGGGCAGTAACAATTGTTATTTAGCTGTACAGAAGAAGATCGGTCAAGAAGAAAAATCCAGATGATAAAAAGGAAAATAAAATCAGGATATGTTCTAAATGCCTGATTTACTTCACTACAAATATATCGGTTTATTCATAATATTTTTCCCTTAATCACTGCCTTCAAAATCAGTGACATCAAAGTGTAATCTTTCACTGGTCCTGTGACACAGCCCCATTACCCTCGAGGGCTTCTTTGTCCTTTCAGTGTCTTCCTCTGAAGTTACTGCTTGAGTATGTGAATACTCAGATGACTCATTCTTAACCCCAAATGCTCTTCTAGCTGCAGCAAATCTGTAGAAAGACATCTCAGAAAGAGTCATCTCACAGCCTATTCCGTCTGAGGGATCTCTTTGACCATTTCATCCACTGCAGTTGGATTTCTTCCCAGATCATCCCATTCAACCTAATCCTGCTGTTCAGGAGCACTAATGACTTCCATGCTAAACACACATATCAGTGTGGTAGGGAATTGCCCATAAGGATCCAGAACTAGAGGTTCCAAACACACACAGGACTGAGATGGGCAAAGGTGTAGAGAGATATTTTATCAGAGGGTTGTAATATTGAACAAGATGGACATCTGCCAGACAGAGGTAGAGGTGGTGGTTGTTCAGTGTTGGCTCTTGAAGTCTGAAGATAGCCTCAAGGCTATCCAGGGTGGGAGGTGACAGAGTTCCAAAATGATTGTGCTTGTACCTTGTGTCCTACCACTTACTCTTGTTCAGTCACTTGCTACGAACTAGCGCCATGTTTCAAGTCATTCTACGGAGAGAACAACAAAGTGAGAAACTGAGGGCGACTTACCATTTATGTTCCTGCAACAAACTGAATCTCTAGCAAGGAACTGAAAGCCTTACTTGTGTCAGTACTGCAGGTACCTAAGTCCTACCCACAGCCACCAGAGAGAGCTTGAAAGAGAATCCTACAGACAAGATCACAGCCCCAGCTGACATCTTCTTTGTAGCCTTGTGCAAGATGCTAAGGTAAAACCCAGCTACAGTACGCCCAGACTCAGGCTCACAGAAGCTTTGAGAGAACATAATAGTAAATTGGGGGTGATTTGTTACACAGCGGGAAGTGATTCATATAGGACACTGCATTGATTGCGCTTACTCTCAAATGCTTCGGAGGAAAAAGCTATACTTTGAGGTTTGTTGTTTTTTTAAGTGTGTGTGTGTGTGTGTGTGTGTGTGTGTGTGTGTGTGTGTGTGTGTGGTGTGTGTGTGGTGTATATGGTGTGTGTGTGTGCTCGTGTGTGTGTGTGTGTGTGTGCGTGCGTGTGTGTTGGGAGGGGGTTGATTATGTCCATTCTTGGTAAGAAGCTCTTCACTGGCTTTGTGACATTCTGTAATAGAATCTGCATTGTTGGTGTGGCCCGTGCAGCCCTCACCTCTCCTCCTCCTACCCCCTCCTGTACCCTTATTCCACAGGGATTGTTTCTCCTCCCTGAAGGATGCCTGTCCTTTCCCATCTCAGTTCTTCCCCTGCCTGAAAGGCTCCTTCGACATTCCCAAGTTAGCATCCCTCTCTCTTAGAATCTTCTCTTAGATATCATCTGGGGGACCCCTCACTCATATTCTCTCCTGAGGCTCTTCATGTGTGTCCTCCATCTCCTTATCAGAGTTCTCGATTATTCTATTCGGGTACTTACATTTTTATCACCCAACCCCTGATAATGACAAATATCAGGGGAGAGCTTCTCCCCTCTGCAGGACTACACCCCAGGTCTATATGTAGTCTTTACACATTTGTTTAATTATTTGATTAATACTTTGATCATTTGGGTTGAATTCTTTTATTACTATAATACTTTGATCATTTGGGTAGAATTAAAAAAAAATTGTTTCTCTCCTCTCACAAAAATAAGCTTAATGTTACACAGAGAGAGTCCAACTTCATCAATATACGCATTCAAGCTCAACCTTTGTAGAATATTTATTTTCTATGATCAAAGACAGTTATGTATACTTGACTGAATAAACTAATCACTGGCTCTTTTTTCTGTATTACTTTCTTATTACCTTAGTCATCTCATTTACTTGTGTTCTAAAAAGTTGGTTTTGTTTTTGTTTGTTCTGCATACTAAAATTCCACAAGCAGACAAAAACAGCATCTCCCAAGACCCCAAGAGCACCTCCATGGGGCCTCAGTGACCACAGGACATGATTCGAAACTGGCTATGAGATGAGGCTCGGGCTGTCTTCTGACAGCTACAAGCTTTCATCCCCATGCAAAAGTTCTGCAGCATCAGGGAAGAAAGAAAAGGAAGAGAGAAAAGAGAGCTTGAAATCTCACAGCTTGTTTCTGTCAGAACACATCAGTTCCAGGTCATGTTTCTACAGCATGAATGTCATGGAACAAGCTCAAGCTGTCAGTATGAGGACAGAGGAGCGCACTGACAGTTCCCATGTTGATACTCCACACCCATTATGGCAGGATAAGTTACTGTTCCCCTTCACTGAGCCGCCTGCCCTTAGCTGAGTCCCCCCAGATGCAGGGTCAAGCCCTGGAAGAGGCCATGCCTCTGCTTGTCACATACATTGCACAGAAGAAAGATGCTGTGGTCATAGTTGAAGCGAGGGTGAAGAGGGAGACACAGTGGAAGCACAGCCCATCTCCCCGATGGTGTCTCGCGCCATGCTCCATCCTGCCACGTGAGTGTCTTCAGTTCAAGTGGAGAATCATGAAAACGTGACCTTCAGAATTAACTTCTTTTTCATGAAAACCTCACACAACTGAAAATAGCACTCAGAAAATGAGCGGATAAAACAATTTTTGAAGAAGTGAACTCCTTCTCATCCCTCAGTCCCTTTGGCCTCCAGTTTCTAGAAATGAGGAGACTGGAGAAGAAAGCAAGGCAATCCATTCAGGGTCGAGATCACACATTCTGAAACAGAGAGAGAAAGGAAGCTGTGATTGGCAGTAGACTGTAGCTCCAAGACCTCGATGCTTTCTCTCCTAGAGTCTTTAACACTGGCTAGAAACTGGTACCAACAGGCGGGCTACTGCCCAAACCCAGAAAGAATTTCAAGGAACTCTAAGGACATCAGGAATGGCTGGAGGAGCACATTTATGATCCTTCCATCCTTCATCTCTAGAAAGTACAGCAGGTGTGGCATCCCTGAACTACTCAAGCTGTCACAGCCCAGGAGGTAAGTCTTGAGCCAATCAGAAATGGTGACTACCCCTACCGGTGGCAGAGACTATCAGCAGGAGAAGCCCTAACAACAGTTCACAGTGGAAGTGGTTACGCTGCTTGGATTCCAGAAAATCTGAATGTCAAAGTGCCTTTCCACAGTGCAGCAGAGTCTCAGGATGGTAACATGCAGGGGCAAAAGAGGGGCAACAAGGAGCTGGCTTTGGAGGTGAGCTCAAAGCCTCCCCTTCCTTCACTGATAGAAGTATCCATTCAGCAAACAATTATTGAGTAGCTACTATGTGCCAGGCATGCCCCCCAGGAACTTACACTGAAGAGGCAAGGATTCCCAATGTCATGTTGTTTAACATTCAATATGATGAAGATAATTAAATCTGAATGAGGAAGTGGAGATTAGGCACAGAAAGGTGACATATGAGAAATGACTCTAAATACAAGAGGTAGGAGAACACTGAAGAGACCTGAAATATAAAAAAAAAATTGAAGGCAAAGACTTAGAGTCTACAACAGTGGAGCAGAATAACCAGGGACAGAGGAGAGAAGAGGAGATGGGACAGATTGCTAGGGGACACTTATATTTTATTCTCACTCTAATATGAAAGATCCTGGAGAAGAAATAACATGACCAGGACTTCATAATCTAAGGACCCATGTGACTACCCCATGGGCAAAAATTGGAAGAAAGGGTTGTTGTAAATCCAGCTTAGACTGAGCTGCTGTGGATATGGTATCATTCATGTGTATATTAAGGGTGACATTCAGCGGGGGATTTGAAGACTTGGAAGAGAAAATGTGTAGGGGAACTGGATGTAGTTTGTGGGACCAAGGTTATTATTACAGATGACTTCTTGGCCCTGGATGATCTGGGACCAAAACAGTTCAGAAAGTAAAAAGATAAATTCTGTTTGGTGTGTGTGTGTGTGTGTGTGTGTGTTCCTAAGAGAGTAATTTGAATATTCAATATGATCTTGTGGACCATCAGTGTAGACCTGAAATTTAAACTGAGGTCATCTAGAGAATAAAGGTGGATGTAGACGAGAAGTTGGACCAGAGAGAAACCAGTACTGATCACAAAGGATGAGATGAGAAGAGCCAGAACGGAAGGCAGTGGAAAGAGGCTTCCAAGTGTACTGCGAAGTTAAGACAGACACTGGGAACTGGCCTTTGGAGTTGGCATAATGGAAGCTGCAGAACTTGGAAAGGACGGTTTCATATAAGTGGACCAAGGACTGTTGGGAATGAGTTCAAGAAAGAACAGGAAAAGAAGTGCAGAAGGTAAAGCAGACCATGCTTTCAAGAATTGCATCATAGAGGGTATAAAGTGATGAGGAAGGCACTAAGGGTTTCTAGGATGGATCTCTCCTTTCTCCATCGGAAGCAGAGAATCAAGTCCCCCAGCTACCATCCCAGTTCCACTTTACCACAGTATGGCTTCCAGGGAGCTTAGAGAACAGAGAGTTTTAGAACTGGTGCCTGCTGAGAAGAGTGACAGCGTACTCATGGCCGTAGTACAACTAGTCACACTAGAGAAATTTCTGGGCTGGAGGACAGGGGTCAAATCCTACTTAAAATGCTTTTATTGAAACCTAGTTACAGACATGCCAAGATTCCTAAGACTCACAATGCTTACAGTCTGGTCTTTCATGAGAAAAGGTGCAAACAGGTGAAACTGAAGTAATGGTTGGCTCACAGATATGAAAAGTGAGGAGTTGGGGTACATGTAGGGTCCCTGGCTCTAAAGTTTTATCTATGACTAATATAAAGGTCAATCAAGTATCAAGCAGTGCATCTGGAAGTATGGGGGAAGTTTATCTGGTCCTTTTCTTTTGATTATCTATATTTTTTCCACGAAATAAAAAGTGAAGGCCTGCACTGAGTGTGAAGATCAGAGAGTTATGCATCTGAAGATGAGAAAAGACTGTAAGAGAGGCAAGAGAATGAGGAGGAGAATAATCTGCCGTGAGGAAGAGCAATGGGCGATTGTTAATCAAAGAGTGTATCACAAAGCCCTTCCCTCCCACGAGAAATGGCAAATCAAAATTATTAACATGGGCCCTTGGATAATTACTGACATGAAGAAAAGAAAGAGAAACTAATAACTTATTAGGAGACAGCAATGCTTAGCAAAACTTAACTGTGTTCTCAAAGAGCAACAATTCCATTTTGAGGTGATACCCTAGTTGAATATGGACACCTAAGTACATAGATAAATGACCTCATGTAAAGACTTTCACTCCAATTCTAGTGAGTGTAACTATTCCACATCAAGGCATACTGTCAATAGCCATGGGCAGCCTAGTTAGCTTTTCAGATTGCTGTGATAGATCATATTTATAAAAATATGACATTGAAAATATAATGTTGAGACACATTGTGTTTGCAAAGTATTATATATAGTTAACTTGCTCACATACGATCTGTGTATATATCACAATGTTGTTTACGATTAGACATTTACTACAAATATAAAAACGAGGCCCTAACACCACAAAATTCATGTCAACAGCTAACTCTGAGGAGAGAAGAACAAACCAAAATGTGACAAGAAAAGTCACTGGGAGCTTTGAACCAGAAAGTAGTTATTAATTAAAAGGCTGTCTAAAATATGCCATATTATTAATATTTAATAATTCCAGGTGATAGAGACATGGGTAGTTATCTTGTTCTGCTTTGCGGTGCTTACATGAGTTTTTGCAAGATAAAAATCAAATTTGACAGTTCGTAAATATTTTGAAAAGGAAAATCTAAAGATGAGATGAGCTTTGAAAATCTGTTGAATGGGAATATACCATCAGAATCATGGTTGGGATACTAGAGTGAGGTTCTGCAAGCTGAGCCCTCTGCAGAGTGAATCTCCTGTTCTCTAGCCCCTATGGATGCCACTCATTTATTAGCTTACATGTCACAGCCTCCCTGGAATGTCTTTCCTATTTTGGGAAAGTAAATTATACTTCCCTCCTTTGTGCTGGAAAAGTTGCATGCGGACCTCAACCTTGCAGCGTCTGTAATTCCTTGTCTACCTGCTTGTCTGCTTTTCCTGTGGGATTGCTAGATCCTTGGGGATGAGCTGTGAGAATCTGTCCTTATAATTGCAGCTGGCATGCTTCCTAGTCCTTAGTACATATGTCCTGCATTTTTGCTGAATGCAGTAGATTCCAGGCCAGGGTACCACAATAGGGATCTGTGCTAGCAGAAGGCAGAGCAGCGTATAAATGCCTGAAGATAGCAGTAGGAAACAGTCAAAACAAATCATGTCCTGAAAGCTTTTCGTTGGAACTGGAAGCATTATTGTCTGAAGCTGATGTTCATAACCATCCAAAAAAAAAATTGCTTAATTTTTAAAAAGCAATTGCAGGCTTTTCTTTCCTCCTTGTTTTATCCAAACAGATAAATAGGGGAAGTTATCTTAGAAATCATTCCAAGTTGGATTCTCTTTTCCAGCCTCTTCCCCAATTGCCCTATTTAACATCTCTCTGTGTATAATGAAACCAAGTCCAGTTTTTGAAAACAAAGGAACCATATTAAAACTTTTGTCATGGTAATGGAGGGAAGGTGGCCAGGGATAAGGTGTTTCCCAGAGGGAAAGCCACACCTCCATTAAATTTCACTTTATCCATATGTAGTTTATTTTTTAAACACTGTTTGTATTTACTCTTTGGGAATTTCATACAATATATTTTGATCATACTTATTCCCCTCCCCCAACTCCTCCCAAATCCTTCCCTGCCCTCCTCCCCACCCAACTTCACGTTTCTCTTTGTGTCTCTTTAAAAAAACAGAAACAAAGGCATGGAATCCCATTTGTGTTTGAGCCTTCCTTGGAATGTGGCTGATATACCCAGTGTCACTCTACTGAAGAAAATTGACTTGCCTCTCCTAACAGTTATAAGCTGCCAATGGTTCCTTGGTTAGGAGTGAGACAGTGTGAATGCTGTCATAGTCTCTCTGAGTTCATATAAGCATCTGCCCTTTGTGTCTGGAAAAGTCTGTCTTCTTGGATTCATTTACCAAGTCTGGCTATTAACATCTTCCAAGTCCCTCTTCTGCATAGATCTCTGAGCCTCGAGGAGACGAGTGTGTGATAGACACTCTGTTTCGTGTTAAGCTTTCTCTGCATATTGACAAGTTGTGGGTTTTCTTGTTAATTACCATCTACTGAAAGAAGCAATTTCTCTGATGAGGGTTGACTGATACTCTGAATTGTGGATATAGTAATATGTCATTTGGAGTCACTTTATTGCTTTTTTCATTTAGAGAATAATAATAGTAGGATTTCCCCTAGGGTCCATGACCCATCTAACCTCAGGTTCTTGGTTCATTGACAGTGCCAGGTATGAGTTCCATTCCATGGAACAGCCCTTAAATCCAGTTTTAAAAAGTAGTTGGTTACTTCTATAACATGCCTGTCACTATTGTACCAGTGGATGATGGTACAGTGGTACCAGGGATAACCAGCAGGCAGGTCATTATTATAGCTTGGAGGGTTCATAGTTGTGTGAGACTGATGATTTATTTTTTCCTCTAGGAGGATGCATAGCAACTTCCGGCGCTGTGAATGCTAGCTAGAGAGGTGAAGCTTCCAGTTGAATACCAGCTACATTTCTCCATGTTCTATGACATACAGATGCGATGTCATCAGCAGTAAGGACTTACCATCAAGTTGTGGTGAGTAGCTGATCAAGCCCTGTGTTGTCCCTTGGTTTAAGAGCAGAGGCCGTACATGTCATCTGGGCCTCACACAGCTGTATCTAAGCCTGAGTGCTTGGTTGTACATTCAGATTTCTGAATGTTCTCTGTCCCTTTCAATGTTCTGCCTTACCTTTCTAGTAGTACTTGGCCCAATAATATGCTTGGCCAATGAATTGTGAGAGCAAGTGAATGCGTGCGGTTCTTGGTAAAAGGCTTTAAGTGACCTTAAAGCTTCCCTGGAGAGAACTTACTTTCCTTTCCCTTGTGTTTTATAAAGCAGCTGTGATCTAAACCTTAATTCCAGAGTAGAAATGATTCACCGAGTTTGCAGCTGCTGTGTAACATTAGCAAGGAGGAAATATAACAAAAGCCCTTTCTGAAGCTGTTACAGTTTTCATATTGTTGGCTACAATGGCATGATCCTTCTGTCATGACAGGGAATAAAGTTTTAAATAAAAATCACTATAAAATATGCTTGCCAGTATTAAGGCACTAAGATGTTCTCTAGTTCTCTATATCCACAAGCAGGAGCTCCTTAGAAGATAAAAAGGAACTTTGCCATTTATTCACATTTCTTTAGCAAGAATATTCAAGAAGCCATTAGGGTCCATTCGCCTCATCTCAACTCCCTCAAATTTTTGTATCCATGATGAGCTTCATGTCCCACCTAGATTCTCAAGAAGAACCTTACAAATTGCCCACCTGTTTATACACAGCCTTTACCCCTTAAGTGGATGAATTGTTAACGCTCTTCCCTATCGCTATCTGAAAATAGGGCCAATTAGAGGACCCAGTCCTGCCCAGTGGTGCTTGGCTGGGGACTGAGCACTGTTCAGTAATGTTGAGCATGTTAATTTCGTGACAGATCACTGTTGTATTCTTTACTGTCTTTTGTTCTTAAGTAAACAAAGTTGTCATAAAGAAGCCATCAAGCACTCCCATCCTCTCCATCCCACCACTCCACTCCCACGGCAGTTACACCAAAGCAAAGCCAGCTGACAGCCCTAGACAAAGTGGAGATGGAGGACAGGAAGGGAACCTCTACCACTGTGTCTGGGACTCCCTGGTCCAGCCAGGCACCACTGTTGCTTCTGAATTGCAATGGGGGATCCTCAACACCCACCCTTTTCAGGGTATATGTCAACCAAGCAGCTGATCTCTGGGTACTTGTCCCAGCTCTTGCGGAACAATTATGACAGTTTTAAAACCTCAGTGGCTCCCATCCAGTCACCAACATCTGGAAAAGACTTCAGCTACAGCTGCCAAAGAGACATCCTTTCAGTTATCAAGTTGCCACAGCCGTTGCCCCAGTGTCTGCCTTGTCTGCAGAGGCTCTACGTAGACCATGGCAGCTTCAAATACCCTTAGATGACTTGCCGTCAATCACTCACATTAACCCCACCCCTGGTTGCTCTTGACCATATTGCAGCATGCCTCCACCAAGCGGAGGAGGCACTCCTTCCCAGCCTATGATAGCTAGTGCACACATATGACTGCCTGTGTAGACAGTCCCTTCCCAACTTCTCCCAGCATGAGGAAAGATATCCCTCCTGTGCACTGTCTCCTTGCTGCAGCACGGGCTCCAATAGAACCTGCTCCAATGGGGTCTTTTGCCATATTGTGGCTTTTTGTCATGGGTTGAATGGGATAAAGGAACAGGCAAACTGTGCCTCATGCACGTAGAGCAGTTAAAGGGCATCAGGGAAGTGTCAGAGAGAGAGAGGCTGGGATGGGTGACTGGGGTGAGATGACAATGGATGCTGAAGCTAAGAGGATGGAGCTCCTGGGGTATCTATGCACCCTGGCTGTTGAGAGAGTTCCAGAAAGCCATCCAATCACCTAGAATGGCTGTGAGCTTAGTGCCCTGGTACCCAAAGGTAGGAGCTGTAATACCAGGTGGTTAACACCGAGTCACTAGAACTCAAGGCTCTGCAAGAAGCCTCAGACTTTGGAAGCCTGGGACCACGCCTCTGGCTCTCAAGGCTTAAGGCTTAGTGCTGTGAGCTTCTGGCTTTGAAAGGGTCACGCGGAAGCTTATTAAGCCGAATGCTCAGGGCTGTGACATTAAAGAAGCTTCCCTTTGCTTTTTTGCAATTACCATTCAAGTAGAAAGAACCCTCAACTATTTGTGACAAAAGTACTAGAATTACTCAAATTAAAGCCATTTTCTTTTGATTTTACCATTAGTGGAAATAGCGGCTGTTCTGTGCAGTTCCAAGGACTTTCATCTGATATCCCTTGAACCTGGGTGGAGCCTGGAGCCCACCTCTGCTCATCTTATTCAGCATGAGCAAGAGAAGTGTTCTATAGCTACAGAGAAATAACTTTTAAGACGAAAAACCCAGAGCTTCATAACACTGTGCTCAGCAGGGGTGGTGTCAGGAGGAAACTGGCAGCAGACTGGACAGGCCACAGCCGTCTTCAGAATGGACCCTCGTCTGTTTAAATCGGTGAATTCAGTTCATCATTTTACCCTGCACAATAGAAACATCCTGTACATCAAACAATTCCTCTTCGATATCAAATATGCTTATTCTATTGAAGATTGACCATGTCACTGTTACTTGCTATTACTGTTGATTGTAAGAATTCCATCAATATACTGGGATAAACATGGCCTCATCTATAAAACAGAGATAGCTTCTTTAATTACTTCTAAGGTCTCTGTAGCTCCACAACTCTGGGGATGTTAGCTGCTTATTTGAATACGCTGTTGTTGCTTTGAGACAGTCTGCAATTTTGTTTCTGTATTTGTTATTGATATTTGAGCTTTGAAATTAGGCATTCTCTCTTACCTAGCAGTTACTCTACTACATTTACACATGATATTTGTTCACCCTAAGGTGATACTCTTATTTTGTCGGTTTTTCAAAAATTCAGCATATGGAAATTCGTGCACAGAACAGGAAGGTGGGTGAGGAGGGGGCTTTTCTTCTACCTGAAGAGGACGGCAATTACTGAAGAGGGCAAGGGTTCCTTACAGGCTCTGTACAAGGCAGAGGTATTGATTTCAGTTACACTCCTAGGGTCCTAGACAACAAAAGTGGTAATGTTTCCAGTTGGTGTTATAGAGGGGAGAACAGAACATCAGTCATACCAGAGTGGACACAGACCCTCGGCAGAGTTGAGAAATGACCTCCAGTGTTGTTGTCTGCCATTTGATTCATGATCTGACACACACCAGCCATCTCAAACCTTTAGAACAAATTGTGTCCTGCAGGAACAACCAAAGAGCCAGCATCAAATCTCTCCTGGAAGGGAACATGACTTGTCTGTGAGCTGCTTTCCCCCAAAAAGAATTCCAGGGGAATCAAAGGGAGAACCCCTGTTATCCACACACCTACTTTACTCTACCAGGTGGATGTAAATGCTGTTAATATCTCCAAATGAGAAAATGAGAGATCATAAAGATAAAACATTGATGAAAGGTCATGTTTAGAGAGAGGGTCCAGATACAGTCTCATATACTGTTACTAAAAACCTAAATTAACAACTGTTCCAGAGGTAATCTTGGCAGTAAGCACAAAACTTGAAACGCATGAAATCATTGCTCTTCTCTAAGAGATCCTAGTGTTAGCACTGAAGGGTACACAGGCGTTCGTGACAGATTGCGATAGGCAGCTGTAGATCACGCTGCATTTGGATCAGGAGAGGGATGGGTTAAATAAGTTAGCAGTGCATTCTTACAATGGATTGAACAGACCCATCTAGAGAATTGAGTCACTTGCTAGTGTTGGACAATAAAAGGCCCCAAATATTCTTTTTAATTTATTTGATTATTTTTTGAGATTATAATAAAATTATGACATTTTTCCTTCTCTTTCCTCTCTCCAAACCCTCCCATATACCACTGTCTGCTTACCTTCAAACTCATGGCCTCTTTTTCCATTAATTGTTTTTACTTGTATAAATGTATATGTATATATACATATATATTCCTAAATATCACCTGTTAAGTGTGCATAATGTTGCTGGTGCCTAAGTTTTCAGGGCTGACTGTTTGGCACTGGACAACCAGTTGGTGTGCTCTTCCCTGGGGAAGACCACCTCTCCTGCCTCCAGCTCTCCTCTGTTGCCTGTAGTTCTTTGTGTAGGGTTGAAGCTTCGTGGGCTTTTCCTGGTACACTTTGACCTGTCTATTGGTGTCACCCATGATCAATTTCATGTTTGGACACTCATGTTGGTGAGACATCCTGGGTGTAGCTCCTCATGCTACTAGGAGACACAAGCAATCTCACAGCAAACTCCCCGGTCCTAAGGCTCTTACAATCTCTCTGCCTCCTATCCCACAATGTTCCCTGAGCCTTAGGTGTGGGAGTGCTAAACATGAATTTTTAAAGGGGCATATTCCAGAACTTGTCTGTATGTACGAACTCAGCCCCATAGCTGTATGAATATATTCATTTGTTTTTGTGTGCATTATGCACATCTAAAAGCAAATTCAAGACATTATTAATAGTATCCATGGCTGCAGAATTGGGGAGAGGTGGGAGTGAAAAGATTTTTATCTTTTTCTACTTAATTACTTCATATTTCAATGCACATGCATTGTGTTTATGTACAGTCTTTCCAAGAGGGTTTGGATTTACTTGTCTTGCAAAGTACAAAATGAGAAACACTTTTAAATATGGGAGGGGATGGAGGTATAAACTGTAGCACGAGTATAAAACATAATACTAACCAACCATTAAAATTTTTCTCCTACAACCCTACTTGCAGACATAAAATGTTGGTGAAGTATTGCTAAGTTTAAAAAGCAGTTTACAGGAGTGTCCTTTCCTTCCCTCTGGATGCCGGCTGCTTACTGTGGAAATGGGCAAGTTCATGAAACCCAGAAAAGAAGTGCTGGTCCCGGCTGGATGCTCCTCCAGATGCAAAGCCATCATCGTGAAGAACATTGATGAGGACACCCCCAGAAGGCCCTTACAGCCCTGCCCTGGTGGCTGGAACTGACCACTATCCCTGTAAAGTGACAGCTGCTGTGGGCAAGATGAAAATAGCCTAGAGATCAAGATCAAGTCCTTTGTAAGAGTGTGTAGCTACAATCGCCTCGTGCCCACGGGTCCTCTGTGGACAGTCCCTTGGACAAAACTGTTGTCAACAAGGATGTCTTTTAGAGACACAGCTCTGAAATGCAAGGCCAGGAGGGAGGCCAAGGTCAAGTCTGAAGAATGATACAGGACAGGGAAGAACAGTGTTTTGTTTTGTTTTTCAGAAACTTCGCTTTTAGGTATACTTTTGTTTCCATCGTTAATTTTTTTTAAAAAGCAGTTTACACAATAGAGCAGAAGTATTTAGGGAGAGAGCCCTGGAGAACCTCATGGAGGCAGGAAGACACAATCTCACACAAACTCCCTGATCCTCTGTCACTTACAATCTTTCTGCAGCCCCCCCGCCCCATCCCCTGCCACCCTTCACAATATTCCTTGAATCCAGGAAAGTAAAATGGTACCATTGCCAGAATAAGAGTGCTGGGGAACAATATACGGGAATAGGAATAGCAGGATAGTGATCTGCTCAGGGCGATGGGAAAGGAAGGAGGTAAATAAAGAGGAAGGTGGGAGGAGGGTAAAAAGCAACAACAGGATGCAAGTGATCTGATGGGGGGATGGAAAAAGGTGGGCTGCTTAGGGAGGGGAAGGGAGGTAACCACAGGAGGAGAAGGAAGGTGAGTGATATAACAGTTAAGTTTTTTACATACGTACAACCATGCGCCTTAAGTCATTCTGCAAAATATTAGTATAAAATGACTGTCAGGAAGTTTTAAAAGCACGGATTCTATCTCTGTCATTGGGTGAAGATCCTTTAAGATTCTAATCCTGGTCAGATATGCTGGCACATGCCTTAATCCAAGTAGAGGGGTAAGCCCAGCCAAAGGAGGCTGAGGCATGAGAGTCTCTGCGAGTTCAAGGCCACCGTGTTCTATATAGGGATTTCTGGAGCAGCCAGGGCAACATGGTGAGACCCTGTCAAAACAAACAAACAAGACACTCCACTAACGCCTTTGCATGCAGAAACGACTGTTGTATTCAGTTACATTCTTTGTGATTTAATATTCCCATCTTTCAAATGGAGCTAACAATGCTGTACTCACCTTTCTGAATAGTCTACTGGGAGAATGAAATTATCTTGAAAAGCTTTGAAAAGATAAAACATACATAGATCCAGAAACCTTTCAGGTCTTCTCACGTTGTCAATATGAGATGAGGTTCTGAATTTGCAACATCCAAAGCCACTGCCTCAGAGACATGCATGGAGAGTGAGAAGCCCACTTCCACTTATGTGGGCAGTAGAATGTTTCCAGTGCCTAAGGGATCTGGAGGAAGGGAGAGGGCCACGAATCACAGCATTAGACGTTTGCTGGAATACGAGTGTTTATGGGGCACTGAGCATCGATGCCCTCCACTCAGGCCAATCCCACCCCAACTCTAATGCTTGCTTTAATTGAACACATTTAACTTCAATATGTGACTTAAAGAAGAAAGTTGCCAGTGTGATCGAACTGATTGAAATTTCCATTTCTACTTCTTACCTTACTGCTTTGAGTGAGTAAAGACCATTGCTTTTCCTTAGTACGCTGGCACCCTTCGTTAGGGTTGTAGTAATCCTCTCTCCTCCAGAGTGTAAGGACTGTCTCCTCCCACGCTCTAGCTGCAAGCATTTCCTCTCTCCTTATCTCTTAGCTAGGGTCATTTGTGCTGTGAGGCATTTTGCTTTTTTTGCTGCTGTACCCATAGAACTCTTAGGTGGGGTCTATCTGATTTCTGACCCTCCTCATCCACAATCCAAACCCTGGCTGAATGTCCCAGAATAAGGTGTCTTGACCCAAAACCGCAATGAGGCTGAGAAGCTTACGAGATTATACTTGATGGTTGAATTTCAGATTTCAGGGGGTGGGGAGGGTGCTCAGCCAATATGTGATCTGTCCATGGGCAGAGCTGAAGATATGCCAGGAGAAGATGGGGAAATTCTAAAGTACTCTCTCACGGTACATAGCCATTTTCACAGAAATTACTCATGTTCTCATTATGATTAGTTTAGTTGAGATGTGCTTCCCACATGTTCTGATTTCACTGGGATTGAACTGAACTTTCTTAGCCAAAGATCCATTTTCAAATAGAAACGAAAGCCTTGGCCCATTGGCTTCTAAGAAGGCTTTTCCACAAGCAGGTCGGCACCTGGGCATTTTGGGAGCTCTGGGTCTATTGAGGTATGATTTTTCACTGCTGTTTGTGATCTTTCTACTGAATTTTCTCTCTGTACCCACTGAAAGGTATTTCAGACTTCTAATCTATTCAGAAAACAGCTAACCCTCTAGACAAAACTCAGACATCATGACAATTCTTATGCAGCATTAAATGCGTCTCAGCTCCATTGACATTGACAACAGATTACTTATTTTGCAGTAGGTTATATGTCCAGATGATCAGGCCACACCAAGAATCAGAATGGATCCTCATTCAGTTCTAATTCATTTTCTGCTACTTTAAGTTAAGTCTGTCTCATGAACCTAATCAAACCTAAATCACATACCACTGTAGGCTAATACAGTTCAAACCCATAAAAATGCAATAAGCAGGTTATAATGTGCCAGAGACAGGCTAGACACAGAAGGTGTAGAGAGGGTGAGCCTGCGCTCACTGACTACGTTAGAGAGCTAACAGCATTGTGGCGGGCTCACTGTGTGCTAGGTTAGCCCCAAGGGCTCTCCTCTAAGCCTCAGCACAACCTGAAGATGTCTGCAGTCACTTAGCTTCTTAGCAGTGGCTGAGCTGCACTGAGTTGAACCTGTTGATCCACTGCTGGTCTAATCCTTTCCCTTCACTGTAACATGCTTGGCTCGTCCTAGATTTACAGTGATGGTTCCAAGATGTTCCATCTGTTTGCTAACATTCAGGGGGAAATGAACTCTTCAAAAAATTTAAATTTATTTTACTTGACAAACAAGACTTGCATATATTTATGGAATACAAATTTGTGTTTTGATATATGTTTATAATGTGGGTTGATGCACATGCCCAACATACACTTACCACTTTGTTATCGTGAGAACATGCAGTTTCTTTCGTTTCATTACTAGGAATTGAACCTAGGGCTTCACATCTTAGGAAGGGAAAGTGATCTACCACTGAACTACATCCCATCTTTTGGGGGTTTGTTTTCCATTTTCTATTTTGAAACAAGATCTTGCTAAATTAATTAGGTGGACACTGCACTTGGATCCTCCTGCTTCATTTCTCTGAGTAGCTGGGATTACAGACCTGAGCCACCAGGCCTACCTAAACTGCGCTTTCCAGCTCTGGATAGCAAATATTTATCCCCTCAGCTACATTCTATTCATAGAATTTGAGTCTAGCTATCTTCTCTTATCGAATGAGTCTTTTGAATAATTTTAGCTCTGACACAGAAACTTAAGGGAAGGACGAGTCACAAGGAAGAGGAGAGAGATAAATCAAACCCTCAGTGGCAATGTTAAACCTTCCTTTCTTCTTAGTCCCACACTGGCAGTCAACCAACATGGGCTGCCGAGTGTGAAGAAGGCATGAGATGCATCTCTTCTGCTGGGGGAACATGCAGCCTACAACTCCTGGAACTGAGTTGACATGCCAAGACAGAACTCCTGTCTGCTCACCCTTATCACAGGGCTGCATGAACCCTGCACTGGATGCCCAAGTGCAGAATACCAGTCAAAGCAGCTCTGACAGTCTGCCTGGGAGCCAGTGGGTTTGTTGGGCCTGGAGACACTAAGCCCTGAAGAGAGTTTATACAAGTCCAGGCCTGGAAATCTCTCATGGACTCCTAGACAGCCAGAGGCAGTAACTTTAAAATTACACCGCTAGGAAGTCCTTGACTATGGCTTTCTCAGCTTCCGTGGAAGCAGGCTTGCAGACTGCCGCTAGCTTGCTTGAAGGCATAGGTGACCGTGGCTTTCCTGAAGAGCTCATCCATGAATCCCTGGTCAGATATGATCTGTGGATAGGAACGTCACCGGTCTTCTACTGTATCATGAAACAGCTTATGTCCTTAAAAAGAGAAGTGGACAGCTCATAAAGGCCTAAAGAAACCCAGAAAGCACCCAAGTTGGACTAGTGCTGGCCCAGATATTTTGAGTCAGCAGAGCCTTAGATGGTAAGGGACAGGAATGGGCCCAGCTACCTAAGGATTTCAAGGGCAGAGCTTGCTCTTGGGATCCTATTGTGTTCCCACAAGAAAATCATAAATCCATCCCAAGAGAGACATCCCCTGAATTTTATTATCTTCCACTGTCCCCTTTTAAAGTTTATATCAACCTTGCCACCACTACATGGGAGTGAAGCTTATTAAATATGAACCTTGGAGAAGACAGTCAAACCGTATATGTACCATATCAAAGGATAAAGGGCATGGTGCCTGCCACCTTTAAAAAAAAATTTCCAAAGTTCACCCACAATTATTATACTGTTAGAGACAGAGAATGGTAACTTGTGGCACTATTTAAAAATCAATGAGCCTTTATAGACTTTTCTGTGAGTTTAAGATTGTGGGTCCTGAAGTTTCACCCTTCAAATCTTTGCATCCAAGATCAGTATAATGTGAACACCTTGGGGTGGATCCAGCATTGGTAGTTTTTAAGGCTCCCAAGGGTCTGTAGTGGACTGCCAGGACTAAGCACAAGATTTGAGCAGGAGTCAGAGGCCTACCCTAGGTTACCAGTTGAACTAAAGAGTAATCTTCCAAGTTATCACAACCATTAACCTAACATGTATAGGCCTGTTTATTATATCTATGCTTTTCATTACGAAAGTAATATAACCACATTCCATAAAAATACTTTTCTCAAGAGGAAAAGAGGAAGTCATTATCATAACTTAAGTAATTGAGAGTACTTTGCTCCGTTTTCCTTAAGTGTTCTTTACTGTGTCTTTGCTTCTTGAAAAGTATGACACATTGAACAGAGCACTGTAGGCTGCTGCGTTCATTTGCCATTGCAAACATCTTCAAGGCAATCACTTTTTATGATGCTGTGCCAAGTGGATGCACAGTTTCTGACTTAGCTACCCCCACTCCTGCCCATTTAGACTGCCCTGATTGTTGTCTTGAGTTACAAATGTTGCTGCAAGGCACATATTTGATCGGAGCAGTGCTTCTATATTTCAGGCAATTGACAGAAGTGGGCTTATTAGGTCGGGATATGTCCATTCACAAAGCCCTCAATACATTCAGCCAAATTGCATCACATAAAAGCTTTAAAATTTATGCTGCACCCAGCAAGAGATGCTAGCTTTACAACATTTGGTATTAGAATTTTTTTGGAGAGATACAAATGTAATATGTGAAAATGTGTCTATGTAGGTCAGAACTAGCAGAAGGACAATCTTGGTTTTAACTCTTGTTCTGTTACTGACTGCTATGATACTCAGAGAAAGTACCATCTTTCCCCATTGTTTTGTGAACTGACTGATCAATGCTTCCCAGGCACCTACTGTGCAAGCACTGTTTTCGGTGGACATGTAAGTAACCTGGGTACTAATAGAGCAGTCTGTGGCTAATTTTTCTAGACTGACCTTCACTCAGGCTGTTTCTATGATCATGATTCTTTACCCGTGTGCTGGCTAATGATAGCACATCAGAATTGTCAGGAGTGGGGGAGCCTTAAAACTTCCTGATGATTTAAAGCACCCCAGACCAGTACAGTCTAGATTTTGAGCCTGGTTGCTACTGTTAACTGAATCACAAGACTTTCTGGCTTTGCGATCCACTGGAAGGCATCAGAAGGCATGGGTGCTCTGTGGTTTGGTCTCCAGATATCATATCTGTGTTCCACAATGAAGATGTAAGATTAAAGAAGCATTTGCTTCCTTCCACCCCCAGCTTCTCAAAAAAAGTACAATCAGGCACTCCTTCCTGCTTTGCCATGTCTGAGAATTAATTCTTCTATGTGTGACAGTTTAGATGGGCCCTTACCCTTCCTTTATGTGAACTTTGCATTAACCTGACATTGGCCTGGTATCCTATGGACACTCCTGGCTCCATCCACAGGCTTCCTCTCTCTCTGCAGAGGCCCTAAAATCTATGCTCCTGCATGGCCTGCAGTGGGCAGCACCTCTTTGAAGTTATCATTGCCTGAAGATGCTCTTCACACTGTCTCTAAGTTGGACTTCCACTGTTGTCCACAGTGATAGTGATCAATAATCTCTCATGCAACCTGCTCTCTCAGCTTGTCCTGTCCTTCCAACTTCATTATTTGCTTATATAAGTATCACAAATATGTGCCCTGGCTACTAGCCCAGTGAATCATAAAGAGAACACATCCAGGGTCATGCTTAAAAGCAGCTTTCCATAGACTGAATGCAATAACAAACTAACAGTTTGGAGCAGTCTTTATCAATTCTGTTTGTTTGGGGGATATGGCCACTGAACAGGAGACCTGGAAACTGGTTCAAAGGAGACTCCTATTACCTGTCTTAATACACTGGTGTTATTGAGGTGCATGCCTTCAGAATCACACTTTCTGGAGTTACAAATGATGCTAAGGGTACACTGCAGTGCCTCTGAGCCAGCTAGGTGACTTGATCTAAGGAGCTTTAAACATCAGACAATAATGGGTCCTGACAGATGCTAATGGGCAGCTGTTAGCCATTAGACATAAAGGGCTAAATAACCATCAAGAATGATTGATCATAACCACAGAACAGCCTCACGGAAGAATAGCCCAAAATTTAAAATTTGTACAGTTTCATTTGCAAGTTATATTTCTCTATAGTTAATTATCATCTTGTCCCATGACTGATGTCATAGTTGTCCTGAAGTACATCTATGATGTGTCAGCACCTATTCTGCAAGTCAGCTTCTGAACATAGACGAGCTGCTTCTTTTGGATTTGATACCATTCTGTAAAGAGTCTTCTCCAACCTCTGAAATGAAGCTGGTGTCTCAGTTCTGGCTGTAGTTAGCAACTCTAACTATAGTCTAGCCTGAACATATCACACTGGTTTACTAAATAATTCATTCCAAATAAAACTTTCGGTTTTGCTGCTGTTGTGTGGGGTTTTTAAATAATGGTTTTTTTTTTTTTAATAATTTGGGCTTCATACAATGTATCTTGATAACATCCTATTCCCATTCCTCCTTGTTCTACCCTCCCATCTCTGTGCCCTGAAAAATAAAAGAAAAGAAAAAAAGAACAAAAAAGGAAAATTAAGTCAGCTTGTGTGGTGGGAGTATGGATGTTAGGCATCACCATGGAGGCAGAAGGTGGTTCTGCTTGTGAACTTTGACCTAACCTATACTAGCCCAAAATAAAGCATGACAGAGTTCAACCTGACTCTTGGGCCTTGCTACCCAAACCTGGACATTGAAGAGGCTCCCTGGCATCCTGCAAGCACCAAGACATTCCACAGGTCCCCCAACATCCCACAGGGACCAGGGCCTCCCACAGGCAACTGGTCATCTGGTAGGCTCTAGGACCTCCCACAGGCACCAGGGAATCCTGTAGATACCCAGGCATCATGCAGAACATCAGTCAACTCACAAATACCTGGACATCACACAGGTATATAGTCTTTCTACAGGCACCCATGGGCATCTGATCATCCCAACCTCCCACAGGCACCAGGTCCTTCTGCATGCAGCAGGTCATTCCACAGGTATCTAGGCACCCAGCAGGCAACTGGACCTTTTGCAGGCACCCTGACATCCTGCGGGCACTCAGACATCACACAGGAACCCAGACATTGCACAGGCACCCGATCACCACTCACATACCTAGACATCACACATGTGAAAGGACATCCAACAGGCACTAGGGCCTCTTGCAGGCACCTAGACATCCCACAGGCTCCCAGGAATCCCACAAAGCAGGCACCTGGACAGACCACAGGCACCCAGACATACTCCAGGTTCATAGACATCACACAGGCACATGAGCATTACACCAGCACCCAGTCATCCTTCAGGCACTCAGACATCAGATAGGCATCCAGCCATCCAGCAGACACCAGCATCTCCTGAAGGCACCTGAAAATTCTGCAGGGACCCAGACATCCCACAAACACCCAGACATCATGCAGGCATCCACTCTTCATGTGGGTTTCTTTAATCACCTGATTAAAAAAAAAAGAGTTTGTGGGAGGTCTGATTTCTAATTTTATGGTTGTCTTGGCTAGTCCCACATCAAGGAAGGTGTGTTTCTACACAGGAAACCTAGTATTTATGTCAGAGGCAAAACATTCACAGGGCCAGTAACTCAACATATTAAAGTCAAGGATAGGACCAACTCTTTAAGTGTTTAAAGAACTTTAAAACTAGGGCTAAGTCTGATGCTGATGTGCACCAGAGAGCCAAGCCAGGCTGAGTCATGAGGAAGCCCAAATGTGTTCTCCACACTCAGTATCTCTTTTCAAACAACTCATCTGCTCACATCATGTCCTGCAGGCCTCAGATCACTCAGTCCTGCTTCACTGTTGGGAGGGGTCATGTGGGTACCAAGCCTAGTCAGCTGAGTTGTTACCCAGAGAACACAGCTGAGAAGACAGATGTGCTCAGACTCTGGTGCAGACTCTGTATCCCAAAAGTCAGGCATCTCTGTAGATAGAGTAGGACCCAGACATTATATTGATATGAAATTTCCTCAAAGATGAATGTATTTATTGAGATTGTGACTTACTTTTAGCTTTTCCGTTTGCCTCCTGGCTGACTCTTGGATGCTTTGTTCATTATACCCACACTCAATAGACTTTCTTCATGGATATACTTTCCCTAGTTTCATAACACAATCCCTAGCATCTCTCTGAGAGAGGATGTTAGTAGAGACCTGAACTCTAAGTGCAAAAACAATACATGATTTGGAAAGGTTAGTTCATAATTCTAGATAAACAATAACCACTTGAGAAAACTATAGCCAACTAAATGATACTGTCTAGTTTCCCCAAATAGCTCATCTTTTTTAGCTCATGTGTCTGAAAGGGATTATTTCTCTGAGTGTTTCTCTTCTCAAATTAGGAAGAACACTCTTTCATCAGGCTTCCTTGGTTTCTTATAGGAAGTTTCCTCTTTTCAGCTTCTATTCCCTGCCATTTCCTTCATTAATTATACCCATGGTAACCGTCCCCCCTCTACAACTGAAGTAAAAAAGAGGGGCACTTCTAAACTTCCTGTTGCCAGTGCTTAATTACTCCGAGCATCATAGAAGGGATGCTTGGCAGAATTTGATCCTTAACACAGTCAAGCATCGTCCCTGGTGACAAATGATCTGACTCCTCTGGGGTCCTTTTCTCACCCAGATGTTTTCTGAAGCTCCATTCACCTTCAACTTAGAACAACCTAAAAAATAGTTTTCTGGTAAAATTGCCGGAGAAAGAAAGGGGAAGCATCATGCATGTCATCCTGGAACATGTGTGGAACAAAGAAGAATCAGAGTCTTTTAAGATAAACTGCCAGTGTGACCTTCCTTGGACACTGCCAAGCTGTAACTATTATGTAGTAAATGTGTTTGTGTTGATCAATGGAAGCAGTGCACAGACCATTTCAAAGTGCTACAGGGATAAAATAATACACAAAGTCAGTACTGCCACTAGAAAAACAAAAAGAGAACTCTAAAGAAGTCATTTCTCAGACTCTGAATTTTAAATTTCAGTTTGAAATATCATTGCAAAAAATGTATAATCAGCTCATTCCAACAACTGCAATTTGCAAAAGGTAAGATAGGAATTTGCTACCAGAACCCACGATTTTAATATTTCACTAAAAAGGGGTAACAGATGAGAATCAAAGCTTCAATCAAATCACATTTTAGGAGATGACAAGATGGCTCTGTGGGTTTTGCTCATGCTTTACAAGCCTGAATGTGAACCAATGATGGAAGGAGAGAATCAGTTCCTGAAATGTGTCCTCTGACCTCTCACTGGAAGAAAGGAACCAATTCCCAAAAATTGTTCTCTCACCTCCATACACAGGCCAGTATATTCAAGCAAGTGCGTGCACACGCACACACACACACACACACACACACACACACACAGCCTCATACACTGAAAGAAATACACTAATAATTTTTTAATTAATTTAAAAAATAAAACTCAAAGACATTTTGAAAATTCTTACTAATTTGTCACACTAAATTTGATCAGAAACTTTTATACTAAAAGAAAAAAGTTAAAATCTATTTTCCAGTAGATCCTGGGAGTATCCACGGCTAAAATCATCATGCTTCTTATCTATGCCAGGGTCCTGCCCCAAGAGGCTATGCAATCATAACAGTAACTCAGTCTCTAAAGCTGCATTTCCCAAGTTATATTAAGGATGGAATCAGTAAGAGATGCTCACTTTCCTACATTTCATTCCAGAAGGTAAGTTCAAGGAAATTCAGTCAGAACTTTTTAAGTATTTCAGAGCTACTATAGAGTAGCCAAAACATACCTCTGAATTGACATACTGGTGTGTTATATAAGTTTATTTTTAGTTGTGCTTAAAAATATTGTTTTGTGCACTGTTGGGTAAGGGTCTATCTGGGTATTAGCTTTTTGTATTTTTTGCAAGTGTTGGATTTATGTGGGGGGATGCTGATTGCTTATGATCTGCATGTGCTACCAATAGAACACCTGAAGAGTTTTGGATCAATAAAAACACCTGAGCTCAGACACTCAGGAATTCCACTGGCCAGTATTCTGGCACTGGCCAAGATAGTGGTTCCCTCTGCTGAGGTCTGGCAGGGTTTGAGTCTATGAAAATGCTTCTCTGTCTTCCTTGCTAAGCCACCACAACAGCTAACTACTACAAGTGGTACCCAATGTGGTAGGCAGAGGAGTAAAGAAGGGCACGGCATCATGCTAGCTGCATCAAGGGTGCATCAAGGAAGAAGAGAAACTCCAGACCTCGAAGAGTCCTGTAAAGTATGCTCAGAGTAGTTCCCAGAGGACAGAGATTAAGGTATTAATAAAAGGAGAAGCTCTATAAGAAAGAGTTGTAAATGAGGAAGAAGCTCCTGGGTGAGAGCCATGTTTCAGGCAAAGGTTTTGGATGAATTTTCATGGTGAAATCAGCTGGGAGCAGGGAAAAAAAGCAAGATTCTAACCGCTTTTCCTGATCATGGAGCTGATGTTCCCTCTGGCTGCTGGTGGCAGCCAGGGTACAGAAAACAGAAACAAGAGTGTACTGTTCTATAAACTGAGTTTGTTGATGGCTTTTTGTGTGTGTGAAGCCCAAGTGGGTCATGCATTTGAGGTTTACGAAGAAGGGTGTATATGTCTCTGTAGCACTGATGAAAAAGAATGCCAAACTGCCAAGACTTTGCCAGATGTTCTTCCCATGGGCCCAGGACCTCCTGTTGTGGAACCTGTGGATTAGAGACAAAAAGCTACTTAGTTAAACTAAACAGCTTTGTTGCTTGTTTGTTTGTTTTGTTTTTTCTGCAAACCTGACTACAAGCAGCCCAGGCACTGGTGATGGTGATGAGAACTCCACCCACGAGGGAACCCTTCCTGCAGACAAGCTTACCAGTTGTTTTTCCTGCAAACCAGACTCTAGCTTAAAATCTGGAAAGTGTTTCCTCGGGGTCAACACACAGAAGTTGTCTTCCAGAACTGACCAAGGTTGTATCTCATGTTGGTAGCCAAATTGGTACTGTAAGAGTCACCCAGATGGTCCTGATTTTGAAGACATAAAGGCGTTATGGGGAGCAACTGAGACTTGGCACTATGAGAGGCAAAGAGAGGCCACTGGTGAGGGTGCAGCCTCAGTAGCAGTTGAAGGCCAGATTGAAGGGGTCATGTAAAGAAGTTGAGGCTTGGCACCATCAAGAGACCCCAGGAGAGGCTATTGGTGCAAGTGCAGCCCAGTTGCAGCAGAAGACCCCAGCATTCTCAAGACACCAGTATCATTAGATGACCACCAAGAACAGCAGCAGCAGTGGAGTGGAGCCAGCCAAAGCCTGGAGGACAAGCTGTGTGTACATCACAACAGCTAACTACTACACTGGTGTGCCCTAAATTTTATTGCATGTATAAGATTTTATAAATGTGTGAGACATGAACCATGAAACATTTAATAAAAGGATTCTTCTAAAACCTGTCTTCAAAATCAGATTTTTAAAATAAATATTCTGTCTCTAGTACCATTTACATTAAATACACAGAGGTGTTCATGGGGACTCAGCACTAAGTGCAGTCTTCAGTGTGTGTGTGTGTGTGTGTGTGTGTGTGTGTGTGTAAAGAGCACTAATCACACCACTGACCCCACACCTAACAGGAAGCTCACCTCTACCTCTGGGGGAAAGGTTGATTTTCTCATAAATTTCAATATACACTATTTTAAAGAACAGATGTCCAGGCAAGCTGAAAAATTTCAATCTTTCTTTCAGTCTACTGTTTTACTAAGAAAAATAGAATAAATGTATTATATAGGTAAAAATTACATATGTGTATATAATCCCAATATTTCTTCCCAGTCCAGAAGGTACCAACAAAGGCAAATTTTTCTATTATATAATTATTCAAGAATACAGTATTTTATTTTAAAATAAAGTTAATGAAATTGCACACACACACAATACACACACACACACACACACACACACACACACACACACTTTCTCCATGGAATTCAATTTAACAAAGAAATGTTCAAGGGAAATTATAGGCCAGGTTGAAAAGTTTGACAATCTTTCCTGTGCTTTTTGGAGCACTTACCATCTGTGTGAATCATTTGGCACGAGTATGTTTCGTTTCATTTATATATTTCTTGAGTGTGCATCTGGAAAGTGAGCCCACAGAGAGCAGCCCACTGAGCTGCTAAGCCATGTCTTGTATATAACCTGTAGTGCTAATCATTTATTGACATGTACACTTGCAGAAGAAGTCTGATGAAACACACTTAAAATCTTTTATTCATTGATTTACAAAGTATACAATATTTACATTTAGGCATTGATCCCATATTTGACATGAATGTTGAGTGGAGTCTAAAAATAAATATGTGGCACATAGGTTAATATATACATCATGGCTCTTTGCATTCAAGCCATCACCAATAGTGAGGTTTTCATGGAAAGTTTAAAGTTACAGAATAGCCAGATAGCCAACCAGTCCTGGACCTTCTACATGAATAGCCCCTCCTTGGCTTCTTGAGGCTGGGGGTGGTAAGCAAATCACATTCTTTCGAAAGAATTAAACAAAAGCCACTTTGAAAGGCACTGGGGAATGTGTGTAGCATATATGTACACTGACTGCAATTACTCCCCAGGTGGTGGGCAATCTGTACCCTTGAGAACCTGAACCCTGTAAACCAGCCAGGGAGGCTCCAATGTGGCCAGATCCTTGTCCCTTGTTCAGATTGCATGCAGCACTGGGAAAATATCACTGGAGTGTGACCATGCACAAAAACGGTACTTGTTGATATGTATGTACAATATCAAATTCTCATTGTCTTACAGCATCTTTAGATGCAAGGTCAACTGTCTCCTCTTTTCACAAGAGGAATAAATAAGGAAGCTATAACTTTACTCCCCAAAGAAAAAGAATCAGCTGGGGACACATGCAAATATCATCCTGAGAAGCAGGATAAGTTCTACAGGATAAGATGAAGTCAGGCCTGAAAGTTTTCCTAGCAGAGGAATTCCACTTCCCTTTCTTTTCAAACATGTCACATCCCACCTAAAGTAAATATGAAGGTGAAGGCTTAATTTATCAAAGTTCTTTGAGCCTCAGGACCTTCATTTGTAAAGCATAAATACGTACTATTCCTTACAGAATTGCTGTAGGGTTATATGGCCTAATTATGTAAAGTGCTTAGCAAAGTGCCTGGCACATAAGAGGAGCTTATGACATGTCTGTCTCTCTCGCTCTCCGGTCCTCAATTATAAGCAAGACATCAATAATCCCGCCAAACTCAGAAATAAGGCTGTGTGATGCAACTTCAGTGGCTTGTATCAGAGTCTCCGCTGTCCGTTCATATTTGGTCCCTGAGGGGCGGTCTCATTTTATGAGGTAAAGCTCCCAGTGCAGGGCAGATGTATCTTAATAACACTGTCTTTTTATCAGGACAGAACTCCGCCAAGTTCCATGCAAACAAACCCCACAGCCCTGCACGGATACTCAGAACAGTGACAGTCTCCTCCTGAATACTCCCAAGACAGCGCTTCTGAGGAAATCATGAGCAAAACCCGCACAACTCCTGCCCACAGAACATTAACCTTTTCAACACTGGTGCAGGGATCAGAGATAGCGTTCCATGAACATGAGTGATGCTAACATTATCGAAAACAAACATTCTAATCTGATATGTTGTCCAGAAAAAAAAAGAGAATTTTTTTTGAAATATATTTTAGCTCCTAGTTTATGCCATACAAAAATAAATGTCATTTAAAGAATTTACAAGGAAGAAAAAAAATCCGCAATTTTTAGTGTTAAAAAAAGACATGAGAGATGATGAAAATATCTTCCTCTACTTCAAGAGCTGTAGCTGAGAGAAACAAAAACTACCTCTTGGGCCACCGTACTACTTACAATCCATCTTTTTCTTATCCTAGCACATATATGTTCTCACCTTACTGACCCAGAGATAATTTAATTCGGAACTTTCTCCCGAAAAATCACTGTAGTTTTGGAAGGGGAGGGCTCTTTGGCAGTGAATACTATGGAAAGAGAAAGAATTTTCCTTATCCATTCCTGGGAATTCAAAATGAGCTAGGACTAACCTCCGAGAAGCTTCCTTTTATTCCGAGGTCCTCTCTCTGATTAGGTTAGCTATGTCTGAATGGAATGCAACACCTGGAGGAAATAATCCCATCCTGCTTCATGAATGTTTAGATGCCACTGGCCCAGCTGGAACCCAGGAACTTAGGAAGTGTAATTAGCTCCCCTGTCAAGGCCAGTCTCTCCAGTTATAAGAAGGGAGCCACACAGTCCTGTTGTGGATGCCAATTTCATCAAGCTGGAGGAACTCTTTCTCTCCTTGTCACTTCTACAAATACAACAAACTTCTATAATTGCCTTTTTTTATCTTCTTCAAAATGCAGAGGAACATGTTTTCCAATGTTAAGATAAGAAGGCTGGGGAAATTAAATTGAGCAAAGTCCTCGCTGCTCTTTCAGGAACTCCATCCGAATCTCAAAGAAAGTATTCCATTTATTTTGGATTTAAAGTTTTAAAATGCTAAAGCCATAGGTGAAGTTGTGATGGCAATTAAGCCAGTGGTTCTTTAACTCTTTTCCTGGAAATGGAACATCTCCCGCATCCATAGCTCAATCCTCACATCTCAGAGGGCCCAGGACCTCCTGCAGCTCATGCATGGATTCTGAATCGAGAGCCCCAGACACCAATAAATGCAGAACTCTTTCTTGGAGCAAAATCACAGGTTTGTGGTATAGAAATCAGGGTCTGTGGTGAGGACAGGCTGACTTGGATGGGGTCTTGGTTAGGCTGGAAATGACAACATTGAAGCAATGCTTGTTTTTCGTGGCAATGGTATTGCCTGGCTGTGATGATGTTCGGGGTGCTGTGGTGTCATTGTGTGAACTACTGCCAGGCCAGTGACTCATGCGTGACTACGGGCCACAGTGAAACCCGCAGAGCTCTACTACAATTGGTGGGGAGAGGGCTGCTATAAGGTGAGTCCTAGCCACACCCACAAGCAGGACACAATCACTGACATACAGTGTGGATGCCCATTTGTCTGATTTATAGGTGATGTTGTGGCAAACGTGGCGTCAGTTTCATTCCGAGGGAGTGGTAGATTACAGATATTTCCTTCGCAGCAGGAGGTGCAGATCTAAAAGAAAGAAAGCAAAGGTTTAGGAGAAGTCAGCATGCTTCAAAGGAGGCGGGGCATTCAAAAGAACACTCTCCCTCCTTGCAAATGAGAGCAGTCTGCTCTACAAAAGGAGCACTGCCTGACATTCATGAAAGGCTCTCGCCTTTCTAGAAGGGCTCATCCCATCTAGAAGCAACATGTTCAGAATGAAAAATCCCAGCCTACATTTCAGGGGACCTGAGTTCTGTTTTTGGCACCTTACCTGTGCTGGCCTCTGGGCTTCACAGTCCTCTGAGACAGTACATCTTCTGCCTGTGAAATGGGAACTGTGAAATTTGCCTTCCTTCCTCAAAGAGGCTCTTCCTGACAACAGGAAGAAACTGTTAAGAGGGTAGAACCTCTTTCACAGTGAGGATGAACTGACAGTGACTCAAGTCATGTGAACCTAAATGTTTATCTTCATCAGCATGATGGGCCAGAGTTAAGTCCATTCTCTTGAGTGAGAAATGTTTGAAGCTTTTCATGTATTCAATTACTCTTGCTTTATACTGCTCTACTGTTGAATCACACGAAAGAAGTGAACCCAAGGGTTTACTGACAGTTATTTTGGGCCTTGGCTACACACTGTATTGACCAGCAGCCTCAACAACCAGTTGCGGTCTTGTGAGAAATGCAGAATCTCACACCATACCCAGCACTTGGAGAACGAGAATATGAATTTTAACAAGATCCCAGATGAGTCAGATTCATAAGATAGTTGTTATCCTACATAGTTATTAGTCAGAAGAGATTTAAACTTTTGGCCACAATCAACATGAGTTCTAAAAATAGCATAACGCTGAGAAGAGAGACTAGAGGTCAGAAACGAGTTTGAATTCCATCCTGTTTCTCTCTTACTAGCTGGATAGCACAAGCAACTGACTTTTTTCTTTTTCTTTTTTTTTTTTTTTGATTCCCAGTGCTCCTCTTTGTTTTAAAAAAAAAAAAAATTTCAGTAATGCCAGAAAGCCAAGCTTACTGAAGGGGTCGGGTGATAGCCTTGATTTGATCTTTCTTCAAACTGGGAACAAGTAGGCAGATGGTATTTTAAAATGTAATTCTTAGTGAATTCGAGAAGTAGCTTAAAAATTGTTTCTGCTTTTTGTGAACAAAAGCAGCCCTTGGTGACAGTGCTCCTCCAGGGTATCCGGAGTGTGAGTTTCCCTGAACCCCAAGGAGATGGTCTCACAGGTGGAGAGATGTCAAATAAAGACCTAAGTGTGAGGAACGTGATTAAGACCATACAGTCAGCACTGGTCCACTGCAGGAAAAGCAGGACTCCAGAGACAAACGAGGCTGGCTTCTTTATAGTCTCCTTCCTGGATGCCCTCGAAGCTCATTTCCCATGGAATGCTCTGTATACAGGCACCAGCTAAAGTTTAAGGGGAACAAATCCTCAAGAGAATGGCTTTCTTATCTCCTACCAAATGACTCAGGTGCCAGTGGAGAACATCCTTAAACCGGAACCCCAATAATGACAGGCACCTTTACTCTGCAGAAAGTTATCAAAATGTATCACCTTCAGCCTCCTCAGGCAGGTGACTTGGGGCATCTGCCACGCTCTACCAAGACTGGCATGAGCGGTCCCTGACCCCCTCTTCTCAGGACTCTTCTGAGTGTAGAAAAGGCTTACAGTAGTCTTCAGCATCCTTTGTAATGTGCTTACCCACTCCATCTGCCTGCCCTACGCCCTGCTACACATTGGTATCCTTCTGAAGCAAACAGGAAAGCAAGCATCTTTTGGCAGCCATGTTAAGACAGTGAGGCAGCTTAAGTAGGGACCAGGGTGGGGAGGGTGGGGGCAGGGATCTGCCCCTCAACTCTGGAGGATCCAGTGAGTGAGTGAAAGTCAATGCTTTCCCGGACCTTGTGGCCTTCATGTGAGTCTCGACAGCCGGTGGACAAGCACTCCTCCAGTGGGACACAGCGTTTGGTGACAGAGATGCTGTTGCCTGTGACTCCCATCGTGTGCTGGGTGTAGCAGTATCTGGTGTCTGTCAAGAGAAAATAACATTTAGTTGAGATGGGAAAGGCAAGCCCAGTCTGACTGAGAAGAACACAGCAGGCTGTCTTCCTGAACGTCCCTGAAACTCATCTTACGTGGAATGCCCGTATGCAGGCACCAGATGAGGTTTAAGAGGACCAAATCACTAAAGAAGTGGCTCTCTCCTCACCTATCAGTGACTCAGATGCCAATAAAGGATGTTCTTAAACCGGGACCCCAATAATGAGACAGACCTTCACTTTGCAGATCGTTTTCTTTCTGCAAAATTGTCTCCTGCTTCCTCAGATGGATGACTCTGGGTGTCTGCCAGGCTCTACCAAGGTAACTCCCTGGAAGGTCTGACAGCACATAGGGTGGACACCACCTCCATGCTAAGACCCACTTCAGCACAGCAGAGGCACGGCCTTCTGCAGAACACTGGCCTCTCTGCCCATCACAATGCCCCAAACCAAGGCACAGTGGTTTAACTCTCTGCCTTTCCACACATTGGCCATTGCTCATATTTTGATGTTTAGAGGATGAGTAGCTTAAGTGGGGAGAACTGTGCTGATCGTCAAGTAGGTGGCAGAGTGAGCTTAAAAAAAGCTAAGGGGCTAGTAACAGGCTTCCAGAAGATGGGAGGTTATAGAATGTGTGTGTGTGGGTGTGTGGGTGCACACGTGTGTGTGTGTCTGTGCACACGTGTGTGTACATGTATCTGTGCGCATGTGTGTCTGTGTGTGTATGTATACGTGTATGTATATCTGTGTGCACATGTGTGCGTGTATGTGTATGTATATGTGTGCATGGGAGGTATCCCCACACAACATCCATTTTGTTTGGCAAATGGATCCACTTTGTTTGGCGAAAACGAATCTCCACAAAGGAAAGAACTTGGTCACGGAGACAGTCAGATGCTAGAATGTTCTGAGACAGAATGTATAGGTCTCCAAATCTGGGGGACTTCATTTCTACTACTCTGGTTTCCACACCTCTCTGGCCGTGACGGCAGTCCACAGTCCCTCTTCATCTTGAGGTGAAAGCTTGAGATTTCACACAGAATTCCACAGAGAATTTGAGAAAGGAAAATGGCATCTCCAACATGATTCTTTATGGCCCGCAGGCAGCATGCAGCTCTGTGAGCCAAGCATAACATGGTGCACCCGTCCCCACTTCATGTTTTGAGGGAATGAATAATTCTAAAGAAGTGTCACTTAGCTGTTTTTCATCTGTATCTTGGCTCTAACCCTGCATGCTTTATACATTCGGGGTATTTAGTGGCTAATATGGAATTATGATCTTCTATGTTATTATTTATTAGGCAATAAAAATTCCCACATCAGATTCTGTCACGATTTTGGCAGCTTTTAACTGAAGAGCTAATGTTCTAAGAAGAAAGTTTAAGATATTAGGTCCCTAGAATGAGCTAATTTAGACCACACCGACACATCTGGAAATCATACAAACTTGGGGTTTATATGATACGCTCACCTTACAGGAACCCAGGATCATCTCTGAATCTGACCTTTGGCAGATTTCCTTTCCCAGGGTGACATGGTTGTGGATGTTTATCCCCTCTTTGGGGTCACACTGAGGCAGTCTTTAGCTTGCTAAAGCTATGGAGTTCTTTGGGATTAGGGTGAGGTCATCTGGGGGTGAACAGTTAAGAGTGCTACACCTGGCAAATCCCCCCAAGCCCTCCTTTCCATTTGTAGGTGGAGGGCGACTGACTGTTGGATGAAAGGAGGATGGTTTTCAGATGCCTCCGCTTGGCAGGCTTTGTCAAATGAAGACCAGAGGCCTAAGAGATTTACCCCACCTTTCAGAGAGGACTGTTTTACTTCTTTGGCATCAGAAGATGGACATTTATGGCCATGATGGGTACGGCTTTCCCACTCCCACCCCAACTTCACATGTAGAAAGCAACAAATGCAGGAATGTTCTTATCTCTTGTCTCTGACACATGCAGACAGCCCGAGCAGCCGCCAGAGGCTGTGCAGCTCTCAATGTATATGCACACAGTAACATCGCACCCAGATGGAACAAGGAAATCACTACATGGCTTCCGTTTGGGACACTAGGTTCGCCCTCAAGTAATGGATGATCTTCCTTGAAATAGACCTTTAGATAGCAACTGGTGAACTGGATACAACTACTTTTTTTCTCACTAATTTATTAATGGGAAGTTTATTCCTTCAAATGCAAGTGGTTCTAGCAGCCGATTACAATATCCTTTCAGGAAATAGTGCAAACACCCTACCATTTAATAAGCTGATTTTTGTCGTTCTGTAGTGAGGGGAGAAAGGAGATCATCAGGAATGCTGGGAAAGAGTTTTTTCTTGAACACTATTAAGTGTAATCCATGAACAAAAATATGTTGACAGTACTGCCATCACCTCCCACAGTAGAGACCTTAATTCTGAAGCAGCAGTTCCTCAAGGGAATCCGCTCCACTTCTTAGCTTGCAAAGGCTCTAGGTGAGTCACGAAATGCTAATATAGAAAAACGTTCCGCAGTTGAATACGGTTTTGAAATGGTCAAATGAAGTTGAAGTGGTTTCACTGGTGCACATTTTATGAGCACCTTCAATATATACTGCGATCTTTGCTCTCCAAGGGTGTGTTGGGGCGAACCGATGGAATTTCCCAAGCTGAACCAGGTGAACCACAGGTGGCTTATCACAGAGCTGGAGCAGTGATCAAAACTGAGTTTTAGCCACAGAGCATGGCTCTCCACGCATTCTGAATAATCCTGGGGTTGGCAATGAGGTTATATGAGAATCAAGCCTGCTGATAACTTCACACTAAAGGATTTCAAAAGCTTTTATCTAAAAGATTAAAAAATAGATTTGAATTTCTACCAGGTTAGTTTCAGCCTCTAAAATCTCATATTCGGCAACTGTATAGTATTCCCAGATGTGGAGAACCCAGACTCTTAACTCATGGTAAAGTCAGAAGTAGGAAAGACAGTTTAATCAATACCTGGAAAAGACAAAGTACAATTTTCACAACTCTCTCTGAGTATGTGTCTCTCCTCCCCTCTTTTTTTAGCTTCAGCTTTAAAGTGTAAGACCAGTTCACAGCTAAAACATATTTTCATGAGCTCATGAATACTATTCCCAACAAAAGAAACCACTTCAGCAAACTATACATGGGATCGTTTGAATTAAGACATTGCATACGTCCATGTCAGATGAAAACACTGCCCATGATTCTCTGCAGTTCTGCTAGTTTGGTTTTCACACAAAGGTGTATAATGTTTAGTAATACTAGGAAACAATTCCTCGGGTACAAAAAAGTGAATGGGAAGAAAAGAACTGTAACAACAGAATTACAAATTATATTGGAGATCAAAGGGCTAGTGGCCCCTGCCTGCGCACTCCTGCTTAATTCTGTACTGAGCACTCAGCACCTCAGGCCTGCTGTGGATGGCCAGGCAGTGGCCACTCCCCTGGGGACCTGAGGTGCAGGATCTCTTTGCAGTTCCAACTCTACTATGCTTAATCAGAGTAAAATAGAAAATCTGTGGGATTTCCCACCGACTTCAGAGACTTGCCTTCCAGGTCTTCTGTCTCTGGTCTTGTCTCTTCCAATGCTTGTTTTTTTTCAGAATGTAGACATTCTCTTATGCTTTGTCCTTGACTTCTTTTCACTCAAGTGACTTCATGAAACCTCTGATTTCATGTCTTTAATCTCCTTCTTCCATCTATCTCCTGAACGCTGCTGGTGTCACATCACAGCTCACTTGTCTGTAACAAGAAGCTGTCTCCCATCTGATTATCTGCATATGTCTGCCTCAGGAAGGTACCACCTGGACTGTGACACTTCTATCTTCCCAGAAAATGTGAACCAGAAATGCTGGAAGCAGCTCAGATTTCTCTCCAAATGTGAGTCTCTAAATTCTCTGACATACCTCCATTATACATTTCCTAGAACAAGTTCTCATCACATCCTGGTTTGGGTCTGTATGACATTTTAGAAAATTGACAAGTATCTACAATTTTAATTCCCTTTAAGTAATGCATATTTATGTTCGCTTAGAGAGCCTGGAGACATTGGCTTGACTGTTGTTACGAACGTACAGATGAACTTCCATATATCAACCTATATGCTTGATACTCCAGCAATCACTAAAAAAATCTCATTAACACTTGGCAAAATCTTGTAAAATAAGGCCTCCATTACAAATGTAATACCATCCCATGTGGAGTTGTTTCTGCTGTCAAATGGTAGAAAATGCTGGATGTATGGATGTCTCTAGACAGGACAGCCAAGAACAGGAGCAGGAGGGGCAGAGAGCTGAGAGACTGCGAATGCCTAGGCTACCCCTCCTGGCACATTTGTCAAGCTCTGCGGATCCCTGAGGCTCAGTTCACTTTTTTCCCCCTCAATATTTTTTTTTTTCCTTTCTGTTTTTCAGAATGAGTACTTTCTATGGTTCTGCTTTCAAGTTGCTGGCTCTTTCTTTGTTTCCTCTCCTCTGTTGGGGTACCCACTGAACTTTTTTCTTTCAAGTACATCCTTTTCTTACACATTCAGAAATTTTCATTTGGCTCTTCTCATATTTTCCATTTCTTTGATATTTTCAGTGTAATTTCAATTATTGAAGCATTGTTTTTTTAATTGCCACTGATTTAAACTCTTCTTAAGATAATTCTCCATCTCTACTTCAGTTTGGTGTTCATTCAGTGGGGTCTGTAATGTTCATCAAAAGCCCAAATATTAAAGACTTAATCACCAGCCTCTGGTGTTATTAGGGGGTAGTGGAAGGTTTAAGGAGCGAATGAAGCCTTGAGCAAGTTAGGTCATAAAGGCACACACACCTCTCTAACTGCCCCATCTACTACCACCACTGTGAGATGAACAGCTTGTACTATCATGGCTCCCAAGAAAATGTGCTGCTTAGCTGAAGGCCCCGAATGAACAGGGCCGGGTAACTAGCTAACTAATTAACCAACTAACTAACGAATGGATGAACTAACATTCAAACCCCCAAAACTGTGAGCCACAATAAAGCGTTCCTCTTTTAAAAGCTGATCAGGCCAGGCACTTACACTTTCTATTCCATTTGAGCTCTTCCTGGTACCACGGATAGTTTAGAAACAGAAGTCTGGACATTTCGTATGATGCTACACCATTCTGTATCTTGAGAGTGGTAGAGCTGTCTGACTAGGGCTTCCCACACAGCCTTTCTAGATGCTGTGCAGAGTGGGGCATATAGCCAATGAGTGGAGGGACATAAAGCTCCAACTCTCCACAGAGCTGGTTTTTACAGCACCTCAGATGGATGGAGGCAGCTCATTGCTGGTGGACTCAGAAGCCCAGCGTCCACCACCACGGTCTCTGCTAGCAATGTGGGAAGACATCGTAACTGCCCAGAGGGAGTGCAGTCCCCATTACTTGCTGTTCTCTACAACCATCCTAGCAGGCAGGATGAGCAGCTCAGTACAGCCTGCCATGGACTGGAGTGCGGGCTCTCTGTTCCCTTGTGCTGGTGTAGGTTGGGTTACAATTTTGTCCCTGGTGATTGCCAAGAGGAATGGCTCTTATATAAAAGGTTCCTGTCGTTCTAGGCTGCCTCCTTCCCAGGCTGTTGGCTGGGGAAAGGAAGCTTTTGTAAGGGGTTTATTGTGCTGGTGTTAGTGATACTTCCGGCTTATTCTTCAGCTCTAAGTGTAGAAAGAATACTTGGAAGTCACCAAGGTGCTACTTGTTATTAGGTCCTGAAGCCCATAGTTAGTTTGCAATTTTCTCTTTCTCTGCCTCTTAGAGTTTTCTTTTTCTTTTTGGTTTGCACATAGTGATCGGGATTTTATTTGTACTCAGTAAGGGGAAACAGAAAAGGACATCTGTGTCATCTCTCCAGAAGTGAAAGTCTTCAGCACTTCTGGGGTCATAAGCCAGACAATTCTACTTAGGGGAATGTTTTGTGCACTCCAGAACGTTTAGCCATCCATAGGCTAAACTCTTTGGAGTGGATGCCCCCAAATATCTCTGTAACTATTCCTGTGGTGGGTGGGATCCTGGTTGAGATTTACTGTTCTAGATTAGAATTTTAAGAATAAAGTACATTCTTGTCGGTGTCCACGTCCTACAACATGTAACAGCCTTGCACAACTCAACAGATGCTTATTTATTATGAAGACAGATGTCGATATGGGAAGGACAGGTCTAGCCAAGTTCTTCTGCTTAAAGCTCAGTTAAATCAGAACATTTTAATTTAGATCTGTGGTATTCATGACATCTCTACCGTGCCTGTACTTTGAATGATTTTATCTACTTATTTGGCATTTCTATGAGAACTGTAATTTTTGTACAGCGTAGCCACTTGGGGAAATTATTTGCTAAGATCTACTGAGAATATATCCATGTATACTCTGTCAATATAAGTTACACACACACGCACACACAGTGCTAAAAGGAAACGAAAGTTCTAGCATATTTATAGTGAACTATTTGTACAAATAAAAACTGGAGATTAAAGCAATGCCCACTGGCGTCAGAAAAAATAAAGTATGCCACCTATTCACACAACAGTAAAAATGAATGGAACAGATTTAGTAAGGTAAGTGTATTTCACTGAGTGAAAGAAATCAGAAAAAATAAATAAATAAAAACCGACAACTAAAAAGCCAGTACAAGGCAAAACTGATCTATATTATTGGAAATTGGGATGGTGTCCATATTAGTTTGTTAGGACTGCTAAATAGACTTCCACTCAAGTTTCTCTTGAGGTTTTAGAAGCTAGAAGTTCAGTGCCAAGCATTCTTCTGAGGCCATTCCCCTTGGCTCATAGATGGCTCCCCCCCACACCCCATCTTGTCTTTGGATCATCTTTCCTGGGTGTTCATCTGGATTCCAATTTCCTTTCACAAGGACACCAGTCATAAGGGATTAGCATTCACTCAATGACCTCATTTAATCTTAATCACCTCTCTAAAGACTCTATCTCCAAAGAGACACATTCCTACGGCCAAGGGGTTAGAATTTCAATATGGAGGAGGTGTAACAGTGTAACAGTGACCCTTGGCCATGTAGAAAGAATTGAAACAGACAAAGGAGAGGCTTCTGAGCTTCTGGAAATGGTAACTTCCTAATGTGGGTTCCCTTTCCACAGTGTGCTTGGTTGGTGAAAAGCAATTACAGTTTGTTCTCCCACGCACAAAACATACCCTAACAGGTAGCTCAGAAAAACACTTACAATAAAAGAAAAGCAGGCTCTGGGGGGCTGGGCTTCACAGCCACCAGGAAGCTGAGGCAATTACTTACTGCTCAACCTAACTAGGAACCACACAGCCTCTGGCACCCAGGCATCAGGTTATCTTCTTGGCTGTCCTGCTCCTGACAATGCTCTCCAGAGATTACCTGAAACTATTGGTTTTCTTCCTCTGGACAGAAATAACAGCAATCAGGTGCTCATTAACCTGACTGAGTTTCTCTTGTACCTTTTGGGCAAACTGTCAATCACTTCCTCCCCCCCCCCACCCCCAAATATCAACCGTATGTTTTTATTGATATATTTTATTTCTTGAGACAGTTTTATCAAGTAGCCCAGGCTTCCCTTGAAGCCCCATTTCCTTCCTCTGCCTCTCAAGTGCTGGAATCACGGGCACCCACCATCAAGCAAGCTCCACCATCCATATTTCCTAATGACAGGTGAGACATCCACATGAAGAAGCTCTTCCTTCAATCACTGAGATTCAGAAAGCACGTGCCCCTACAAGGCAGGGGCCAAAGAAGCGTCTGGGAAGATACGTAAGCAGCAGTGAGTGTTAACAAGACTTTACAGTAGATAGTGGTTAAAATGAAGGCAAGAAGCCCAATGCAGCCCATCTTAGTGTGACACTTTTCCCACCACTGTGACAAGTGGTGACACCACACGCTCAGTGTAAGAAACATAAAAGAATTTATTTAGGCTCACAGCTTGAGAGAGATTCCTCTACCGTACAGGGGAGGCAAGGAAGAAATGGCGGTGGGAAGCGTGGCCAACATTGCTCAAGTCTCAGCAAGCAGGGTGCACGAACTCAGACCAGAACCAGGGTCCACTATAACCCGTAAAGCCCACCAGCAGCAGCTATTTCCTCTGGCAGGGACCAACCTCCTAAAATTAACTCACCAAAATAGCACCACTAGCTGGAAACCAAATGTTCAAACACCCAAGTTCATGGAGTACACTTTACACTCAAATCCTAACACACCACATGAAACTACTAAAGTAACAGAAACTATCCACACCGAACTATTCTGAATTGGAGTAGGCTTCATACTCTCAATGTGTGACTACTACTAATACCTTACTTAAGGTGATGTAACTTTTTATTTAAAATATGTGGAAAGGTGCTGATGAAAGAAAGATTTCAAGAATTTTACTTGCTGAGATGGCCTCCACTCTACCATCTCACCAATACAAAGAATAAAATTAAAATAATAGAATATAGCTTAAGCTACAGAAGTCTGATGAAAGCTCAGGAAAGCTTTCAGAATAGGTAGGATTCAAAGAGCAAAGGACTAAACAAGAGAAAGGCACATTTAGTTGGGCCTGACAAGCTACACATGGTCTCCTCTTGCAGCATCCACTAACATCAGAAACTAATTCAGGTGCAGAGGCTGTGACGCCAAGCAGAAAGCACTGCCAAGGGCTAGGGAAGGGGAGCAGTCTCAGTCTGTCTCAGGGGGGCTTGGATGCATAAACCAGGTCAGAGGTAGCGGGGCAACAGGCTCAGAATGGAAGTCAAGGTTGGAAGCTATCCATACTTAATATTTATAAACGCTATGGTGCCGGGACTCAGCCTCAGCAAGCAAGATGAGGATCAGGGAAAGACTGGAGGAAGAGACGAATGGATCAGCGACAAAAGATTTGAAAGCATGCTTGATAAAGAGACAGCTGGCTCATGATTCTGCCAGGGAGTTCACAGGTGCTGGCTCGTCCGGCTGACATCACTCCAGTCTTTTATTTACTTTACAGTTTATCAAGGTCAAGTACGTTTAAAGCTTCAAAGAACTTGGATAGTTACATTGTAAGCAAGAACAACCTTCATAGTAACAGCTTAATCTTCAACTTGTTTTTTTTTTTTTTCTCAGAAAACCTCTAACACAATGGTTCATTAACAGTTTGCTGGGTGCCCTGCTTGCAGTTTCAGGATATAGCGACAGACAGAAGGACACAAGGTGCCAGAAAGAGATTCTATATTTATAGGTTTTAAGCTTTCTCTGGTTTTTCTACTTCTTCCCTATATCTACCCAAACTTCAATCATATATTTCTTTAGTATTAAAAGCATCTATTCTTCTTTTCCTTGACTACCCATTTTTCTTGTTTTGGGGGGCTCTCTGTAGCTTCAGATTAGTATAAAGATTTAAGCAGGCTCAGTCTTTTTAAACAGATTTTCTAGCTTTAAGTATAATTGCATCTATCCTAGGTTTATACTTTATTATAGCCTTTTCATATGCTTTTATCATTGCCTCTAGGTAGGCTTTCTTTTTCTTCTTAAAAAAGGGCAAGCATTCCCAGGGGCACTATCTATGTGTCCTTGTCTTTCCAGACATGCTAACTCCCCCTATTCAGATTTCTCGGCCCCTGTCTTTACTGGGGAATCAGTGCCTTTTGTGCCAGAAATAATTTTGTAATACAACTTCCTCATGCTCTGTGTATTAGAAGGTCAGAGATACTAGACATGAAATAACTGTCACATGTACTTAGGACTTGAAGGTCAGTAAGATTGCTATTATTATTTTTAGTGCTGGAATCACCATGTCCTTGTTTTCCACAATGTATCCCTTTCCCAGTTAGTAGGGCTGAATTAAAGATTCCTTTAAGTTTTATCATTAAGCAAAACAGACATCATGACCAATAAGGCTACCAGCAGCTGTACAGCAGAAAGGAGTGATGAAAGGTCATGAATATTAGGTCATGTTGACCTCCTGCCCTGCAGCAGCCGGACCCCATCAAGCAGTCACTTGCACTACCATGGTGGTGTAGTCACCAACATTATGGACTCTAGCTTCTATTATTTCTGTCAATAGTAAGTTCGGGCAACATCGTATAGCAACTATTTGTTTGCACAGATAATGAAAGTATAGGAACTTTAAAAAAAATCAAAGCATTAGGCAGTATTTGGTCAAGCCAATGCTGACATGTCTATGCTTGGCAACCATACTTCCTGAATGTCAGGAATGCACTCACCAAAAACCACGGAGGGGAATATTTACGTTCTTCAAAACTGTAAACAGTGCAAATGCCCACCATAGCAGAACAGATTAATTTTTGGGGTATTCCCATAATGATCTACTATACTTCTATGAGAAAGACTGACTTTGAAGCTCACAGAACTATAATTTCACACCTAATATTGTTTGAAAGCAAGGTCTACATCTCATACAGCTGCACTTACACAGAACTCAATAGCAGTAGCCACACCATTGATGCTTTTACGGGGTAAAATGAAATGACTGAGAGGCCTGTAGGGTTTTAAGGCTTCACATAAGTGATAGATAATCAGCACCTTAACTTGGTAGAAATGATGAGACGTTCACTTATGATTCTTATCATGTCTGCATGTTTATATTCAAGATTTCTTAAAAGGGGGCCACTTAAGATCTCCATTTTACAGGGCAGGACTATGAGAAGAGAGGCATCTAAAACATTGTCTCATTACTTAGCTGCTAAATACAACATCTTTGTAGGTGCACAAATGAACTCTCCAGAAAGGGAACGACCCCTAGGGCACACACCAAGATCCTGATTCTCCTATCCTGGGAAGTCTCAAAGCCTTGTGTTAATACGGGATTTAGAGATATCTTGATATGAAGTGTAGGACCCACTAAATGTAAACTTGCCCAAAAGAAAAACAAAATCTCACTCATATTTTAAGTAAATCAGAAAAGGAGGTCCAGGGATTGACCTGTCTGAGAAGTAACGACTATAAAGAAGGCTTTTCCAGAAATATGGCACCATGGCTTCTCTTCAGCTGAACTGCAGAATCTCAGTTCTATCCCTGTTCGTATGACTGTCCACACCAGATCAACGTCAAGAAAGAGCCACCAAGGGCATCTTCACTAATTCTCAAAAAACAGTGGGAATTGGAGAAGCTGGGGGCAGAGCATGTGTGTCTCTCCACATTTTCTCCTGCTTTTCTATCAGAATGACTTCATAGGAAGATTTTTGTCTAAGGGGGAGGCAGCAGCATTTCCTCATGAAGGGACAAAACATTCCCAGGTAAGGTCTTTTGAACTGACATTAACCCCCACACATTTACATAGCCCCCCTCTCAACCAAGAGACATCATGGGCAAAGTGACATGGGTCCAACCTCGTGGATCTCATTTCTATTTTGCATCATCTGTTCCCTCAGTTGGTCCTTCGAAGAGTATGATTTCAGTATCCTTTTTGTTTACAGAAATCAAGAAAAAGTGGCCAGGCTTCAAAGGAATGTCATGCAATCACTGTGTTGCAAACCATGCAGCAAGAGAAGTCAGTTATGGAGGGCACCTTAGGCTCTCCTTTCCTGAGCAGGACTCACCATGAATCTACCTTTTAATTTAATAACATGATTATTAGTTTTATTAATAAAAGCCCAAATAACCCAGACTTAAAAAGAGAAGAGTCCTTTCTCTCATCCCAAAAGGAAGCTACAGCAAACCTGCAGCAGCTAGGTGTGCGGCTGGCTAACCTGCCATTGCTCTACGGAAGAGTCTAGTCAGGCCAGGCTTCGAGGTATGGCAGATCCAGTGTGGGTACACAGCCAAGTGTGTCGACTCCATCCATCCCAGATGGATGCTATGCCATGCTAGATCGCCAGGCCCACCCACGCACAGAGTTCAGCTTTTGAAAACTTGAGATTTAGCTGTTCCCCAAGCAATCAGGTATACAGCATCATTCTCCACAGACAAGATGAAATGCTCCCGTGCAATCAGTTTTTGAACCTTCATCAAGTGATTTTCACATCTCGTGATGACTAAAACCTAGTGTAGCATGTCACAAAGTAAACACACAGTGGCCCAGGGATACCAGAGGAAGCCCAGGCTTTTCCACAGCAGCTTCTCAGCAGTTCTCACTAAGCCGGTAGGCTGTCTACAGATGCTTTAGGTTAAAGATGAACAGACAGTACAAATGCAGGAAGCTGGAGTAAAAGGTCTGCCTTTTAATTTAGTAACATGGCTATTGGTTTTACTGATAAAAATCCAAATAACCAAGACTTAAAAAGAGAAGAGTCCCATACTTTCACCTCTTCTCGAGTTCATGCTTTGAGTTCCCACCCCTCACCTGGGACTCAAAGGTACTCAAAATAGCCCAGCCCCAGTAATTGGTCTTTGATACAGACCACTTCCTACTGTTAGGTCAGGTCTCTCCCCAGCTGTTGGGCACATACGGAAAGTCTAACGTCCCTGAGCGACTTCCAGAAGAGTTGCCTTCTTAAATATTCTAAGTCCGTTCCCCAGTTGGAGAGTCCCTGCCCCTCAGCCCCCAGCAGCCCTTCTTCCCTTAAGCTCCCATAGCACTAAAGGCGGCGTCTCATTTGGCACTTAACTTTCACCTGCTGTTTCTAACACCTGATACGGTCAGATCTTATCTCTTAGGGTAAACTGTCTGCTCCTAGAAAGAAGAAACTAGATTCCTATCTTCCACTGCGTAATTGTCCCAGGGGCCTGGCCCGGCTGCTTTATGTCAAGGGCTCAAAGCACAACTGCATTTGTCCCTATAAATTTAAGAGCAGAAAGATAAAAGAGGAGCGGAAAGGATAACTTTTGTAAAGACCTTCTGTAAAGACCTCTCAGATGCTTTCAGTTATCTGTACCTTGAAAGGGGAGATTCTGATCTAAAAAGAAAGCATCAAGATAGCGCTTTCTGTCTTCCTGGATAGGCATTCTGGCAGAGTGCTCCTGGTCACCTGTGTTTCGTCCTCTGTGACAGGGAGGGATTTATCTGCGAAAGTCTGTGAAGCATACCAGTTCACACCCCTTCCTTTTCCCTACAAGCTATGCTAAGGTATCCCAGAGCCACGTCAATCCAAAGCACACTCACATGTTGCTACTGGCTGAACATGTTCTCCAAAATCCCTATGTTGCAACTGATTCATGAGTGAGAAGGCCTTAAGTGGTGGGGCCTTTAAGGTGTAGCTAAGTCGGGAAAGTAAAGTCCTCACAGGTGGGCTTGGGATACCCCTAAAGGCCTGTGCAAAGTGGGTTCGCTCCTTCCACTCCACCTTACACTGTGAACACATACAGACACTTCTCCCCTCGAGAGGCTGCAATAAGAAGGCACCATATTGGAAGTACAGCAGCAGACACTGAGCTTTCTGGAGACTTGCTGTTGGACTTTATGGCCTTCAAAGCCGTGAGAAATGAATTCCTGTCGTTTCCAAATTCCCATGATTCAGACGCCACGTTTTGCAAATGGCAACAATGACAGAAGTCAGTCGGCCAGATCTGTTCCAGTAAGAGCCAGCCTGATGTCTTTGGATCTGTTCCAGTAGGAGCCAGCCCGATCTCTTTGGATCTGTTCCAGTAGGAGCCAGCCCGATCTCTTTGGATTTGTCTGGTCTGCCAAGTTTTGCTACATATTGGAGTCACTCATGGAGCTTTTAAAATTATTGTCCTCAGATCCACCCCTTGCCAGGACAAAAGCAGCATCTGGGAGAGACCGGGCACCAGTGCTTCCAAGCATTTGCGGGCTGGTTACGGCATTGAGCAGCCACTTTTGAGAAGCAGTGGTTCAGTAAGGCCTTTAGCAACTGAGCCAAACATTCATCCTGACATGCTAATGTCAGAACAGGGAAACACTGGCTCATTTTGGAAACAAGCAATGCCTGTAGAAGGATGAACAGGGGCAGGGCATGGGTGGCTAGACAGCTACCTTGTGAATAAGCGTGCCTTTACCGCCATCATCTTTTTCTTTCCCTTGCAATCTTCTACGGCCCTGACATTCCTACCTAAAAGGAAACAGGAAGACTAGAAATGAGACATTTCCCTCATAGGAGGTAAAGGAGCCCTGAGCTGTTCTTGCCTATAACTGTTCATCAGGATCACCGGGCATATTTAGAAATACTGACATAGGGCCCTAACCTCTGAGGTGGGATCACTTTGTACAGAGCTGTGGTTCTTGGTGTGGCTGCATCTGCTCACCTGGCACTCTTTAGAAAGGCAAGTGGTCAGGCTCGTTTCAGACCTGATGGGTCTGATGTGTAGGGGAGTCCGGGAGTAGGCTGGCAGCACAGCATACCTGAGCTGCGATAAGCCACAGAGTGGGCAGTGATCACACTGCAGTTTGAGAGCTGCTGGAGCAGCCCAGGCACAGGTTTCCAGCAAGTTCTCTATGTACTTCAGGAGACAGTCCAAGGTTAAAGAGCACTAGCTTGGACAGCTGCTCTCTGTCTATCAGTGCTGTCCTAGCTCTCCCAATGTCCAGTCTACCATGACAAGCAGAGGCACATTCTTTGGGCTAGCCATCAGAAGTCTTACATTATGCTGAAATAATGCATTTAGTGTGTTCATCATTTTAATAAATCTGAATTAAATCAACAGTGAAAAGCACTCACTGCTAAGACAACTGTCAATAGAGTTCCCCCTATCACCCGGCCCCCAATCAATGAGCCTACTTTCCTAAAATATAAAACAGCTAATTAGCCATGACCCCATAGCCACACAGAGACCCTGCTCTCGCTCGCTAGGAAAAGACATATAAATAGGATGTGTCTTCTTTTTCAAATGAGCCTTTTGGTCAAAATTTCAAGCTTCAATTGCCGTCCATCTCATCCTTGAAAAAGAACTTGGCAGTTTCAAAGGCTCAAGGATCTTATTTATGCAGCAATGACATTTAGAATGCCAGCTTTCACACAGTCTCAAAAATGTAAGTCTGTGGCAAGAGAGGCAATAAATGAAATCTTTACATGAGCATCAATTCATCCTTCACATGAAAGAAGTTACTATGGATGAAGTCTTCGCAGTGTGCCAACAGGCTGGTCATTCTCTACTGTTCCACGCTCAGCTGGCCCCGGGCTAGAGAAGTCTCAGTTGCCTCCGGTGGTGCTCCGAAGATGCTTCATGTGAAAGGAATGGATCTTATGGATCTCTTTATATCTGAGCGTCTCTGAGGATAAATTATGCATATGCCTACAAGATCTGTCAATCTTGTCTAAGGCACAGCCTTAGACAAGAGGAGCAGCTGTGATTATAAGCATGCACCGAGTCTTCAGGGCTTTGCGCTCACAAGCAGCTCTGGGAACCCAGTGTGTCTACTGAGACTTTACCTTGAGGACAGTAGATGTCAGGAGCCCATCGGTTGCATTCATAATTGTCTGCAGCCTGTTCACAGGTGAAACACTTAAATCCACCAGGATATGGAGTGGCTACAGAAACCAAGAGGGGGGGAAAGAAAAAAGGATTTTCAGACTGAGCAAAGAATCCTATAAAAGTTAAACATATTAATTTTTAAAAGAGTTCTCAAGATATCTGGGAAGTGAAGGAAATTTAAACAGTGAAGTATCTGACGACTCAGAAATTTTTACAGTAGGAAATTTATTCCTGACACACAAGTACTTGTATTTACACGCAAAAATCTGTATACAAATATCCAATCGGTTTTATCTGAACAGGCTGCCCATTCCTGATCTGAGAATATGAAATCTAAATGCTCTCAAATATAAAACTTTTGAGCACCAACAGTATACTCCCCAAAATCTACACCTGACCTCATGACATCCATCACAGTATTGAAAGGACTGTATAAAATTCCTCCAGGGACTACACAGAATTCTTCCAGACTATTTACAAGGCATAAATGAAACTAGTAAATGTGGCCTTTAGGCTTCCATCTTATGCCAAGATATTTCACCACATATATACAGATATCCCCAAATCAAAAAGCATTCAACACCTGAAATATCTCTAGTCCCATGCACGTCAGATACAAAATATTCAACACATAATGGCCCCAAGTTGTAGGCAACTCAAATGTCTATCAGTAGGCGAATGGGTTAAACAAACTTGTGGTACATATACAATGCAGAATGCCAGACACCAAACAGATTCTAATATTTTCAACAACTCTAATAAATTCCCTTGGAGTTACTCTTAGTGAAAAAAGGCCAAATTAGAAAGGTTACATACCATTTGGCTACAATTATATTATTATTTTATTTTTTTACCTCTATGTATTTATGTATGCATGTATGTATGTATTGTGTGTTTGTGTGCCCATGTGCCAACATGCATCTAGACACAGAGGACAGCTTGCAGGAATTGGTTCTCTCCTTCCACCAAATTGGCTTCCTGGGGATCAGACCCATGTGGTGAGGCTTGGTGACAGTGCCACCTTGCACACGCACAGACCATATGGGTCCATTTAGAAACCATTTTAGAAATGACAGAATTTGGAACGGACTGCATGCAGGTGAGTGTTACTGGGTATTACAAATGGCAATGTTCAGGTACTGTCTGGACAGCGGATAGGTTCACACAATTCCAGCAAAAGCTCTCTGATCTTTTCCATCCTCTCTCCATGCCTGGGTTGTGCTTCCTACCTTCTGAAGAGGTTGTCCTTCAAGTATCACTTGTTCTCTGCCCTGCTTGTAAGCTCAAGTGGGGGTGTCACCTGAGAACCATGCTCTGGAGGTGCTCAGTACACCAAGATGTTCTGTCATCACAAGGCAAAGGGTCAACAAGCTATGTCAGGCCTGGAGGTCTTCTGGTTCCCTGTCCTTTGGTCCGTGTGTTTTCAGCTGCCTCTTACCTGGAATCCTTTGCTTGCCTTGCTGTTTATTTAGATCTCTGCCTTTCATAAACTGGCCCTGAGCATTTAAAAATGTATAACACTACCTGGCCTAGTTGAAAGCTGCAGACACTTAAACAGTTCATCTTCAGGAGCCAACAACTCTCCCTTGCAGATGGCTGAGCCTAAGGATCCCACTGGCAGAAATAATCATCTCAGGGTAAATTGCATGGCCCACATGGAACCAATTAGGTATGTTATCAAAAATAAATGAAAGAGGAGGCAGCAGCTTAAGGCCAGAATTATGGTCCGGATATAACTTTGGTTTTCACCTTGCCCAGAGTAGCTTACATTCACATTATTACTTATAATATTTCATAGAATGAACTGTGATGATATTCAGTACCTGGACATGGTCAGTGTGAATTGTCTAAATTTCAGACCCTAAAAAAGGAAGAGTAACTAAACCTTTACATGACCCCGTTTGAGAGTTCTATGTAACTCCCACTAGTCACTAACTCAAATGTACAAATAGGTTAAAAATAAGTACGGGTCATCTCCTAAAATGATGGGAACAAGCCTAGAGAGACAGCCACTTTGGTCCCAGGAGGGAACTGCATCATGGGAAAAATGTGCTCCTGTCATATCATTTAATAAAGAAGAAAACATTTCTGTGGAGCATATACAGGTAATTAGTACAGCTTCCCCCTTTTAGCACCTAGAAAAGTCTGTTATATTTTAATTGAACGATTCTATGTTGGTAGGTACAGAGTTAAAAAGAAAAGAAAAAAGCAGAGTCTCAAATTCCAAAGCTACCCAATGTCTTATGGACATTTTAATAGGCTTGTATTTTACAAACATCATTGTGAGAAAACCTTCTAACCATTCAGGGAAGTTATACTGATTTGATACATTAAAAACAATTCACTATTAACTTTAGAATATTTAGCATATAAATCACTTTAACAGGTAAAAAATTAAAATATCTTGTCAAATTTGAAGTAGAATAATGAAAATAGAGCTTTGAAAAAAAAAAAACAAGTATTTGACCAAAAACATCATTTTTCAAACAATGACCATCATATTCATCAAGGTTTGTGACTGCAAGGTAGCTGCACCCCTTCAGTCCACATGATTAACTCACGAGAAGATTCCATTTTATCTGTCAGTCACTGTAGCCAAAACACTTTTTGGCTGGTTTGTTAGATTAGTAATTCCTGGAAACTTTCCCATCAAAGAGATAAATTAAAAGCTTTGAACAATGACCACCCAAGTACTCCAAGAATAAAGTTATTGAGACCCAACCAAACACTAATAAGTTGTTCCCAAACTTGCATTCCTTAATAGACTTTTCAAAATCGTATTTTAAAAGACTGATGACATTAAATTAAATCCTGTAACTTCTTATGTAAGTAAACCCTCCTCACTCTGAAACTAACCCAAGGACACTGGAGTTGGGAGAGAAGTATGAGCTAGAACACTATGTAGCAAAACGAAGCTTTGCCTCAGACCATTTATACCCACTTGAGCTTATGAGCATATGTCACTGGCGATTGGCCAAATGGTCTCAATTTTGCTCAGTCTTCTTTTTAATTATTTATTTTCAAATTTTATGCGTATGGGTATTCTGCCTGTGTATACAGCTGGTTACCACTTGAAAGCCTAGTCTGAGTCTGAGGAGGCCAGCAGAGGGCATCAGAACTGGAGTTACAGATGGTTCTGATGTGTCATGTGGGTGCTGGGAACTGAACCTAGGTCCTACAGGAGAAGAGCCAGTGTTTTGAACCACTGAGCATCTCTCCAGCTCTTATTCCTCTTATTTTAAAACCTACAGTTCCACATTTGTTTACATTCTCAAGCACTGGAGCTTAATATTTACTTATAAGAACTTTTTGTTGACATCTTGCCTGGGGATCAATGAATAGCACTGATTCCTGACAAATCTTTGCAAGCATATTATCTTTCAGTGACTACAGTACAATACCAAATAAATGGTTAAATTCTTCCCTCTGGAAATATTTAACCTGAACAAGGTAAACAGATGAACAACTATCTCCAGTAACTTGTTAATTGATACTGCATCTGATAAAGAGTTTATTTTTCTTTTAAGAGACAGGGAAAGAGGTCCCTAAGATGTGCTATTTTCCTCTTCGTTACTTCAAAGCCTTACAGAGTGAGTGGATTTCAGATCCTGGTGGCCCCAGCTGTGAATGAATCTAATTTGGCTCTTGATCACAGAGCTAATAAGCTTAGTACCCTGCATTTCAGGGCATAAGGCCTTGGTCCCTCAAGAGAGGGTGATTGTAAAGAAAAAAAAGAAACACTGGAGTGCCCAGTTACTTCCTGTAAGATAATCTGTCCATTAGCTCTCACGGTTAGCCATAGTTCAAGCTTCCATAATTCATTTGTAAGGCATTGGGAAAGATTTAGTCTTTGTTTCCTCCTCTTGGAACTTTTGCCTGGACAAAGACCTTCAGTTACTGGAAATGTGGTGAAAGCAGATGCCCAGGAATGTATGCTGATGTGCAATGTGCCTGCTCCTAGTTTCCACTGTTTTTAGAAAATGGAGAAAAATTCTAAAAATCTAATATTATCTTTGGTCTCACTGGGTCCACTAAGCAATAAATACTGCTGATATTATTTTGACATTAACATAGTTTTAATGGAAAACACTTCATGATACCTGTCTGGACGTCCTTCTACTCTCTAAGACTTAACGAAGTGCACGACTGTGCGTAAACTTCCTTGGTTCCCTATGAGGGGCATAAGCAAGCCCCTGCAAGGACTTTACACATATAGCTCTTTGATATATAAGATTAATAAGGGCTCAAAACACACATGCAAAGGAAAATCGTTTTCCAGGAACATCTTCTACTCTACAAACAGAAACAGAGGCCAAGGACAGGGCACAGCCGCTTTATTAAATTCTCTTGTGTGATCTCTGACATCCAAATAAATAGCTCCATTTCTCTTAATAGTAACTCTTGTTTGGGAGACTGTAATTAGATTTTAGTGATTTAACCAGAGAATGGAAAGAAAACACAGCACTTATCACATTTAAAAAAACATAGAAGAAAAAGTAAAGCACAGAGAAATTATTGAACGGAATGTTCTGGAGGACAAATTTGAAATCCATCAAGTTTGTTTCTTACAGTGCTTGGCAACTTCAAAGATTTGGAAGCCAGAGAACAAAGAAGATTAGTGAGAGAGGCTGCATTATCCTCAACCCAGTTACTGCCAATGACAGCTGTCTGAACCTATGGACAACGAGTTTGTCTGGCACAGAAAACCTGTGTGTTCTCAAGCTTCCTAGCCCTCCATGTTCTTCACGGACTGATTCTGAGCTTTTCCATAGAACATTAATAGAATCTGGCTCACTCGCTGACCCAGAGAGAGCTGCTTGTACCTCTACCTACAAAGTGAGGCAATTGTATAAATAATTCAAACTCAAACTAATCCTGTGTTCCTCTCATGCATTTTTTATGGCCAATGTTCAACAGAAACTTGCTTGTTGGAACAGAGATCACTTCATCCGGGCACGAGCGAGGGCTCAAGGGCAGGAAACCACGGCTGTTTAAAAATCCGAAGTGGAAACAAACATACTCCACACACTTCTGAAGTAGTTTGGAGAAATGGAAAGTTAACTCTGATGCAGCATGGGCAGAAAAGCAAAGTTCCACAGCACGACAAGAAATTTCATTGCCTGTGACCTGTGCAGCCCTGCAGGTGAATGATCTGCTTACGATCTAGTTAGAAACAACTTCTTCAACCCTTTTTATATTTCAAAATCATAGCAGAAAACCCCACGATTCCTATTTAGTTAACAGAGGCCACATGAGTGAAACTCACTTATTACCTTATTTTATTTTATGTGGGACAAGGTGTCGCTACATAGCCATGCCAGCCTGGAACTCATTATGTAGCTCAAGCAGCCCTGGAACTCTCCTGCCTCAGCCTCCTAAGTGCTGGGCTTACCTTTGTGTGCCACTCTACCCAACTTCTATCCACTCCTAAAGAGCAGAAGTGATTTCCTCTGTGGCCAGTCAGAGTTCATCCCTTAAAGACACCACTGATATCAACTTTCCAAATGGGGTCCACTCACCCCACGCACCCCACTCAGTGGCTACCACATTGAGGAAAAAAAGTAGTGTATTTTGTCTTGGTTTACACAAACCCATTCACTTCAATGTTCAACTCTTACCCTGTGGTAGCCTTACCATGGATGAGTTTGTGATCTCAGTCTTTCACTAGAGCTGAGCGAGAACGTCAAAGAAGCCAGCACTCTGGCACTCCCTCCTGAGGGACTGAAACCTGAGTCTTACCAAGTCTAGCTGTCTGGAGCAAAGAAGAGAATGCAATCTAGGGAGCAGAACAAGTATTAGAGTATCTTCTCTTCATGTAAATTATCAAAACAAAGTAAAACTCCCACAAAAGTGAGCAGCCAGATAAATTTCCCATGCAACCAATCAGTAGGCAGGATATACCAGAGAGGGGTGCATATTCAAAATCCATAGCTTGCTGACTAAATCCAACACAACAGCAAAAGAACTACTCACCTGTCTTTTGGGTACAGGTCTGCTGATCCACAGATATTATTTCTGGTCTATGAAACGATGCTATGGCATATGTACAATTTTACCAGGTAGAAAGAAACTAAAAAAATGTCGCTCACATTGCCTGAGTACTTACGACAGCTCACACTCAGTGCTAAGTTTCCTATGCATCATATTATTTAATGGTCACAAAGTCAGGGGATTTATTTCCAGTCAGGAGGCTAGGGAACAGCTGACCTAGTTGCAGAACCAAATCCAGGCACCTGAGTATCCGACATACTGTATCTCAAACTACAGGAATCAAACATTCTAGTACTGTGGGACTAAAGAAGTCCAATAGCAGCCTCTCCTTTTCACACTGTCTGATCTTCAAAGAAAGGACCATATCTTAATTGCCTATGTACCTTTCATGCCTGTCACAACGCTTGTCATGCAGTAGATAATTAAAAAGAATATTATACTTTGGGGCAAAAGCTAAAGGCCAGGATACACACAATATACTCAGCTCTTACCACTACAAGGGCAATTCTGAAGAGGAGTGAGAGAAAAAGCAACAGAGAACACAGGTTCAGCAATAGGGACCAAAAGAGGAAGTCACATTGCTGTTTCCTAAAATGTAGTCTCAGGGTATAGCAGAAGGATCCAAAATTCTTGCTGAAAGCATGAAGCACAAGTAAGACGTATGATATATACAAATCAGCAACAAGAGGGCAGGAGTCTGGTAGCTAAGGACCTGCACTATTGTGGACTTCCTGGGAAATCCTTAACCATGGGAAATCCAGAAGCCCAGGCAATAGGAAGGTGTGGGAGGCAATGATGTTTTAACTGAGGCTAAAATACCTGGGAGAAAGACCAGCTATTATCCAAGCTATAAGGGTCTAATCTCTTTACAAAGGACCCACCTCCTGGGATGGGCCAGTTCCCTTTGATAGCTGGCTGAGAATCAACACAGTAAAAGGGAAGGATGTACGGAGTCAGAGGGATGTGTAGGGAACAGGGGGAAAAGCCTCCTCATTTAACCTAAGATACAAAACTGCCGTCCTGTAGAAAGGTGGGGGTAAAACACAGGCAACCCTCATTTACTTCCTCACCCTAAGGAAACCAGCCCTGTTGTCTCCCCTGCACTCACATTTCTTTCCCCTGGACATGTTTTCATCCCTTTATAATCAGAAGTAAAGCAACATTCCCCCCTCCCTCCGGAAAAGAGGACAAAAGGAAAATAGAGTCTTACTTGAAGGGTGGAGGTAGATTATATCTTTCACTGTGAAGTCTCGGGATTGAGCAGCCTTCAGACAGTCGGCCAGCAGGCTCAGCAGCAGGAGCCAGGCCAGGGCAGGGCTAGGTTCCATGGCAGACTGGTGTGCCACTCATACAGAGGGCCTCAAAGTGGGCACTTGAGGCGACAGTAGAGGACCTGAAACAGGAAGGCAGGCTCATCTCAGCACCTACCAGGAGTCAGCGCAGGCAGGCAGGCAGCGTGGCTGAGCTCAGATAGGTGAGCTGAGCTGGTGAGGGACAGCACACCACACACAGGGGCGAGGGAAACAGGTGCGGGGGGGGGGGCTTATAAATGGTAATTTTAGAGCACTTAGAACATTCCAGCCTGAATCTATTCTTAATCAGGCTGTTCCTACTGGTAGCAATCCCTCCTAATATCCAGCAGAGATGGTATCAAGAGAGATTGAATTTTAATGAAATCCAGCTATTTTTTGCCAGGAGGCCAGGGGACACATGCCAGAGAGCAACAATAAATAAGTCAGGTGCAAAGCTTAGAAGTTTTTCCTCAATAATGGTGCGGGCCAGGGACCAGATAGCACCCTTTCTGCCTCCTAGCCACCATATCAAGCTGGAAAAGAAACATAGGTAAGCTGATCTCTTCCAAACCCCAAACCATTTCACTAACACAAAACTCCCTTATCGTAACCAATGTTTATTGGTGAACACTACTGAAGGTATTTACAAACATCAGTGTATTCTAATAGCCCTATGAAGTTGCCACTCCAATTACCCCATTGGAGTAAACAGGCCAAGCACATAAAGACAGGGCTGGCTCCTACTCACAATGTAGCTTTCAACTCTGCATTTGAAACGGCAGCAGATGCTGTATTCTGCTTAAACGTGGATGATTATGAGCTTGAGTTGCTGCTTAGCACTAAGCAGTCATCTACCGTCCTTTATTCTGATTCTTGTGCACCCGAAATTGAGACCAGTGAGGTACGGGGTAGACTGCGCAGCCCACTCAGAATGCAGGGAATGTTTCTTCTACAGATGACTGCATCACTATCTCCTGAGTTTTCTAGAAAGTCTATGTATCACACGCTGCTTTTCCAAATTCCATAGACTCTCTTACTGATTAAAGGGAATCAAGGTAAGGTATTTACTTATTTCAACCTAATTAAAACCTACAAGCTGGGCAGTGGTGGCACATGCCTTTCATCCCAGCACTCGGGAGTCAGAAGCAAGGGGATCTCTGTGAGTTCGAGGCCAGCCTGGTCTACAGAGCGAGTTCCAGGACAGCCAGAGTTACAACAGAGAAACCCTCTCTCAAAAAACCAAAACCAAGCAAACAAACAAACCAAACCTCCTGCAATTTGGACATTCTGTATAGTTAATATAAGTGTTCAACAATTGCTTAAAATTTTAAGTTCCCTTGTGGGAAAAAAAAAACAAAAAAAACCAAACCTTAAATAATAACCAAAATATTATAAAGCAGAAATTCAAGAAAAAAAAAGCAATATGGCCTCTTCAGATATTAGATGTAATATAAAGTGATGTTAATCCAAACTCATGACAAAAAGTATACCAACAGCCCAAATTCATCATAGTAGATAAGCGGTTTTTCTTTTTTCTCAAAATGGCAGAACAGGACACTATTGGTGAATAGCAGTATACTACATTGACTGATGTGCAGAAAACGCTAACTGAAGTCAGTAAAACTGTATCCAAATATCTTTATGTTCCTTTTTGTTTGTTTGTTTGTTAGTTTTCTGAAACAGGGTTTCTCTGTTGTAACTCTGGCTGTCCTGGAACTCACTCTGTAGACCAGGCTGGCCTCGAACTCACAGAGCTCCGCCTGCTTCTGCCTCCTGAGTGCTGGGATCAAAGGTGTGCACTGCCACCGCTACATTCACTTTCTTGACTTGGCAAGCTGTTTGGAAAACACTGGTCCCTAAGGACTGGTGATGCAACCTTGCCAAGTCAGGGCTCACCAGCTGCTCATACTTTGCTTCCTGGGGCAAATTTGTATTTAGGCTAAAAACAGGCTGCGAGGTCATCTAATGAATGTGACTGGCAAACGCTGTATGGGTCACTTGGTTGAACAATGTAATGAGAAAGGAAACAACTGTCAGCAGTGGCCTTCCCTGACTTGAGGGAGCAGTCCAGCTTCAGCTTAATGGACAAGACAACGTTCTCTTTCTACTCAAACAGGTGCGGTCGGGAAGGTGAAGCTGTACCTAGGGACAGGTCAGGACAGTGCATGCTGGAGCCTTCTACACCACAGCCCACACCCTCACCTGTTACCTTGACAGAGATGAAAACAAGAACATTATGTTTGGAATCTCAACCGTGAACTCATAGATGAAGGCAGAGGGCCGGGCAGGGGAAAAAAAAAAAACAGCAGGGGGTAGGTCTTGGAGTTTGCTGGGGCTACCATAGCAAATAGCACAGGCTAGCCAGCTTGACTCCTTCTCAGTTCCAGAGGCTGGAAGTTCTGGGTCAAGGTGTCAGCGTTTGGTGCTTCCTGTGGCCTTTCTTCTTGGCTACAGGAGGCCACCTTCCTATGTCCCCTTATGGTCTTCTTCCTCTTGTCTCTTGCCCCTGTTCTTATGAGGACATATTTAGGCCTTTCAAATTAGGATATTTATGATTGCTTTTAATGCTAGTTACCTCCATAAAGGCCTGTCTCCCAGTAGAATGACACTCTGAGGCACTTGGTGATAAGACTTTAACTTAAAATTTGGGGGAACCACATTTCAGCCCACAGTACAACGTCTCTTTCATATTACATTTCCTGTCCCATGAAATGCCACAGAGCTACTGTTTATAATTATAAATGGTGACACAGGGTGCCATAGGGAACTATAGATGCCTTCCTGAATTGTGGGGTCATGAGATCTTTTGGTCATAGACTTCCTACACTGTTATTACCTCCTGTGGCTCAGAACCTGGCCATAAAGGAACCTTGGTTGCCACTGCAGTAAGATCTGGCATTTGCCTCAAAAAATTCTAATACCTCAGGAATGGTCTCCTGCCCTCTGATTGTTGCTTTTGCTAATTTGTCCTGTGTTTTGCTATAAAAGAGAAATAATAAAACAACAATGGCAAAATCCTATCTGCTAAAAAGAAAATTAAAACTGAGGTCACACTACAGAATAAAAGTTAACTTGAAGTCACAGAAATTATGACCACTTCGACCATGTATAATCTGACCATGTATAATCTAACCCCAAATACAATCTGATAGATGTGGGAAGTATCTTGAGGTAATGTTTAAAATTTCACACTATCCAGAAACTGCTATCCTTTACGGGGAAAGTGGGGTTGGGGGCTGAGGGGGTGGGGTCAGGAGGGTAGATTAGGAGGAGAGGGGAGATAGGGGAGCTGGGAGGAATGAAGGCAGGGTAGGAGGGGTGTCAATACGTACTGTACAAGAGAAGAAAAACAAATGAATAAAATAAAGAAACTGATATTCATAGCAAAATTGATGCTACAGAAAACTCAAAGAAAAACAAAGTTAAATGGATGTGGGTTAAGAAGGTAAGGCTTATAATATCACGTGGGACCACTTTAATTCCTAACTTGTTCTCCCAGTGCAGTCTTCTACAATAGGCTCTGATCTTTGGTTTGTCTTTTACGTCTCTCCTCCGAACACTTGGTCACTTACGTATCATCTCATTGGTTTCTACAGCTGTTTAAGTGCAGAACACCACAGCTCCTCCCTGAAATGGGACAAACATAGCTTGAGACCATATTTTAAATATTAATTTCAAAACTAGCAATGATAAACAATGCGGCTATAGAATCGAAGGTGTGCCCACCCTACAGTTTCTCCTGGTAGTTCCTGCTGCTTACTAAACAGCCTACAAAACTTGAGAGAGCATCCCTTTGAAATTTCTCTAACCTCCTGTGCATTGAAAAATGTGCTTTGGAAACACAAAACAACAAAAAGGTATCTTTGTGGGATAGGCTGAATGTCGTACGCACTACCCAGATGTCCAAGTCACCATTCCCAGAGATCTGTGAGAATAAAAGGGAACTTGAATGTGATTAAGATTCCTGAGGTGGGGAGATCCAACTGCATCATCAAGCGAGCCCATATCATCTCCAAAGTCCATGCAAGAGAGAGGTAAGAGTGTCAGCAGGAGGAGAGAGTAGATCCAACAGGTTAATATGACGTGAGGAGAGGCCACAATCTAAGAAACGCTTCAAATTCAAAATTTCCTTTCCCAAAACCCCAAGAAAGAAATAGTCATTACAACACCTTAACTTCTGCCTAGTGACTGGTGTTGGACAGCTGACCCCCAGGACAGAAAGGTTTAAAAGAAATCTGTTATTTTAGGCCACCAAATTTGTAGCAATGACAGAAGCTAAAAGAAACGAAGACAGCCACTTTAGAACCATTTTATACCACAGTATACTCCGTAGAAATACGCAGAAACTAAGCACAAAGCTGTATTTGTGATTGTTATGAAAACTTTTTAAAAAGTTTGCCTTCCAGATTTTGAATGATTCTCAGGAAAGTATCACGTTGAACCATGTAAGTCATTTTTCAGAATTAAGACACGGGTCACATAGTAACTTCATATGGCTTAATTAATAGCTTCTACTGATGGGACAGGCTGTGACAAAAAAAGTTAAAAAAGTCAAATGGCCACTGGAACAGAGCATCTAATATTATATATGAGAAAGCCATGCACAGTTAGTTCTATGTCCTTACTTACCCATTTTGTCTACGCAAGTCTCCGTGAACACCAATATCATACAGGCTTCAAACCTCTGCTTGACTCGAGTGCTCACACAGCTGCAGAGTAATGCTCTTCAGCAAGCCCTCGAAACATGTCAGAGGGACCACGGTTCTCTCACGTCCCATTTAACACACCCGTCGACGTCTCAGAGCATATTGTAAGCCGTCTGTGACTAATCCTATCTGTTATGTGTTCCATGTTTAGTGACATATTTGGGTGATGTTTCTGTGCATGTGCAAGAACATATATGTTCATGTGCATGCATGCGACTGCACATACACATGGCAGCCAGAGGATAACCTTGGGTGTCATTTATCAAGAATGGTCCACTGCCTTCTTTTGAGGCAGTCTGTCACTGGCCTGGAACTTGCTAACTAGGCTGAGGTGGCTGACACACTCAGTACATTGCTTTTCTTGTCTTGTATACAAGGAAACTAAGCTCAAAGGAAAGCAACTTGCTCAGGGTCAAACAACTGCCTTATACGGGATTTGAAGCTTTACCTCTCAACCCATGGAACTAAAATATCCAGACAAAAACTTCCCACACTGGTTTTGCTCATAGAAGGGATGGCAAGAAAAGCCGTCTGATTTGTCCTGGTTTCACGTGAAGTATGGACCAGTTTACAACCTGAACTCTTTAATGTGCTACTCGAGGCCCAGGCCAGTGCTTCCCGTGCGTCAAACACTGCAAGCGGCATGGCTTTCCCGTGGTTTTCCTTCCAGTTACTAACCTGAAAGTCTCTTTGCACCAGTTGCGGTGAGCATAGTGCATCAGTGGCATCGGAATGAAACAGCACTGTGGCTTCCTCAGCACACCCTCCCGACCCGAGTCTCCAGTTTGCACGCTGGGTTGAGAATGTGCAAATAGCACGCAGGCAGCTGAAAGCAAGCCTGGAGCCCAGGTGCTTACCTTTGCCAGGATTCACTTCCTCGCTTGCAAAAGGGACTTACTTCCCACCTCAGAAGTTTATGGAGATTACAAATGCGATGTGGTATTTCCTGGTGTTTTTCCTATTGTATGTTTTATTCAGAATCAGTCTGTGTGTTTTGTAAATGAAAGTAAACACAGTGAGATTTACTTTGTTTAACATTCAATTCACATTCCCTAAGTCAGAAAAAAAATTACTGCAGCACCTCAAGTAAGTAAGATAAATAAAGACCCATATGTCTCTTCCTCCTCAACATCTGCCCCATAGCCACCAGGGCTGGGACAAAGCCAGTGGAGAAGAGGAGATGATGTGGCTGAGGCCCTGTCGCACAGCCCTGGTGCACAGCCCTGGTGCCTTTCCGTCATCCTTCGCCTATGAAATAGCTGAGTGATCCCTTACAAACTCTCCCTACAATGGCCTATGCTGCATGTCATGATGCTAGCACATTGCTTTAATGAGACTTCGCTTACACACAAGGCATCAATGAAGGCACTGAGCACGCCATTCGTTCTCCTTCCTCCATACCTATCCAGTACGGACCCATATTCCTTATGGTGGATTATCATAGAGGAAGTTAAAACAACTCTTTTTCTCATCACAAGAGATCTCTTACTAACTTTTCCACTATTGTAACAACATACTCTGGATAGGTAATTTACAAAGAGGAAAGGTTTATTTGGATTGGTGATTTCAGAGGTCTCCGTCCATGGTCAGCTGACTCTGTTCTTTGAGGGCCTACGGGAAGACAGAACACCGTGGTGGGGAGAGCATGGAACAAAGCTGCAGACTGCAATGCGGGAAACGTGGTGGAGGAGGGGCACGCATCTTCATCAAGGACACTGTGGTACAGCTTCCTTCCACTAGCTCCCAGTCCCGATTCTACCACCTCCAGGAGGAATGGCACAGGCTGTTGATCAAACCTTCAGTACATGGTCCTTGGGATTCACTTGCCCCAAATATAACAAGATCCGTCCTTTTACATAGGAAAGGGCAAGCTGGATTCTATCGACCCAATTTGTTCACGACAAGCTTCCAATTTTGTAGAGTTCCAATCCTTCTATAGTCATGAGTTTTTAGGTATTAAACAGAAAACGTGTAAATTCTTAAGTAATTGAACTTTAATTTTCCCAAAAGGTTGTGACACTGATCCTTCTAGGAAAGAGGCCTTTCCTAGGTTTAGGAATGGTAGAGAAAAAGGCTCAAAAGCGCCAAATTTATGGAAAGTTCTCAAAGCTTAATATCAATTTGTATGCTCAAAAAATTTAATGAGTATGTATCATTGTCACAGCTTGAAACTGTTCTTAAAATTCTGACAAGGAAGTTTTCACTTTTATGTACTTTTAATTATTCTTTAAAAATTTTATTTGGTTCTTCAAGACAGAGTTTCTCTGTGTAACTCTGGCTGTCCTGGAACTCACTCTGTAGACCAGGCTGGCCTGAACTCACACAGAGACTCCCCTGCCTCTGCCTCCTAAGGGCTGGGATTAAAGGCGTGCACCACCACTGCCCAGCTATTCTTGAAGGTTTTTACAGAGATAAAATTAAAATAACCTAAAGTTTACCACTTTATAATTCAGTAATATTTGGTATGATTCTTAATATTGCAAAATGACCATTAGCTAGTTTAGAACATTTCTTTCGTTACATTTAGTAATTCCACACTCATTCGCAGTCACTCCCAACTCCGTTCTTCCATATTCTGACAAAGACTCATCTACTTCACATCTCCAAGGGTTTCACCCAAGGGAGTGGAATGGTACAGTGTGCAGCCTTTTGTGTCCGATTCCTTCAGGTCGTCATAATGTTTTCAAGGTTTCTATACACTGTAGCCTTAATAATATTCCTTTTCGTGGCTGAAGGTTTCATTATATGAATATAGTACATAAGCTTATTCGCCAGATGATGGTGACTAGTTCGATAGTTTCCACACATCAGATATTATGAATGATGTTATTATTAATATCCACGTACATTTCTGGGGGGCAAACACACATTTTCATGTTTATTAAGAATTCGCCCAGGACTCGGTCTCATGGGTACCAAGGGTTTAACTTTGAGGTGAACTGTCAGTGTTCCGCTGCACCTGTGCCATCTTCCATCTCCATCAGCAATGCCTGAGTGCTCCACTTTCCCCACACCCTCACCAGCACTTACCCTTCTTTTCTTTCTTAAAAACAAGTCACAGTCTACCTAGTACATGGGGAAGATTATCTCACTGCACACTATTGTCTACTGTGACTTTCTTGTGTTTATTTTCAAGTAAGCAATAGGATTGAAGATGTTTTCCTATGCTTATCTACCATTTGAATGTCTTCTTTGGAGTTATGTCTATTTAAATTATTTACCCAATCTTTACCTGTACTATAGATTCTCTATGGTCAAGCTGTCAAAGTTCTTATATATGGATTCTAGACATTTTCAGGTACAACGTATGATCATCAAATATTTTCTCATATCCTCTGTATCTTTTTCTACTTCCTTTTTTAAAAAGACAGGGTCTTACTCGATAGTCTGGGCTGGCCTGGAACTCCCTAAGTAGACCAGGCTGGCCTCTCCCACAGATTCAGCAGTCTCTACTCAAGTGCTAACGACAGGAGGTATCACACCCCACATATTTTCACTTTGATAGAATCTTTTAATATACAAAAGATTTAATTATGATGAAATCTACACATTATTTTTTATAAATACAGACTTTGTTCCCTTGGAAAAGTCAATTTCAGTTCAGCAGTAAAAAGACATACATGCAATGCACAGTTAAAGAATTTGTCTATTTTGTAGTGATCAAAGCTCTATTTTCCACTTTCCTTTTCATGAGAAAAACAGGATGGGCTGAACCAGTTATTAATAGCCCTAATACTGACATCCCTACATCAATCATAAAGCCCAAGCATCCTATTACGATTTTCTAGGAATGGAAAAATGAAAGACAAGCATTCACCATTAGTCTAACAGTGACTGAAATACAGGCTCTGCTGAGGGGCTGCAGATTCTTTGGGTCAGATGGGGCTTTAATCTCCTAATAGCACGGTGCTCAGATATTAACATGAAGGATCTTTTCTAGGACTCTGGCGATTTTCTGAGTCCACCGTGCCTTTGGACTGTTCTAGACATTTCGAAGAGACACCGTGTCTCCATTTATGATGCTACTACCATTTGAACATGCTCTGCGAGCCCCACACCTAATGCAGCACTTTCTGAAGAAGTACACACTCATTTTCACAGCTCTGTGACCTTTCATCTGTTATTTATGAGCTTTTGCGAATCTAATACCACTCTGACAGATTTAATTTGTGCTCTAAATTACCTTTGCATGAGTTACTCAACTGCTGGTTGTTATTCCAGTAGATTACTTGCTACATTCTAGAACGGGGGGAGGGAGTACTGTGAGATCTATCAGACTTTCTCCACTTGGGAGACAATTGAAAAGAGATGCATTTGGTATATATATATATATATATATATATATATATATATATATATATATATATATATATATATACACACACACACACAATATAAAGGAAAATTTCTACACTAGTCACAGATGTAAAGGGATAGAGCACTAACACAAGTCAAGTTTCACAAATCTATACCCCCTAATCTCTATAGGGTCCATAAATAAGATCCTCCCACTCCTTAAACCAGTTACAGGGGAAAATCAGGTACTTCTGTAAGTTACACTGACACAAAACCTAAGTACTACAGGATGAGAGCTCAGTACCAAGTTAAAACACAGGCAACTGTGAAGTACAAAACTGAAGCAAATTGAAAGGCAATTTGGAAGCTATTTCATTTAAATTTGAGATGCCTAATAGAAATACAAAATGGGGTTCTGAGGCCTGAAAGATCATGACAGGTCTTGATTTAATTTTTAATAAGTACAGAAGATTTAATGGTGATGTAATTACCCAGAAGAGCTAATTCCACTGCTATGAGTATAAACTAAAAGCATGTACTTACAAAACGGAGTCACTTAAATATAATATTCAGACCAAAGGTAACAACTTCCTGGTGTTTGGGAATTACTCAGATGATGTGGTGATTTTAAAAAGTGCTCGAGATTTTTTTGACATGTCTCTATTCTGAGGTAGATCCTATATCTTCTACCCTTGAGTCTGAGTTGACCGGAGGGTGTGGGGATGACATTGTTTGCAAGGCAGGTAATAGGTGATATCACTTATACACAGTGTCTGGGATAGTCATGCTAGAATCCGAAGACGTCTGTAGTCAGTCTTAGTGCTGAGGGTGTGGCATGAGAGAAAGAAGGCAGAGTAGCCCATCAGAGCTGCTGAGACTCATGGAAACAGACGCTCCCAGCCGGTGCCTGGCTTCCAGTCACCACTCTTTCCCTCACTCAACTCTAGAACCAGCTGATTACATTTGAACAGAGCCGCCTAGAACAGGATAAGGCCCTTCTATTCCTGAGCCACCGACCACAAGCGGTAGCGACTGTGCTTATGCACTGTGGTGATTTGTTAAGCAGGAAATAGAGCAAAAGTGTTAACTAGGGATTTCAACCCCAGATATCTTTCACATTGCTATAAAGTTCAGGTATCCAAATCCAGCAGGCTGTAACCACAGCTGAGAATGGGCAGTAACAGGAACTGTCCTGTGTTCCAAATGGTTGGGACCCAGATGCCACCAGCCTGTTAAACTTGTTTTCAGGAATTTCAATCCCTCTACTCTGCTTTGAGCCCTCTTTTGCCTTTATTATTTCTGAGTTTTTCAAAGAGTGGCCCCTGCAACAGGAGTCTCAGGGAGCCTCGTGCCCAGCTGTCCCAAAGCCCTAACAAAGCAGGGAGGCACACCCTTGATCCCTAACCGGTTAGGATAACTTGGTATATTCCAGTGAGAGAGTGCCTTCATCTCTGGAGCAAGAAGAGCACAGTATGAAATACATCAAAATCAGAGTGGGGAGGAACTGATTTCCCAAAGCAAACCAAGGTACTGTTACCTGAAGAAGGATGCCTGGAAGCTGGGACAGGCATCCACTCTGATGTACAGTATAGCATCTGAATAATGCTTTAGTCAGGAATGAATATTTCTGAAAATGCTAAGAAGGCAGAAATACTGCCTTTCCATGTGATCTCCACATAAAAATTAGCTAAACCAACCCTGGCAGTCTGAGGGGGCATTCAAAGCCAATTCTTCTATGAAACCCCTCTTCTTACTGGCACCAGGGAACACTGGCAATCACATATGGTCCATTCTATTGGCAACTATTGCTGGGAAAAGCACTGGACATATGAGCCAACTAGGCAAATTAGTGTCGTTGGATAGTTTCTTTTAGAAGACAAGCAGTCTCTCTGGGGTAAGAGACTAACATAGAAAGTCCAGGAATATGTAAGGACCACACTCCTCTCCACTTGGAAGAGGATGACGAAGCTTGCTGGCTTAGAAAGACAAGGAGAAAATGGGGGAGTCCATCAACCATGTTCGGTGTTTGACTCCGGGACAATTCTGAACTCTTCCCTTATAGTGCGGTACCCTCCCTTTCCATCCAACACATGCCCCTGTTGTCCAGGTTAGTCTGAGATGTATTTCCTGTCCCTTGCAACCAAGAGCTTTAATTCAAGGGTCTTCGTAAAGGAGCCATCCACCAATGTAAACTTCCCTATGTAACAACTGTTTGTTTGTTTGTTTAATGTAGTACAACTTTAAGCTTCATCAGCTAAAGGTTAGAGCAGAGGGCTTTTAAAATGTCCATTATGGAGAACTAACCACAGATGACTCCCTTTTGATTTTAAAGTCACTGATTTTTTATTTCCAACTTACGGAGAGAAAAATGCTCACATCCCTGATCTAAACTGAAGATTCATTTTCACAAGTCAATGCTTGAAAAAAATGTGCATTTCTTTTTCTGGAGCCATTGGCAACACTAGAGTTATAGGGAACAGCTGCCCTTCTGCTTCGTCTCAAACTGATTTAATGGTCAATTGCATAAAAAAGCTTCAGTTCCTGAAAGAGAAACGATGCCTGGGAAGTGTGCCTGGCAATGCGTTCTCACATTAAAAGATGCTGGATTTGCTCTAGGAGCTCTTTCACCTGTTCACTGTTCCTCCCAAGTTGAAGACCTCTGAGAGCTGAGGGCAGGAATGAATCAAAGCGCTCCCCACACAGGAACGCGGCACTGGATAAACCTCGGCCTGCCACCTTCTTTAAAGTTACTCAGGACTAGGGGAAAATGGGGAAATGTTTTGTTTGGTGCCTTTTCTTACCTTTTCTATATGTTTAAAAATGTCATAGTTTCATTTTATTTTTATGTGATTTTTTTTTTTTACCTAGAGCTTTGAAATACCTAGACATATAAGATGGCACACAAAATCTATATGAACTTATCAGTGGGTTAAAGCGGAATAAGATAAACTCTTGTGTTCAAAATAACCCAGCACCTACAATTTTATTTTACTTCACTGTATTTTAGGTGAATGTGTGTTTTGCCTGCATGTGTGCCTACTACGCACCACTGTGGTCCTTGTACCCACAGAGATCAGAAGAGGGCATCAGATCCCGGAACTGGAATTATAGCTGGTTGTGAGCCACCATGTGGGCAATGGGAATCAAACCCAAGTCCTCTCAAAGAACAGCTATGATCCTCATTGCTGAGCCATCTCTCCAGCCTCCAAACCAAGAATTATAACGAGACATATGCTTCCACCTCCTGACCGTAGACAGTCATCCTGGCACGATATCAAGGGAATCTTCTCTGCATATGGAATGACACTTCCATCCTTCTGCCACTAATTTTCAGTGTTCTGAAGCTTCACCAACATGCAATGTGCCATTAGTCATGGACTGAAAAGCATATACTCTGACTCCATGGAGGTATTTACACAATTTGAACCAATTTCTATTGTTAGGGAGTACTGAATAGTATGTGATGTCACCTTTTTATCTATTGCTTTAGAGGGCTGGTAAGACTTTGTTGAGGAATTGAGGCGTGTTAATTCTCCCCTATTACCCCTCCCAGCACCTTTGGGACTGCCACTCACCGGTGTCGGCTGTCCTAAGTTCAAGCTAACATATGCAAGCAACCCTGACATCATTACCTTCTTTGTGGAAGCATTCCCTCTGTCCTTTGTGTTAACTAAAAGACATCTCCCAAGGAGAATGAAGCTTTCTTCAGGGTTAACTACAGTGCAGTGTGCTCATCCTAGCAAGCCCCAGGATCCCTGAGCATGAAGACAAATAAATGTAATCATCAATGAACTCCAAGTCCCTACCATTGAGGCAGTAATCCTTCTTTGAAAATATACCATCTTCATTTGCAAGTCTTTGTAAATAATGGCTATTCAAGTTTATTATTTTAGGAAAGGAGAATATAATAAGATTTTATATAGTATCCATTCAAGCATAAAAGGCTGTAAGAGTTACTAATAAAAGAAGGTTGTCCTTGAAAATAGAACATTTTTGTTTTGTTTTTTTACATATAAACTAATTCATTTCTTAGGGTAAAACTACCAAGTAGCCTCTGGTGGATAAAGAAATCTAGGCACCAAACTAACTCCAACAGCCTGTGTGAAAGGAGCCAAGAGTTATTCCCACTGTCTTCTTCTTCGTGCTGTGTTTTTCTACCTAGACCTTAGCTGTCTTCCTTGTTTAATACTTCACTTACCCATTTGTTCATCTGTTCAGCATCCTCCATGAAGCAGGCCCAGATCAGGTATCTATTGTGTATGTGGTTAATATTTCCAGCTTAACTCCAAAATTCTTCAACTTTGTTAGAAAAACCATTCATTTTATTCTTCAAACAAAAGTGCCCATGAATGCAGACTGCTAAGGAAAATGGAATGTTGATGACCATTCAATATTCAATAATACTCAAGAAGGGATTTAGAGGTTCTGTGATTTATTTAGTCAAAAATGAAAATGAAGGCTGAGCATGGGGGCATGTGCCTGTGATTCCCCACTACTATGGAGCCTGAAGCAGAAGGATAGTGTTAAAGGGACCCCTGGGGTACTTTCTAAGACCCTGTCCCAAAACAACAAAATGAGAGAGAGAGAGAAAAAGAAGAAGAAGAAGAAGAAGAAGAAGAGGAGGAGGAGGAGGAGGATGGGGAGGGGGAGGGGGAGGAGGAGGGGGAGGAGGAGGGGAAGAAGCAACAATATGGTTTATGTTGATGTGCTCTCCTCACAACCAAGGCCAAGGCCAGACAGAGGAGTCATGTGACAAGACTACACAGTCCTTCCCATATCCTCTGGGATGCAGGTCACAGGCACTGTCAATGAAAATTCAACAAAGACTCATTTTCCTAAGTCTTCTCTGAAAAAAAGAAGATGGAGGGAACACGGAGAGACACAAGGATGTCAAACAACCTGTAGAACGGGTGCTCACTATGGGATGCCCCAGGACTCTGATTCATGGTGATTCCATTGAAGCTTTCCAGGCTCCGACTAGAATGACAACTGAGACCAAATTCTGACTTCTGGAAAACCCAAGATTCCAACACTGTCTCTGATTATGAACCTTGGAGGAGGAGACTGACACAGGTGCTCCAATGGTGACGGGACTGTTAGAGCTGGCCAAACAGGAAGTCTATAAGCTCCTCACAATCTGCTTCCTGCTGCTACTTCTCCCTTGACATGCCATGTTCAGGTGACAGAAGGTCCTAGGATTTCCAAAGTACCAGGATGCTTCTTGGCTTTAGATGGCTACCCTGGCAAATCTCTGTTCTTTGCTTAAGGCTGAAGTCACCTTTCACCTTTAGGAAGCTCCATCTTGTGGGAGAAACAAGATCAGCACCTTCTCCATTCCTTGACTATCTTTTCTCTATTCACAGCAATTAGAGGCCTTGTTTCACATCAGCAGCACAGTAAGAGAAGCTGGGTTTCTTCACTGGCTTCTGTCTTTTTTTTTTTTTTTTCCAGATCTGGGTTCAAATTTTAGCTTACCACTGGTTAGGACTATGATCTTGGACATGCAACTTTTCCTTTCTTTGTCTTTAAAATGGGATGTCATCTACCCAGACATGAATGTGGATTAAATTATTATGCATAGTTTTCTTTAATTACTATTATTAGCAACTCATGTCAACAGGCCCCAGACCTCAGCAGGCCTGGAGACCTTAGCACAACTGACTCCATGATGAAAGTCCCATTCAGGCTGTAAGACTCAGCATGTAGACAATAAATACCACCTGCCAAAACTAAAACAAAGGCCTAATGCATCAAAGTCCATAGAGTTCTGGGAAAGTCTCAAAATGTTACTTTTTAGCTTCTGTAGTTCCGTTTCTGGCTTACTGTTCTTGTTAACTGAGGTATGTCAACCCAGAATGTGGTTTGTGTGTTTAAAAGCTCACTCTTTTAAGGCTTGGGAGAAAGGCTTGGGGCTGCACTGGAAACCCAAACACCAGTTGATAAAGATTTTCTATTGGCTCAAACCCATGTCTGAGCAGTCTTCTCTGGTGAATACCCCGCAACACTCATATTAAGATTATTAAGGTGGCTGCCTTTCCTGTTTGATTATGATCTTCTTAAAGACATCAATTTTTATACACCATTTGACTCCTCTTCACTTTCCCAGATCCAATAGGTAGGCTATACCTGAAAGCAGGGTTGTTGAATGAGTTGCTTCTGTATAGACAATAATCACAATATAAAAACTACCTTCTATAAGATTAGAATGAATTGTGTGCATCCCAATACATATACATGTGACTGATACGCTACAGGAATTCTGAAGAAGAATGAATTTGGAGGTTCTGGGGAGGGGATAGCAAAAGTTACCTGGGAAGGATGACATCTTTCAAGGATGGTACGGTGCTGAAATGATAGCTCAATAAATAAAAAGATTGCTTGCAAGCATGAGGATCTGGAGTTCGATACCCAGAACCCCTATACCAGAAAATAAAACATCTGGGTATGGTGGCACGTGCTTATTACAATCCCAGTACGGGGGAGGTAGAGATAGGCAGATTCCTGCAGCCTGGTGGACAAGTTTAGCCTATATAACAAAAGAGACCAAATAAGAGACCTTGTCTCATAAACAAGGAGAATGGTACCGAGGAATGATAGTCACCTGATGCTGTCTTCTGGCCTCCACAAGCATGTGGCATACACATGCATCTGCATACAACAGCAACAACAAAAGAAAATAAACCGGCCTTCTAGGAATCTCTCAATCCAATCAAACTCACAAGCAAGACCAACCACCGCAGCAGCCATCCTGGTAACAGATGCACTGTCACGGTATTACAGGGCTTGTGTAACCATTGAGCAACCCTTCTTTTCCTTAATAAGGACCCTAAAGGGCAAGCCAGTAATTTTGGCAAATCAGATACACCACAGAGAAGTCGCAAGGTATTGATTTAAAGTGAGCTGGTCAAAGTTTTCAAGAACCAAAACAAAAATATCATATCATGAGGTCCCAAGAGCCCCAGGGAAAAATGAGTCTTCTATCAATGAAACTGTAAAGAAGGAAACGGAAACTGTGTGAGCTCTGCTGTCATACCTGACTGTAAATGCTATGTCCAAGTGGAGACAGTTCCTTAGTCAAGACAGAAAAGGCATCAAGCACAGGGTTCACTGTGGACTCGAGATAACTGTGTGCATCTTGGAATGCATCCCTGGGCTTAAGGGAACAGCACTGTACCCCAGGAGATGACCCCTCTTCATGAAAGGTTTCAGGTTACCCAGTGCTCTGACTTCCATGTCCTCTCCTATCTAAGATGCACCAGTGACCATGGCAGAGGGAAGAAGAGGCTAGGAGCCTGCCATAGCCAGTCAGTCCACGTGCTCTTTCAGCTGCCTCTGAAACAGCTTTATCTCCTATGAAACTTTATCTCCTTTGCCTTCTGGGGCCAGGTGGTTATCTCTCCTGATGTGCCTCAGCAACAGCCAAACAACCTAGGATCCATTACACTTTATAAAAGCCTAGATAAATGTCTGTTATCCTTCCAATTACTAAGTAAATCTACTAGGACTAGGACACGGGAAATGAGAAGGATGAGAAAAGATGCTAAAATTCCATTACAACATGAATGAACCCAAAAGACTTTACGCCAAGTGAAATAAGCCTGGCTCAGCTAGACATGATCTCAGGAGAAGCATAATCTAAAAAATGTGAGCTCGCAGAAGCAGAGAGGAGAATGATGTTTGCCAGGGGCTGTTGGGAGATGGAAGTAAACCAGCAGATGCTGGTCAAAGTGCAGAGTTCCAGTTAAAAAACAGGAATTTGCCGTTCAGCACGATGACTACGGTTAATGATAGTAAGTTGGTTCTTAAACACTGCTTAGGAAGTAGAGATTAAATGTTCTCAACACACAAACCAGTAGGTATGTGAGGTAATAGGTATATCCATCAGCTTGATTTAATTATTTCTCAATGTATACACATTCTAAAAAAAATCACATTATGTACCAGAAACATGCACAGCCTAAAAATGAATGAATACATAGTGAAAATAAATAAATAACGGAAAACTCTAAGTGCCATGGCCAGTGGTGCACAGGTTCTGGATCCAGCGAAGCTTAGCCTTTGCTGTCCTGAAGTGCACAAGGCCCTGCTGAAGCCCAGTTCCTCGCTCCAAGGCTGTAAGTTTGCATTTCTGTCCTTAAGGAAGGCTTCCCTCTAAACAGGTAGATCAGTGGATCCTGACCAGTGTAAGGCAAAAGAAACACCCACGATGTGTAACAAGGAACTTGCTTCACTTGGAGAGTGGCTAGATGATGAACAACGAAACAGAAGCGTACATGAGGGGAGGATGCACGCTGACGAAAGCCGTCCTTCTGAAACCCAGAGAGGTGGAGCTGGGGCGCAGAAGCCCAGCGACCATGTAAAAGCCCTCCTCTGGAAGCTTCCTCCAGCACTGCTTGTGGGAAATCACCCAGGACCACATGAAGGACAGTGCTGGCAATCCTCAGCCAAGAGACAAGAGAAAGGCCTGGCTCGAGATAGTTTCTCTGTCAGCCCTCCTTTGAAAGCACAGGAAAATGCTTCACTCCATCACACTAGCTGGCCCTAGCTGGGACTAGACAGCCTTTTATTCCTTCTCCCTGTCCTAGAGCCGGACAGGCGGTCAGGAAGGACACCAAAGGTGCTCCTTGCGGCTAGAAGCCGAGCTGTCCAGAAATAACTTGTAGTAGCCCAGGGGCTTCTCTCCACCTTAGGATTATTGTGATGACATACAATGGGCAGTGCACGGGCGACAGTGCAGTGCAGCCCGGGAACAGGCTCTCTGGAGCCCACCAGCCCAGGCTAGACTTTGCTACTGCTCGGTAAGCTTGCGTACGTTTCCTATCCCACCCTGTGCCTCAGCCTCATCCTCTACAGAAGGGGAAATTACAACCCAAAGCTCCCATGGCTCTCAGAGGATTAACAGGGGTAAGAAACTGAACAGACTTGGATCATTGCCCACACATGCTTGCCAGATAATGGGATTCTCAAAGTCGCCTTGGGCTGTTGAGGAAAGCACCTGGTTATCCATGTGGGTCAACGCCCTGCTGGGAGTTGTTGGCTTTCCACTCTGGAAGCGACCTGTGACAGGCTTCACAGAGGTATTAAGAAGCACCGAGTTCAATGGAAAGACGCCAACGAGGACAGGAACAATTTCTACCAGCTTGTCTACCTTGCTCTAGGCTAAGATCAGTGTCCTTTGTTGAGGATAAAAATGCAGGGCAAATGAAATCAGGCAGATCCAGGAAGGTCTAGGAAGAACTTTCAAAACTTGAAAAAAATGCCTTTTCCTTAAATGGGGAGTCTACAAGCTGTCCTACAGTCAGTGTTAACTGATTAATACTAATAGAGATGCTATTTATGCAAACACTGAAAGCCTTATATGCTCCTTAAGGCATAAAGCCCGTATCTAGCTTTAAAGCTAAATGAAAATTGCCAAATTATGAAAAAAACTGCATTAAAATAAAACAGATTCATTAAATACAAAGGAAAATAGCAACGGCATATTTACTGAGCAGTTAGCTGCTAGCGGGCTAAGAAAGGTGACCCTGTCCCTGTTCCAGCATTATTTTTTATTTTACTTAGGAAAAAACCGACAATATCACCGTTAACTGCAATGCACTCTGGGAAGTGATATCTTTAATCCCCACTACATACTCATAGACTGATTATAACCCTACTTTACAAATGAATAAACCGGGATACCAAAAAAATGCACACACTAAAGAGCTGCTCCAAGGGTAAATGACAGAGCTTCAGTAAGCTCTGCCTTGAAAGAAATAAAGAATCTCAGCGACCGAGTGATGAAGGAAGGGCAGAACTGGCTAGTGTTTCTGGCAGTCAGTGGTCACTAGGAGGGCCCAAAGAACTCTACAGTACCTCTTGCTGAAAGGAAAAGGCCACTGAACATCACTTTGACCTACCTAGTTTCTGGCTGTTTTTGTCCAGGGTTGAGCAGAAGAGAGACTTGGATGGCACTTCCTGGGAAAACAGGGGCTAGACCTGGAGAGGAGCAACAGTTAGGTAAGCGTGTGAACGCTGGCAAGGGGAGATAGAGAAAGATGAGGAAGAAGAGTGTGAGGAGAAGGAAGGAGAGAAGAGACGTGGAGTACTTCCAAACCTTCGGCACACTGACATCACCTGGAGATGCTGCTGTCACCGGTGGGTGAGCATGCGGTGCATCCGTGGTGCTAAGATTCAGCAATTAGCAATCATCCCTGAAAGAACAGTCCAGGCGGCTCTGATTGGCAGTAAAGTTTAGGGAACTTTAGGGTACTTCTGCAAGTTGTTAGTGAGAGGAAACAGCCCAAAGGCCTTCTGTTCTTTCACAGGCCCTGGCAGTTCCCAGTTCCACTCAATTAAGGGACTATTAAGCCGTCCAGTGCAATCAGAGAGCCCTTTATTTCACAGGGCCTCCTCCATTTATCCTTCCAGTGGTTTCTCCCAGTCTTTGAGGAAAGGAAACGGGCAGGCCCTGACCTATATAACCACCACAGCGGTCCCTTGTTTCTGATGCTCTGTCTTTGAGATAGACAGGATTCTTTTCATTTACTTGGAGATAACTTCCTTCACAAGCCTTTCACCGTCTAGATGATCCAATGGCCCCATACTGGCCTTGAACTGTTCTAGTGTGAAGTGTGCTTTGCCTGTCTGACCTTGTACTTAAGTTTTTATGACAACAAAGCACAGTTATGTCATTTTTGGGAACCCAAGATCTTATCTAGAGACCAACATAGTCTCCAAAGATTGCCAGGATGGTGGGTAAGTTACTAAGAAGAGAAGCACACAGAAAGCCTTGAAGTGACGGGAAGAGATGGCTTCTACAGGCTACAGAGCAAGCTTGAACTCATGATCTGCTACAAAAAGCCAAATGAATTTGAGCAACCAATCTCCTCCGTGGTTCAGTCTCCACATCCATAGCAACACACTGCCATGCTTCCAGCCCACAGTGACCTTCACAATGGCACCACCATTGAGTAATGGTCTCTGAGAGCTAAGTCTCATGGTGACTTGAAAGGTAGCAGCAAGTTTTCCACCTTACCTGACTTTCTTATCACATTCTCTGATCATTATTCACAGAATGAAAAGGCAGGCCTGGGGTGGGTGAGAAGGAACGCACAGTAGTGTGGTCACAGAGATGAAGGAAATGTCACGATGTAGTCACCTTCAAGTTCACTGTAAAGTTGGGACAACCTACTTCCAACACCTCTACCAGAGGATCTCCGTATACACAGGATTCTGCAAGGTCTTTTTTGTGTGAGTAGAGACAAAGAAAAAAAAAAAAAACCCATCCGAGTGTGTGGTGTAGGGAATTAGAACAAAGAGGAAAAGGAACTAGGTTACAAGTCCTGAAAGGACTTGGATTTGGTACGACTCACTCCAAGTCCTGCTGTTTACTTCTGTAGCCCTCCCGTAACCAGGGCCTGTGCATGCACAAAGCCCTCAACCCAGCTGGCCTGGCTGTGCACAGGCACACGGTCTCAGCGATGGCAAACGCTGTGAGAGCCGTGTCCACACCTACAGCAGAATCAGCACTGTCTGCCAGAGCTGTCTTCAACGATAGGCATGTTCTCCCATGAGGCTGCCGTGAGATCTACTGGCCACATAACTGTTGAAAAATTGATCTGTTCACTGAAAAGCTTAATTTAATTTTAATTAATTGCAGTGGAAGTTAAAACGCCACATGTGGAAAATAAAAGCCACGTGTGGCCAATGGTCACAGTGTTCAATAGTAGAGTCTTGAATTAATAATAAAGGAGAAAGTCACTTAAAATTGTGACTTCTGAATCAACTGGGATGAAGGTGAAGGAGAATGGTTATTACCTAGCTAAGTATTCACACACAGACATTAATTAAATCGGAAATACTGCACAGTTGTTCCTATAGGTATTTGATCTTCCCCCGCACCCCTGGAGTCAAAGGGAGGTGAGGAGACCTAGAGGTCAGGATTTGAGAAGGGCCACCAAAAGCACTTCATGCTCACCTTTCTTCCTCAGTCCATGGCTGAAATTTAATAATTTGATTCTGTCAACTATCTTATTAAGTAGGTTATTAATTTTTTTTTAACCCTAAGTTTAACATACGAGTAAACTAAGGGAGAGGAGATCTAGGCTAGTTGTTACCCAGGTAGAAAGTGGTAGAATCAAAGTCTGGATTCAGGCAGCCTGGCGTCATATGGTATTTACGGCATACGAAGTGTGTTTACGGTTTACTCTTTGGTTGGTTAGGGTGGAAGAGGACCCCCTGCTCAGAGTTTCTTGGGTGTACTAAGAATGTGTCACTATAGAGGTGTCAGCCCACGTCTTCTTGTTGCTTTAACACAATACCAAAGCGGAGTGGAGTGGAGGACTTGCAAGAGACATCTGTTTAGATCACTCTTCTGGAAGCGGGGATGTCCAAGGCCATGGCTCTAGCATCTGAAGGAGATTCTGAGAATGGATCATAATGGGAGAGTAAAAAAGCAGATGAGCACACGCAAAGAAAGGGCACGAGGACAGACCTGCTCTGCTACAGCCACACTGTGATACAGCATCAGCCCATCCACACAGGTTGTCTTAGTGTCTACTGCTGTGATGAAACACCATGACCAAAAGCAACTTTAGAGGAAAGGGTTTATTTTATTTACATTTCCATCTCACTGTTCATCATGAAAGAAAATCAGAGCAGGATCTCAAGCAGGGCAGGAACGTGGAGGCAGGAGCTAACGAAGAGGCCATGGAGGAGTGCTGCTTACTATCTTGTTCTCATGGCTTGTTCAGTCTGCTTTCTCAAAGAACATCCCAGGGGAGGCCTCACCTACAATGGGCTGGGTCCTTTCACATCAATCACCAACTAAGAAAATGCCCTACAGGTTTGCCTACAGTGAGATCTTATAGAGACATTTTCTCAATTGAGGTTCTCTCCTCTCAGATGACATTAGCTTGCATCAAGTTGACATAAAAATTATCCAGGACACAAGTGGAGCCCTCATGATCTTTTCATCATGAAGGTCTCACTTCCTAATACATTTGGTGGTAAAGACATTTCAACAAGAGTTTGGGAGGAGACACCAAAAGGAAAGTGGCCATTTCATCTCTAGTTAGAATAGAGAAAACATCTGAACACTGGGTACCAACGGGAGGATGAAGGAGACCAGGCAAAGTGAAACTTGGTGCTTTGGGGTCTGAACCTACTAGCCTGTTTTTTCCGGACCATCGCTGAGTTTCTGCATCTTTCTCAAGTCACTGAAGGCAGTTGGATGATGGTGGACAGAGATGTAGGATACAGCAAAGTTAAAAGAAGCAGGGAGAAGCAGTGTTTCATTATATGTGGGAAGTTGGTCTCAGGCTAACATAGTTGGCTCGTGTGCCAAATCTTCATAAATTAAATTGCAGGTGGCTCTATAGAACTAAGTCCTACGTCAGCCCCTAACCATTACCTATTTCTGACAGTTTCCAAACGTTTATGGTCTGGAAGAATACTGAGAAGCATCCCTGTTATTTTAACATGTGGTCTCTCATATGATCATCTTAAACCCTGAACATGGTGTGAGGGAAGTAAATAACAGGACACTGGTTTGTACAAGTTGTACTATTAAGCGTGCTAAAGCTTCCCCTTTTCCTGGAATCGTATCACACAGTGATAGTATTGTCCAGAATACTTGCAATTAAGAAAAGAGAAGGAATGCTGCTCGATCCCTTCTTACTGTAAGCTTTGATGAAGCCAAAAGGCCAGGTGAAATCAAGTAACATCAGAGTTCCCTATACTTAATAGAGTTGGTCTCTGCTTACCAGAGACTTGTGGACAAGGAGTTTCTCTTTGGCTGTTTATGACATTGCAGATCCAACATCTCCCTGGAGCAGCTCAATGCCCATGGAAAAAAATTTCCAGGTTTATTATTAGTCAAGAGGACTCATTCCCTTAATCACTATTTATTCTGTCTAGTAAGTACTGGGTCTATTTAGGTTCTAGGGCTACAGAAGAAACACAACAGATGAAAGCAGTATTTGATATTGCGCTTCAATCTATTTCTGGTTATCCAAACTCTGGATTTCTGGAAGAAGACATTGGTCCAGTGAAATTCATATTAGGGTTCAGCTCAAGAGCCAGTTGATTAAATGCAGCTCATTAACATTTTTGGCTCTACACAGCTTTAATTTCTTTTGGAGGCATGATCACTGGGAACACTTTAAAATACAAGAGCAAAGAACACAACAGATGAATTTCTTTCAGATTACCTGGCAGATCTCAAAATCCTAGGACTGTGCTAAACAGGTGCTCCCTCCAGACATGTAATTTTACCAGTGCTACTTTCTAAATGCTTTTCAGAACAGTCCTTTCACCATTATTCCTGTGCTTAGCACTTTGCTCTCATCCTTCATTTTTGCTTAGACACTATGATATCTTCTAGACTTCTCCCAGCCTCTGGTTTCTCTCTTTCCTATCGTTCTGTATTACAGTTTTCTAAAACAGAGTTCTACTAATGAAGCTTTACATCTAGAAATCACCTTCTGGTCCAACTGCCTACAGGGTATAGTTTAGGAAATGTAGCACTTCCAGCAAACCCCAGGAGACTCAAACAGGTCACTGGGATTCTGGAGCTGTCCTGCCACCTGCAGCAAAGAAGTGTGCCTCTTTGGAGAGTCAGCTCCTGGTACACCTCCTCCTAAGGCCTGTGAAAGAGAATGCTTGCTCATGGGATACCAATACTATTTAAAAGGTTCATAATAAGGAATTCAAACCCAGTGGGGTTCAGCCTGTGACACCTATGGTTTGAAGATTGCCAGCTCAGGAGGCGTGGGGCTCTGCATGCCACAGCATTGGCCCAAGGCCCACTTCATGAAAAAAACAAACAAACAAAAAAAGGCACAGAATTGGGACCAAACTGATCCATTATGGATCCCATATTATACTGCCCAGTGGTGGCTGGCATCACAGGACACTGGACCAGCCTTCTAAACATCATAGAGCAAAGGGTATCAGCACCTCGGAAGTGATCAGGTGCTGACCTTCAGAAGGTGTGACCAACGTCTCTAAATAATGCAGTGCCCTGAATAGGAAGAACCTATGGGCCACAAACCAAAGCATGGGAGGCACAGTGCCTTCTCTATGGACCCTCTTACTGGCCCACAAGGGATGTTTCACTTCCCATCCACAAAACTCTGTTCTAGAAAGCTGAAAGTCCCCAAGGGGTACACTCTTTCCACTGATCATGATAAGGGTTCTAGTGGACAAGATATAGATGTCACAACAGAAGCCTGAACTTTTTGTGCCCAGGGGCCAAAAGCATACCATACTGTAGGGATGACTGGCCCAAATTAGTAGGCAGAGGCTGGATTGCTTTCACTCAAAGATGATGTGAGAAGACATAATAAACCCACTGCAACTGTGAACAGCCAGCACAGCTATCCTAGCCCAAGAAAGGCATGGCCACAAGACTTCAGAGCCCAGGCAAATGATACGATAGGTCCATTATTAAGATCTATTGAAGTGATGGTTATGGATGTATGAGCTCAGGTTGGACAGTGTGAGACCCAAAGTTAACTGCAGTAAGAGAAGGATGCTTTGTTCCACTCAACTGAGAGCAGCACATGGAGACATAGGTGTGATGCCTCTTAAATGTGAATGTAGAAAAGTCTGCAAGACTCACAGGGTGAACTTCAGCAGCTGGGACAAAGAATATCTTGGATTTCCAACTATGGGGAGCAAATGAACCCTTGGCCACAGCTGTATTACGTGAAAAAGCCACTTGGATACCAAAGCCCTGTTTCCCAGACACTGCTCCAAGTCATTGCGTAAGCATGTTGGGTCCATCTGGAGTCAAATGGGGCTCCTCTGACAGGCAACACTGGCTCAAGGATTCCTACAATTACAGTTTTGCATCAGATCCTTCCACCCAACTCTCTCCCTCCCTGCTTCTCTTCCTCTTCCCTCTTCCTCAAGGATGAGGCTCACGCAGCAGTCTGACAGCTCTCCAGGCATGCACCCGGGAGTCTGACTCAGGACTAAGCCCAGCTCAGCATGGTCCTCCCTTATCTACCCCTACCATCTCTAGTGTCATTCCCTCTATTTCCTGTCCCCGTGCTAACAGTGTGCCCACAGTCACCACACTCACGTGGCAGGTGCTTTCTGTGGCCAAACCTGGGGAAACTTCTACCATGCCCCCTGTAAAGAAGCCCTCTCCCCCTTCTCTCCTCACACTGAAGTTTCTGACCTAGTCAATCAGTGGCCTTTGGTCCCCATTTCTATTTATGCACGGTCAATTCAGGGAATCTGCTTGCCTGCAGGATGTAGATTCTTCCACATCCTACATCAAGCTGTAGGGTTCCACATATTCCACAGGTGTACATCCACACGAAGTCTCTTTCCCTCTAGACAGGGAAAAATCCAGAGCAAAGCTCACCCACCAGTACTCAGGAAATCATGGACGATGCCATGAGGACTGGTAAGGGGAGTTCTATTGAGGTTTTAATAAACATCTGAAATTAATGTGTGTGTGTGTGTGTGTGTGTGTGTGTGTGTGTGTGTGTGTGTGTGTGTTTATGTGGGGGAGGCAGGATTCACTGCATTTAAAATGTTACAAACTTACTCAAAATTAAAAGAAAACTCAACTTCAGGACAAGCCAAGTACACCTGTGGACTGTTTGGCCCAGTATGAGAGCTGGTACCTACCACTCTAAAACCTCATCAGCCCAACCAGGAGCCCCTGGAAGACACCCTAAAAGGCTCGACTGCTGGGCAACAGGAAGATACTGAGTGGTCAAGGTCATAGGGTGCTTCATGCCCCTGTACTGACACAGACTGCATTCAGTTCACCAAGAAGGCAGCTGAGACACTGGCTTTCTTCCTCAACAATAGAACCTAACAGAGGCCAAGCCCCATGCAACTACAGAAGTCTAGACTTGAATTAGACCCATCTCTTACTTCCAGAAGAATAATGGTTTACTAGAAAAGACTACAATGAAAAAGGTACAAGTCTGCACTATTTGAATAGATTTCATTAATTATTTTCTATTAAAAGCAAACATCTTGATTTTTCCAATATTTCAAACAAGCAAAAGTACAGCATAAACAAAAAATTACTGTTTTAAGAAAGACTTTTAGACCATCTTTGTCTGTTTCCAGGATTTCAATAAATGAACTCTTGTCATTACAGAATTACAGAATGAAGGGGATAGAGTGCTACCTTAGTATGGAAAGTGCTCGACTGGCAAGCATGAAGATCTGCATTTATTCCAGAACCCACATGCAGAGTCAGGCCCGGTGGCATGCCTGTCATCCCAGCACTGAGGAGGAAGACAGGGTTATCCCTGCAGATTGCTGGTCAGTCATCTTAACCTACTTGGTGAGTTCCAGGCCAGTGGAAGACACACTCAAGAAAAAGCACACAGCACCAGATAAACAGTACCTGAGGTTGCTCTTTGACCTTCACATGCTCCTGCGAACACATGAACACACACACAATTATAAAAAAAATAGGTAAGAATTTAGGAAATGTGAATACTGAGCATTTAAAAGTAATAGCAGCAAGTATTTAATAAACATTGCTCTTTAAATAAACAAATGTGTCCATAAAATACCTTCAGAGTCATAGCTTATCCCATCATCTGGGCTTTCTTTATCAGCATAATGGTTTAAGATTAAAACCAGCGGAGCGGGGAGGAATGGGGGAGAGTGGCAAACTTTGAATCCCAGCACTTGAGAAGCAGAGGCAGGCAGATCTCTGTAAGTTCAGCCTGGTCTACAGAAAAACAAAGAGGCAGGGGAATATGAATGAGAGAATGAATCTACAGCATAACCCTGCTTCTTAACCAAGTATTAACCAAGCGTCTATCTGATCAAAGTTCTATCACCTGTTAGGGCCCATTTCTACTGACTTGAGTGCATAAAAAAAAACCAAAAAAACCCACAAATGCAACACCAATTCTGAGGTGCTGTTCATGGATTCTGAGATTGCTGAAGACCCAGCTATCCATCATAAAGATGTAACTGGCCAGCATGGGACCCTTCCATAACTTTTGCACATGTGCAGTGACCTGCAGAGGTTATACAGTGTGTTCCCAGTTGCCGTGAGATGGGCTGAGCTCAGGACAAGCATGGATTGGCAGCTATTGCAATCCCCCAGAGGCCACCCTCACCAAGCAAATCGATTCCCAGGCAATGTCTGGGCTCTATAAAGTAGATATGTGAACTTCACATTCCTAATGACCCTGGCCAGCACTTTAAAACACCCAAATTGAAACTGCTTCATGTCCGTGGGTATTGGGAGAATTTTAACAACTGGATTAAAAGGCCAATCAATTGGTAAATCCCCAGGGGAAGGGCTAATGCCAGGGAATAGATTAACTGTTAACTGATTTCAAGAGCAAATGGAAAGTGCAAATCTCAGAGAAACAAGGTGAGGAAGAGAATAAAGTAAGAGGCAGAAGGAGCAAGAGCCGAAAGAATCTGGGACAGTATAAACAAGTGAGCTGTAGCAATACAGAAAAATTCTGTTTTCCTACTGCTTCCCCTGACCCACACTTTCAGTTTTCTTTATGCAGATGAAATATATGCTGGTTTGTTCTGTTCATCCATTTCCCAGTGTATAGTGTAATAACCAGGCACTAAAAGTCTGCCCAGCGCTAGGGTGGAGAAAGAGAACGTTGAGCCTATGAGCACATTTCTTATCTGTCTCTGCCATTTGCATTCTCTTACCCATGAACAGGTTTTCAAAGACATATGAAATGTTTAATTCCAGGCCAGCTTTCCCTACTCTCTAGCCCATATCTTGGTCAAATACATCTACTGCCAATCACTGTGTGAGCTAGTCCATTTATTTCAAATTATATCCCACCCCACACTGCCAATTCACTTATACTAGCAAAATGGATCTGAGAAGGCCTATGATAAAAGATTCATAGTAAGGCTGTTAAATAAAACAAGCAAATAAAACGTATGGAAATGGAAGGCTCAGGCCACAGTATTGACTGAGACTGAACAAGGAGCACAGTTCCAAGTTTCCCACAGAAAAGGCAGGGATGCAAACATGACGGGATTATCATTCTTGCTGCCCGCAAAAAGATTTCATGCCAGTTTATCCAAAGAGACATTTTTTTACCAGATGCTGAATTCTACGAGACACTCTGTCAGACACTTCGGGAACATCTTGATTTTATGGCCGAAAGCCTAGCCACTGGTTCTCAAGTTTGACCCTTGAGAAAGCATATTGCAACAGTCTGCTGGGCTCCCCTCTCACAGACTCTGACCCGGAGGCCTGGGAGCCGGGGGCTGAGGTATGCATTCCTGACAGGCTCTCTGATGCTGGTACTGTAGGACTACACCGACACCCTCGGACCCCAGGCGGCCATCCTATGGCGCTGCTGGTAATGGCTCTGTGCTGGCTAACTTTTTTTGTCAACATGACACAAGGTAGGATCATCTGGGAAGAAGGAACCTCATTTAAGAAAATGCCTCCATCAGACTGACCTGCAGGCAAACCTGCGGAGCATTTTCTTGATTAACGATTGATACGGGAGGTCTCAGGCCAGACACTGTGGACAGTGTCACTCCTGGGTAGGTGGTCCTGCGATGTATGAAAAAACAAACTGAGCAAGCCATGGGGAGCAAGCCAGTAAGCCCATAAGCACCATTTCTCCATGCTTTCTGCTTCACTTTTTGCCTCGCCTCAAGTTCCTGCCCTGACCTCCCCCAGTGATGGAGTGTGGCTTGAAAGGTGTAAGAAGAAATAGCAAAAACAAAACCTTTTCTTCAACCAAGTTGCTTTTTGTCATAGTGCTCTATCACACCAATAATTATGTTAAGATGAGGCCCAACAAGTGGTTCTGCTGAAGACCCAGAGAAACTCTTACCACCGGCATTTCAGTAAAACACCGAAAAATAACTCAGTAAAAGCATTTCTAACGCTAAGGAGTCAAACATGCTCACCTTATGATCTAATGAGAAAATAAAGAAGGAACTTGAAGATGACCATATATAAGACTCTTCATAGCACAGACATGTTACATCTTCTCTAACCCAACAGTGCTTAGACAGACTTTTGTAATGTAATTGGTGAAATATTGATTCATTAAAAATAGCCTTATTTCACCCACAAAGCCGCTTTCCTGACAGCATCCAAAATACCGTATAATTCAGCTCCAAAACAAAGAATCAGTGATCTTGGGCCATCTCAGTGGATAGCTGCTTGCCACCAAGACTGACTATCTGAGTTTAATGCCCCTGGAACTCACATGGTGGAAGGTAAGAAAGAGAACTCTGAAACTTAGCTTCTCACTTACACACACACACACACACACACACACACACGCACGCACGCACGCACGCACGCACACACAGGAACCAAGTGCCTTGAAAGAATCTGCACTCTTTTTGTTTCTTTCCTGTTGACATGGGGAAGGAAGATCAACTCTTCCAAGAATAAACATAGACCCTTTTTTTCTGAAGAAAAGTTACTTTCAAGACAAATGATATCATCTGTCTCCCAGTATCCCAAAGGCACCCCAAGCCATAGCATTCAAGTGCACACATAAGACCACTTGTGCCTAAATTCTCCTTAGTTCATAGTTGTCAAAAGCACTTGGTGCCACAGGAAACAATGAGTATTTGCCAATTGCACCCAGATACAAACCACAGACAAAAACACAACACAAATATCCCAACACTTACACTGACAATCGGCATGATTTAGAAAACTATAGACTATAGAAAATAACCAAGCACAATGGTGCAAGCCTGCAACCTCATCAATTAGGAGTCTGAGCAGAGAACCATGGGACCATGAGTTTGAAGACAGACCTTGTACATTCCTAACTGGGTAGGGGGAACACCTGAGAAACAGATCAAGTAGATACACTTGCAGATGTATGCATTTACTTCAGCCAAAGTTAGACTAATGAAAGAATTTATGAAAAACTTAAATCTTTCTAGATCTTTGAATTCCAATAAATTAATTTGGTTTCAAAAACTGAGTTCAACACATTTTAGTGAAGTCCCTATTCTGTGTCAGGTACTAGATCAGATGCTGGGACTAAGCACACAGATCCTATCTAACATAAGGTATAAAGAACACTTTGGTAAAACAGAGGGTCCCACATGGTATAGGTAAAGGGCTACTGGTTATGTAGATATGGAAGACCAGCTGTGCCCAAGGAATGGACACACTTAACTTCTGCTGGGTCTCACAGGGGCTCTGTGGAAGACATAACTTCAGGGACACCCTTCAGAGGAGCCAAAGTCAGTGGGAACAGAGACAGGGGAATGGCGAAGTACCCTGAACCGGGCACTGCAGGTTGCATGTGTAAAAGTTAGTCATTCCTTCCTTATTATATACTGAAAATTTTTGCCCAAAGTGGCAACTGCTGGCCCCTAATCCACTTCCCAGAATTCCTTTCAGAAGTGATTATGGCAGTTCCTGTTTGACATAAGAGGAAACCACTAACATGTGGGAACTTATTATTCAACTTTTGCTTTCCTGTCTCTGTCCTTCATCCTTTGAGATGCTTGAAATGCAGACAAGAAGCCCACATTTGGCTGCCATTTTGAGGAGCATGAAGTACAAAACGATGGACAGAAACTATGGGAACTGACACACTTGCCAGGACTGCCTCCTTCCCGGTGTTGGATTGTGGAGAAATGTGAATTCTTATTTAGCGAGGAGGCATGCAAACAGACAGCTTTCTCATGCACATAGACAGTGCTACGTAAGAATCACCACGTATTTTCTTACTTTCATACACTGAGGACAGACCTAAATTTTAGAGCAAACACTAGTATCCAAAAGCAAACTATTCAAATCCTCTACTCTTATCAAAGTATGAAATTGAGGCTGCCATGACATTTCTGTGAAATTCTGTCATAATCAAAGAGCAAACAGTATAGCCAACCATGTGACCAGAGTTTAAATATGATAGGTAATCAAAAGCTAATAAGCTTAGACATGGTGGCACCAGTCTGCAATCCCAGAACTCAGGGGGCCAAGATGCCAGGATCATCAGTTCAAGGCCAACCCAGGTTACAGAGCGACTTACACAGTGTCTCAAACACCGCAGCGGGGAGTGGGTATTGAAATGACATGCTAACAGCAGTTAGCATCATTCAATCTACAGCTTCCTCCAAAAAACATTCCATACCAAGGCATAACCCCAGAGAGTAAAGATTTGTTTTAACGTTTGCTCTTCATCTTGCAAAAAAGTCAAAATACAAAAAACAAAAACACTGAGCTATGAACACACCAATGAGTATATGTACATGATCATGTGCACACACACACACACACACACACGCACACGGATCCTTCCATCTGTCATCTCATTACATGCCATCACCAATCTCAAGCACTGGTGTTGTCCTCTCCTTCTGCTACAGAAACAGTCATCTGTCACTTAGCCCAAATGATGCCAGACTTCCCAAATTCATTTGCTTCTTATCCCCAGTATGAAGGTTAGGAGCCTGGTAAGCCATGCGGGTGCACTAAGGAATAAGAAATGCTCAGAGACACACGGGCTGCTGCCCACGCAGGAATGTGCCACTAAGTTTTCCTCCAGGCACAGAATCACCAGGCCATTATGTAGGCACTGTTCCACCTCTGCTACCACTCTCAGAGTTGTGGGCCAACTTCTGGAGCACCTGATCTGTAACAAGCCCAGGACAGCAATAAGGGCTGGGAAGAACACAGTCCTGCTGTCCTCTGTCATGGTTCCCGGCCTCCTCGGCAGTAGAGGAGAGTGGCAGGTGGCTTGTCTAAGTGGCTATGAGACAGAACAAAATGGCACACAGCAGCCAACATCTGCCAGCCCCACCACATCCTAGTGCATAATTCCAGGACGAAGCCAGGAAGGAAGACTTCGTAACAGTAGAGCAGACTGCCCTAGATCAAAGCATCTCACAGTCGCACAAGTAACAGGAGTAAGTGTGCAAACAAAACAGAAAACGAGACTTTAAAAAGGAGACACAGCATCTGGAAAAATCAGAGGAGAGTCTCTTCACTACAAAGAGTCTAAATTCCATTGTTAATTTTTTTTTCTCTACTAATAGAGTCTCATGGGTTTGCTAGAGATAATTAAAAATGTGGGACTGTCCCAGAGCTGAGGTGAGGTAGAAAGCATGCCTAGAGCCCCGGAATTCTCATTGTGAGAACAGCAGGAATTTGGCCCCTCTCCTCTGCAACTCTGACAGTCCACAAGCTGTGCTGGCTGCTCACAGCAAGTCACCGTCCCCTCAAAGGTACGTGACCTGCAGAATTGTTTATCTAGAGCTGAAGCACTTCTCCTGATATAATCATATAAGGTCTCTCCCTCTAGTCCCCTGGAAAATACCTAGGTCCAGGCTACAACACCCAATATGCAAATGGGGCTGCCTGTCCTAAGCCAATGGGTTTCCTATGACCTCTCTGGATACTGGAGACCCGTTCTCTATATATAGCTATATATGTAACCCCAGACCCAATAAAGTTGAGTCATGCTCCCTGCTGCTGTCTCCCAGGAATTCTGTACATTCTCTCAGGCTCACAGTTCTCTGATCAAGGTCTGGATGGATCCACCATAGAACCATGCCACTACGTAGCTTTCTTCCCCAGAGCTCACCACAGGCCGGTGGAGCTACATCATGGGCCGGGAAGCTGCTGCAGGATTTTAAAACTACATAACAACAACAAAAAGAAGTTTTCTTTTGTTTTCAATTATCTACTTTACTTTCTTGTCTCATATTTTTTTATGACCTCCAGCAGTTTGTTAATAAATGGTTTAACCATCTTATTTCTTATCTTAGTGGAATATCTTTAGCGCTTTCTGATGGAACCAAGTTGTCAGGTGTGGTAGCTCCTGTTTGTGATCCCAGCACTCAGAAGAGACAAGCAGAACAGTCACTGCAAGTTTGCACCAAGCTGGTCTAGGCAGTGAGCTCCAGGCCAGCCAAGGCACCACACCCTCAAAACACAACAGACAGACAGACAGACAAAAATGACAAGTTACCTACAAAGGAGAAAGATCAGACTGGCATCCACCGTGCTTGCCCAGGACACAGAAAAGAACTCCATTCCTGGGCTTCTGTACCCATTCAAGGTCACTTGACTTGCAAAGCAAGAGAAAATATTGAGGGAGATGTAACAACTCCCTGGGCACGGCTGGGTTAATCGTTAGCGTTTCCTTTACTCTGGCAGTCCTTCCTGCTTCTCCATCCGTGCCAGCTGCACTTCCGAATCAAGGTACTGAAGGAGAGAGATAGGAAGGCAGTAAGCATTGCTACTGCAAATCTAGTATTAAATCTAAGAGGATAATACACCATGACTAAGCACGTGTCAGGTAAAAGTTACAGATTTCTGAAGTAAGAAATAAACCCCAAATATTTTGTCATTATAGAGCTTCTTCCAAGCACAGAAGAAAAAGCAGATGTGGAGAAGAAGCAGGGCTGAAGACGGGAGAGTTTGCAAAAGCATTTCTAAGGTCTAGGTGGGAATTGCCGCAGATAGAAACTAATATAACTGACTTAGAAAGTGGGAAATTGAATGAGCCAATTACTATAGAAGAGATTGAAAATGTGGTTGAATTTCTACCATTAAAAGGGGAGAGCAGAAACGCGTAATTTCATAGTGAGTTGCATTTATCTTCTACGAAAGAGAAATCATTAAAATTAATGATTCACGATGACGGACTTGCAGGGAAAACCCTCAAAGCCCACCATCGTAGGGGAGGCACGGAGACTTAAAATGAAAACCGGTGAAAGCAACACACAAAAGAAAGTGGAGGTGGTACCACGCGGGGATGCTTACAAACGCTCTAAGTGAAGGTGCTACCACGCGGGGATGCTTACAAACGCTCTAAGTGGAACCCAAAGGAATGCTGCCAACAACCTGGAGGGAGAGTCACTCCGTGGGCAGCTTCCACAAAATCACTATCACCACCAAGGCAGCCACACAAGTGGAGTAAAATCAGTGGGCCATTCCAACAGGTTCTAAAAAGGTTCGTTTACTGAAACTGTCCATCCACTTTAAGTAAAACTTAATTCGAGATAAGAAGGAAACTGAAGCCTTTAAACACAAAAATACCTAAGCACAAAAAAAAAAAAAAAAAAATCAATTGTAATTCTCACCCCCAAACAACCAAACGGAAGCAACAAGATAGAGTCGCTGCCAGTCTTACAATTCATCAATGAGTGAACTGTTGGAAGCCTCCTCCTTGAAACATTCACTCCAGGAAAATGGAGGGACTGCTCCTGGGGCTCAGGCAACTCAGAAGGTTACAATAGCCACAAGCCCTTCCCAAAGCTTATACAGAAAGCAACTCCGGGCGTGGGGAGAGGAGGCTCCAGTGGAGCTGGCTGCAAGGGAGCCCCAGCCATCAGCAGCCCTCACTCAAGCTAGGATGGTCTTTCAGGGATGTATCTGCTTCTGAGTTAGCCATGCCCTGTGAAGAATGCCAGGTAACTCATGGGCTTACCAGGTTGCAGCTGGCTAGAACCACTTCTTGGGTCTCTTGTCAGTGCCCTATCTTGGGTCAACAGATGTCTGTTCATTAAAGACAGGACCAGCAAAATCCAAACGCACATCCAGTGAAGGCAGCAAACAACATATAATGTGATCTAATTAGTGACAAAATATGGACATACTACATGCCAATCACTGCGTGTTAAGGACGGAAGGATTCCAGTGTTACTGATCATCACAGAAGTGTGAATGTCAAATGACTTAGCATACATGTAGAAAGAGATGTAACAGAGATCAAACTAAAGCATATTAGGAAGGAATGCCAAGTCAGTGTGTGTGTGGAGCATCTTTCATATTGTTTTTCATGGAGTTTAAAGAGGGGAAGAGACGCCCATAACACAGTACCTGACACCGAATGATTGCCATTATTTCTATTCCCTCCAGGAAGTTAAAGCTAGCCTGCTGACAACACTGTCTAGACACGGCACAACTGAGACCCAGAGGGAAGGGAAACTCACAGAAACATGACGGTCTCTGCAATCACCTCCATCCAGAGGAGCACAGAATACAGGCTGACCTCCTCAACATGGCTGTGCAGTGACAGAGGATGACATCACTGCAGGCTTATGAGCGGAAGCAAAGACCTTCTCTTCTGACTCTGCAAACAAAGGGCTTGAGGAACACTTGCCAGCCTGTTAGGATGGTGACACTGTCAGCTGATAACTGCATTTTGCATTTGAAGCCATCAAACCTCCCCAAGCTTTGTGTGGTGTCTCCCTATCCCCACAGTCTGCCCTGAGCAGATACTCCAATCACATCTAGTGCAAATCAGAAGCATACAGGGGCCTCGGAGAGTTGGTTCAGTGGTTAAGAGCAGTTGTTCTTCTTGCAGCAGACCTGAGTTCAATTCCCAGCACTATATGGTGGCTCACAACCATCTATAATGCCAGTTCAGGGGATCCAACTCCCTCTTCTGACCTCAGTGGGCACCAGGTATGCACGTGGTGCACTTAACACGCATGTAGGCAAAAACACTCAGACGTATAAAATAAACTATTTTTTAAAAGCCCATCACAAAGAGCACAAGTCACCATGATACGGACACAGCCACACCTGTTTGCATGCTCAAGCCACAGGAGCTAAATCAGTACCAAAACTTAGAAAACCCTCTGCTTAAATGCCTTTTAAAACCTATCCTTGTTTGGCTAGGGAAAGCTAATCTCATTTTTCTCTCACAGGATAGATCTCTTGTTCTCTAGACCTGTGTATAATACCCTCTAATGCTCTAGTGCTACCATGTCCAATAAGGTAGCTCCTGAGCCCAGACAGGCTTCTCCAGCCAGACCCCTGTATGCAGCAAGCAGGACCACAAGAAATCTGCACCCTCTAGCTGAGGCTGCTCTGCTGCCCTCCTACACTCTCCATGATCATGAACGCAGATAGCCTTAATGCTCGATGAAATGACTACTTAGCATCTTCTAATATCCTAGAAGAGCAACTCTGAGGCTTTTCCCCCCCCAAAAAAAATGTATGCTTCTGTAATTGTGTGTTAAAAATAACAGTTACCTCTACACAGCTAAGAGCTTGAATTAACAAGCTCACCATTAGCTTTGACCAAACTGACTTCATCCACCATCCTGTTGGAAAGGCTAGAAATGCAGGATGCATTTTAAATGGCATCTTTTCCAGCCCAATCAGTCCTCAAAAACCTTTCTGATGGCAGCTATTTATGTGTGAAACTGAAAATCTTTAGATGCATAAATGTATTCAGATGACTGATTATAATTACCACGAGAAAGGGCTCGTAGCTATCACTGAATCATTTCAACTTTGGGAGTGAGGAAAGACTTACACAAGGCTCTCCACTGACAAGTGGGTACAGTGAGAGACCGCAAGGCCAGACATGCATTTTCCATCCTGCACCTGGGTCAATGTGCAAGGATTTTTGTTGGTACCATGGTCCTGCAGAAAGCAATAGTCTTGATAATTGACACAGAACTTTCTCAAATCTGTGTCAATTCTGAACTGAAAGAACATACATTCGGCACCTTTCTACAGCCCCAATAAATAAATATCATCAAATAACAAGCCACCTTTCATATTGTAGCATCCTGCTGATGGGAATGGCAATAGTCATCACGGTGAGGTGATCCCAGCTTCCCTGTTCCCCAGGGGAACTCGAGTACTCTGAACTTCCTGGAGTTGAGGGGGGAGCTGTCCCAAGTATTCACAAATTCTTCGCTCCTTATTCCAAATGCAAGCAGCCACCGAAGGATTGTTTTCTACAAGCACACTAATGGTGTTCTCCACAACTCCATCTGTATGCCCACGTGCTACCCAACCATTCTGGCTCGTGTCCTGTAGACTATGCCACAGATTAAACTGTGCTGTCCCTCTCCAGCTCACAGGGTGAAGTCCCAGCTCCGGGGGGATAGATAGAGGTAGCAGACATCGATAGGTGTGTTCAAGAGGACGAGACCCACCTGACAGGCAGAGACCAGAGTCAGAGTTTCTCCCTACTGTTACGTGAGTATAGAGGTCTATAAGCTGGGAGCAAGGCCTCACAGAGACCAGATTGGCTGGCACATTGCTCTAGCCTTCAAAAGTGTAATACAATAAATGCCCAGTGTTCAGAGCATCCAGTCTGTGGCATTTGTCACGGCAGCATGAGCTTACTAAGACATCTGCCTTCCATGGATCAACACGGCTCCATTTCCTGGCACTAGGCAACCAAGCCATTCGTCTCCCCGAGGGCTCTCCAGCTGTTCTTCACTGGGAAACTAAACCACAGTTCCTTCTCCTTGTTACCTCTCTATGAGACAGCCCCGTTCTGCCAGCAATATCTCTTCTGTAGCCAGAAGGATGCGTGTCCCAGAGAGTGGGAACCCAGGCTTGTGTCTAGTTCCTCATACTTCCTTAAGGGGCTATGAGTTAATATATCCCCTTACGAGGCTCAAAGAATGTACATGGTAAACATTTTACAAGTTGTGAGGGGCCATGTGAGTGTGACATATGATCACTTTTTAAAAACCTCTCCTCAATGCAAAAAACACACAGCTCCGGGAATACAACCACAACCACGAGAAACAATGAAGACCACAACCTCACACATGACAATACCCATAGAAGTCTATGCCATCTTTCATGATGAATGATTTCATTGCCTATCCACTTTTCGGAAAGTGAGGGAAGCCTTACTTCCTCAGGAAGACGCCCACACATGCTGCAGCCCTGGACTGAAGTGTTTGCTGGTCCTCCCCAGCTTGGAAATTTAAGGTCTGACTGGCCACATGTCTGTTACCCATTCAGCCAGTGCTTTGTCCTGGCTCAATGTCATTGCAGGACTGCATGCATATGGCTCCTCCTCTACTTGGAGATAGTTGGCTTTATTGTTTATTGTTTACATCAGGGCATGATGTTTCTTCCACATTCAAAAAAAAGGGGGAGGAATAGAAAAAGAGAACGTTCAAAGATATTTTGAGGAATTTTCTACACTAGCCAGGGCTACTAAGTAAGTGGCCCCCATGGCTGACTGAGATACTTGGTGTGAGGGCCAAGTCTTACTTTAAAACTGCAGACTCCATTGCAGCACCTGGCACGTAGCAAGAATCAATTATTCAGTAAACAAATATGATGCACACCCAAAGGAGTGCTTGCCAGGGGTCTCTCCTGCCGAGAGCAGGTTACTAATTATAACCTCTGAAGTTCTCCTTTGAGAATCTGCAGCTGCAGTCTCACTTTGGCTTTGAAGTCAGAACTTTGATTTTCCACCCACAATGACAGTGATTCTGCCTCTGAAGTATCTGAACTGCTTCTTCTGTAAACTAGGAACACTATCACCATGTGGGCTTGTTGTAGGCACTGGAAGAGATATGTACGCAGCCCTTAGAACAGTATTTTTCAACCTGTGGGTTGCAACCCCTTCGGAAGTCAAAAAATCCTTTCACAGGAGTTGCCTAAAACCATCTGCATATCAGATATTTATATCATGATTCTTAACAGTAGCAAAATCACACTTATGAAGTAGCGATGAAAATAATTTTATGGTTGGTGTCACCACAATGTGAGGAACTGTATTAAAGGGTTGCGTCATCGGGAAGGTTGAGAACCACTGCATTAGAACATTTTCCACTATAGCATACATAATAAAGGTTGTTTTGTATTTTGGCAGGACTGAGGATCAAAACTAGGACTTGGCACGTGCTAGACAAGTATTCTACCACTGAGCTACACCCCTGCCCCTGCCCCCTGAGTGTTGGGGTTAAAGACATACACCACCACATCCATCTTGTTTTTACTGTTTACAGACCTCTCTGAAGAAAAGTCTACATAAGCCATATAAGCCATAATCTGCTTACCATCTATAAATTATACCTAGCAGTATTTCCATGCAATTATCTGTCTACACTATTCTATAATTTAATGGATTATATATTTTGTGCTGGACATCAATAAATCCTATTATTAAGAAAAATATAGATGTTGCTCTCATAGGATTTTAGGTTCTAAGATCTAAAGGCAAGCAAGCACCCTGACAATTAGGACAAAACAACAGGGCAAGGTCTGTATGAGTGAGAAGTAGACACTGCTACAATTCTAAGCAGTAACGTTTCAAGGAATTTTCCAGAAAGCCAGTTATCTCCAAGTAGGACCACTAAACAAGAATAGAAGGAGCCATATGCAATTCTCCAATGACACGGAACCTCCACAAAGCACTGTATGAAGACAGACCATGGCCGGTCAGATCCTGTTAAATTCTCAAGCCATGGACATCCAAGCCAGCACTTTAGTTTAGGGCTGTAGCCTGTGTGGGAGTCTTCCCGAGGAATCGCACACCCCGCCGCCACTTTCCTAAAAACAGGCAATGAAGCACGAAGATATCAAGGGTAAGAGGCGAGAGGCCGTGAAACCAAAGGGGTTGTGTGTGAAGGGTTAGCCGCTGCAAGCTAAAAGAGTTTTAATATCCACTGCAGCTTCTTCCAGGATCAATCAAAGCACCTGGAAAATCTACTCAGCATCCAAACTACAGGTAAAGCACCTGGACAGACTACCTGCTGGCAGGGTACAGAATGCAAAATAATTATTAGTCACAACAAAGGGGACCCCTGTACTTCAAGAAGGAGAGGGAGAGGGTCCTGTCGAAACAGGACAGAGACAGCAAGGAGCCCAGGGAATAGCTGGCTAATTAGAAACATGAAGCCATTTACCCTACTGCAGGCCTGGCTCAGGAGATCACCTGTGCCTTGAACAATGGACCTTACAGAACAAACGTAAGGACACACAAACTAAGCCATTAGAGTGACAGGTCAAAAGCCTTAATCCTTAACCTTGGCTTCTTCAAATGCAAACATCATAATGAAAATGTCCCTGGGTTCAGTTTGAAAGCCAAGCAAGACACACATGTGTTCCCTCCAGCTGTTCACTGATAAATAAGGTCATGTTGGCCTCTCTGTTCCTAATTTTCATGTTTCTCTCATTTGCTTGTCAACCTCTGAACGTCTACATGGAGACAGTCATTCTCCGTGGGGACAGTCCCATGAATGATATGGCTGTAACATTTTGTCATTAAGTTTTAACTTCTTCTGATGTCTTGATTTCTGTAAAAAAAAAAAAAAAAAAAAATGAAAGCATAAGCAAATGATCCTCAAGGAAGCAGGGTGTCCACCCTTCCACTCCTTCACCCCGTGAGTCTGGCCCTGATGCTCTCAGGCAGGAATGGGACAGGATTTCTGCTACCAAAGAGCTTGCTTATGAAGGTCAGGGTGGCTGTTATGAGAACAGAAATTGAAAAAAGCAATTTATAGAAAGCCACAAAGAGACTATAATTTCATAAATCTTTAAGATATAAGGTTTAGAGTAATTTTTAACCCCTTCATTTCTCTTCCTTCCTGAGACCATAGCACAATTGGCTTTTAAATCCCATACTCTACCATGATCTGATAAAGCCCACCGTAAATTTTTAACAGGGTATATAGTATAGTACTAGCATTCTGTTGTACAAAGAACTTTCTGGAACTTTCCTTATCCTTTCAGGGAAGAAGTAAAATAATATGCCAATATTAAGAAGGGTGACATTCACCAAGCCGTTGGATTTTCTTCTTTCATTTAAAGTCATATTATCATTAATTTGAATGTTATTGAAAAGTTTTTTTTTAAAAAACTGGTTCATAAAATAACAACCCAGCCAAGGGAAAAAGGCATTCCAACTTCAATGAAGTCAGAATGTATGAGAAACAGGTTTTTACACCTTGTAAAAGGAAGCCAAGCATTGAAATAGAATGGCATGACTCTCCCTCACCCACCACACCCCAGCTTCCCCAAGCCCTCATCCCCACTGAGTTGTGGAAGTCTGCAGCCATTAATTAATTCCCAGATACGTCCTCCTGACACATCAGCTTTTCTCAAGGGCTTCACCATGTGGCTTTGCCTGATTATGGGTTCTAATGTTTCCCAGCCTCTCTCTCAACTACCACCAAATGTAGAACAGGGTACATGCCTGCCAAGGAAGGAGAAAAGACTCAGGTCAAAGCAGAAAGTAGAGTTAGCCTTGACAGACCATATTTGTTTCCTTAAAAATATATCTATGGACGGCATTTTGCTTCGCAGGAGCTATGTGCTTCCGTATAAAATCTACGTGTTTCTGAACTCCTCTGAAAAGTCCAGCATGCTGGGCCCTGGTGGGCCTGGGGCCTCTTTAGAGCATCATTTTACACCAGTTTCGATTTCTGGAGAAATTCCCACAAAGCATTAATTCCCTGCCCTTTTAGACCAATGTTAAAAGAAAAACAGGATGCAGGTGTAAAAGAAAAGTGGCGAGACAGATTTAATTATTTAAATAAAATTTAAATCTTTATTTGGGAACATTCAGGAAAAAAAAATGATTTCAACTTTTCTCTTCCCTCTTTCTTCTCCTTGATCTTATTCCCGGTACTATAGAGGACTAGGTAGCTTAGAGTCTCTATTTCTCCACCATCTGTCTCAGCTTCTAGAACTCTGTGCTAGTGCGACTTTTATCCCAAGCAGTTACACTGGTTAATCCTCCAAACTAGCAAAAAAAAAATTGATGTTCTGCCAGAAGGAGGGCCCCCCTAAACCACCAAGATAGGTCAGAAATGGGCATAAACAGCCAACCAATGAGCTCCACTTGCTCCTGTACCCAAGAGCTTGCGAGAAAGGCTATCAACTCCTACCTTGCTGCCACGTGAGACACAGCTCCGAAGAAGTCAATATCCATCTTTAATGCATGAAGATATCCTTCTATGAATTAGATCAATTCATAGAAAGAGGGTGCTCAGGCAAAGACAAAAGGGGATAAAAGAAAACAGAGATAGAGAGATACAGATACGGTGAGAGAATGACATGAAGAGGAAGAAAAGAGAATTCTCGTGACCCCTGTTTAACCCCAGGTTCAGACCCTCCAGCTACATACCATGATTTATGTCCATTTTTAATAATCACAATACATTTTCCAAAATGAAAGTCTGGACACGTGAGGTCTAAAATCAAATGCCTCAATGATTCCTTTCAAAAATTTAGAAGGAATGCAAGCTTCTAAGTAGAGCATCAAGATCATCTGCAAACTAGCGCTCACTTTCAGTGGATCAAAGGCAAGTTTTGGACGAGCCTTGGCTCAAGACACTGTGTTAAGATGACAGGAAGATGCTATGGGCTCAGTTTGTTTCGCGGTTCCTAGTCCTAGTTCCTAGGCTTTCTCTCACTTGCCCACTGTTGCCTTGCTGGAAGTGTCTCATGTACATTGTCTACCAACAACCACCCTTCGACCTCAACAGATTCGCCACTGGAAGTCTTCCCCAGTCCTTTCCTACTGAGCAGGCAATCTAACATATTCTCAGAGTATGAACAGCATCCTAATGCTGCCCACCTGCCTCCGGTCAGACCAGGAGCTGCCCGGATCTCTATCCGTTCTGTTTATGTTCACATCTCCAGCAGTGCTCCTCTTGCAGTAAATCTTATGTGCGTATTTACTGAACAAATCACAGAATGGCTTGGAGAAATTCACTTATACTAATCGGGGTTACTTTCATAAAAGGAAAGAAAGGTAAGAAAGGCAATGGGATGAGACATCAGCTTGCTTCTTTCTACCCAGAGCCCAGGCAAGACTCTACCACTCAAGAGGATTTGTCATGGGAGAGTAGCATCAGAGGTCTCATCTCAGACTAACTAGAAACATTAAAATATTTGCTTCCCCAGCCTGCAGATCCGAGGGTGTAGGGCAGGGTTCCAGGAGTCTCTATCATTGGAAAGCCGGTGGTAGGGGCTGCGCTTTGACTTGGGCACAAGATGGACATTCCAAGTCCTGATAAAACACTCCTTCCGAGTTCTGAACTTACTTTATTGTTTATGCTCAACAGATGGTGAGCATGAGGCACCGCCCAGCTGTCTGCTGCCTGGCTACAGGCTGGCAGACAAAACGGAAGCAATAGTGGCAGTGACCTGCCAGAACCTCCCACCGTGTGTTCGCTCCATACACCTCCTTTTGAACTCTTCCTCTTCAGAAATTCCATTACCTTCAAGTTTGTTCTAAAACGCCCATCTCTGAGTTGCTCCACTGAAGAAATCATGGCTCTTCGTGGCCACCACCACCCCACACTCAACTGTCTTACTTCCGGCAGCTGATGACACATCTGTAAGCCAGGCTCTTGCATTGCCATCTGGGAAGCAGGTAATGGATCCCCTTCGGAGTCTGACAATCAAGGGCCCATTGCTGCCCTCTCTCCGAGAGCTGTGACTGCAATCAGGCTCCATTCACCCAGAATGGTTCCCGGCAGCTGAAGGTAAGAGACGAGATGGTACGGAGGAGACAATCAGGACCTTCCATGTCAATAACAGCATCAAAATGTGAAGCGTGCAGTGGATGAGAAAGCTGAAGTCATCTTGTGAAGAGGAAGCACTTAGGCAGCTGCCATGGAAACGAAAATATTCTCATCTAAATGCTACAGGAAGCAAAGTTATTGTTGCTCTACCGTTGCTTTACGGGGATTCTACCTCCCTTGTCCTTAGAACCAAGTTCAGGTTAGCCTCTGTCTTCAAGAGGTGGCGGCTCTTCCCATACAGACGAGCTGTCTTTCGGAAGGTGATTCAAAGGTTAATGTACATGGCTTAAGTTTTAAGGACATTTTCATTTTGGAAAACACAGGCACTCATACTGGTGATTTCAGGTTTGAGGAAAAATTCTCTTTTGCCAAGATGGATCCATCTACCACACACAGTGGCAGTCCTCTGGACCCCAGTGCTCCCAAACTGGCCAGATCCTAGGAAGAAATCCCCAGGCCACAGTGGATGCTTGCTGTTCTTTAGTTCTCTCTTGTGCTCCAGTGTTCCCTCTCTCCCCCTCTCCTTGTCTTACTCAGGGTTTCTGTTCTTGCGATAAAACACCATGACCAAAAGCAACCTGGGGATGAAAGGGTTTATTTCATCTTACAGCTTGTATTCCATCATCCAGGGCATCAAGGACAGGAAGATCACGGAGAAATGCTGCTCACTGTGTTTGCTCAGCTTACTTTCTTATAGCATACAGAACCACCAGCCTTGGGGTGGCACTGCTCATAGTGAGCTAGGCCCTCCCACATCAACCATCAAGAAAATACACCATAGGCTGTTTTGTTTGGGTGGGGGCATTTTCTCAATTGGAGTTTCCTCTTCCCAAATGACTCTAGCTTGTGTCAAGTTGACATAAAACTAGTCAGCACACTGGCTCTCCTTTTCTCTCCCTCTTTCTCTCTCTGCGTGCATCATTTGTCCAGGGACATAGTTGTCCTGTCCTGGAAAAGGACAATGGCAAATGAGACTTGATTTCTCTGTCTGTTGGTGACAGGAAAGGAAGACCCAATACCTGTAAAAAGCCAGTCCAATGGCATCCAGTGAATTCACTGGTTGTTTCACTCTAAAATAAATAAATACGTAAATACGTACATATATACATACATACATAACCCTAATCACTTGACTCAGACGTTAAGTACCTGAATTCTTAACAAAAATCAAAACGGTAGCCTTATGCAGACATGATCAATATTAGGACATGGTTGTGGGTTTTCCAAGCTGCCCATTTCTCCAGCACACTGTGGCTAGCCTCAGGCTAAGATAGCTGAAAAGAGAAATCTAGCATGCACTTGTGGGAACATAGTGGAAAGAGTATGTGTTCCACATGCAACACCTGGTGCTGCATGCTAACTGGAAGGTCCTAGTGAAGAGGGTCTGTAGATAGAAAGGCTGGGTACGTACACAGTACATAAAAGGACACGTCTGAATACTCCACTCCATCCTTCTCATTCCATTCTGCCACCTAGAACTTCATAAGCTTTCTTTGATGGTGAAGAGATACCAAATGGGAAGCGCATCAGAGACAATGAAAGATGAATCTCACAAAACCATCTGGGGTATAGGAATAGGGGAATATAGGAGCAGAGCCCGAGGAGAAAAGGTCCCTCCGGAGGATCACAGATAGTGACACATGTGAATGGGATCCTCTTTTTGTGCTCGTTTCTCTGTGGTCCCAGCAAAGTGCCAACACCATCACCCAATGTAAATGCCGTATGGAGTGACATGTTGCCCCCGGCAACGCCCATGATTAGGACCAGCAATGGGGCCTGTATACAGGAACAGTGTAGACTGTGAAGATTCCACAAACTGGCTTAGAGGACCTGGAGGAGACATGTTTCCTGCAGTGTCTTCTCAGTGGTTGAGATAAACAACACAGACATCCAGGAATTGTCTTTTCCAATCATCTTGAGCTTTCCAAGGTCACTGGAAAATGCTCCTGTGTACATGATCCCTTCAGATAGTATCACAGAAGGATGTACCTGCTACATTTAATATTAAATTGAGCTCTGGATGCTTTTGTTGATTGACTTAATAAATAAAATATGAACACCCCGGACAGAAAAACTCAGAAATTGAAAACTCAAGATGGGAGCTTAAACTGGATGAATACATTTATCCATCCATTCAGTGAGTCTATCAGCCAGCAAGTACTTATGGGCTTCCTCTGTGTGCTAGGAACTACCTTGGGAATGCACAAAGGAACAAGGCATGGGTAGCTCTTGTCCTTAAGAAGCTTCCAGGGTTTGAAAGAAATGAAAATTTCATATGAGACTTTGATAGAGTGTCATTGGAGCACAAAGAAAAAGGAAATGGCTGTAGCATTGTGAGGAGACGAAGGCTTCACAGAAGAAACAACAAATCCTTAGGGACTGGAGAACACGGGGTATTGGTTACAGTGAGCATTTCACACTCAGGAACCATCCTACTGTTGGAATATATATGTATATGCATGTACATATATGTATGTACATGCATATGTGTATGTGTGTGTACGTTTATGCATATGTATATGTATGTGTGTGTGTGTGTGTGTGTGTATTCTGGAATTGATTAAGATACTTTTATTACAAAGGGAAGATAATCAGTACTACCGTATATGTATTTATATATGTGTGTGTGTATGTATGTGTGTGTGTGTATATACACACACACACACACACACACACATATATATATAGCCAGTTACCAGGCAATCATTACCGCTGTCTTTTAAAAGCAAATGCTTTACATTGGAAAGTTGTAAATTTGTTCCCACTAGCCTGAGTTCATTTTGATTCTCCAAACTGGTGCCTTTCTACGTTACTTACACAGCTCGGGGAAGGCTTAGACCCCTAATGGCTTAGCAAGATAAAAGTCTCTTTCATTCTCACTCACATGGTCGTTTTCTCTTTAGTCTCTTGTTATTTGGAGTCTCTTTAAATCGAACCGACTTTAATCTCTGGACTGTACATGTGGCAGCACACATGATAGCCAGCTCTCTTTGATCTGGAACTAACAGATGTCTAGTTCAATTCTGTGGTACTTTGATGAAGGGATTGAGAGAAGGCTCATGAAAGCAATCTCCTCGCTTGAGAACCCAAACTTTTTCAACAATCCCTGAGCCCATCGAGGTGGTTACACTCCACCTAGTAAGAAACAAACATATTACAAAATAAATACTCATGACGAATAGCTTTTACCTTAAGTCCATTTACTAATCTATTAAAACACAAAGCTTTATTGAAGGTGAATCAACTGGTGTAAAAAAAAAAAAAGTTGTATACTTTCACATCATTTATGCTGCTTTTTAGGTAACGGGAAGGTTTCGGAAGTAGATGGTAGTTATAGGTGGTATATATACCATTATAAATTAGAAAGGTAAATGGTAGGTTTTGGGTTATACATGTTTTAATCATAAAACTACCTCATTGGAATATTTTCTTTGCAAACCAGGTACTGACACTGAAAGTTGTTATTACCATTCTCCTCTGAGGCTATTTAATAGGGAAATACTCCAGTTAGCATCTATTACTTTACATCCAGGCAAATTCATGTGTGAAATAGAGACACTGTAAGAAACAAGTCTGTCCTAAGGAAACCTTGAGGACAGTCTGCAAGGTTTTCATAAATCACTGCTACATCAATGAGTTAACAGAATTGTAATCCACTCTCAATTTGAATGTCCACCACTTTTTTTAAAGAGATTCTGAAATTATTTTATTCCCTATAGCATTTTATTGATGAACAAAATTTTCACACAGTTAAGTTATCCAGACACTTGAAACCAAGCTGTTCAATCAACAAATCTTGAATCAAGCTGTTGAAATATTTAGACACTGGTGATTTATGGCATGGCGGTACCACCACCCAGAGATGCTGACAGATGTCAGGGTGAACTTCAAAACATAATTTAAAGCCACAGGTTTGGGTTTAAAGGGAAGTGAACAGAAATAAGGAGACATTCAGAGGAGAAACAGAACATTTTACATAGAGCATAGAACAATTAGCATTTTGAGGAAAACCCAGAATTGATTAAGCTACTTTTAATACAAAAGGGAGATAATCAATCCCACCTTAGAAATTCTAATCACAGCAACAGGAAAACGAGAGCTATTTTACCCCAATATTACTTATGCATGTGGCACAATTAGCATGAGACGTGAATGCAAAGTGAGAAGAGTAATTCTATACACCTCAGCCCTATTTATAATAATACTTTGCACTTAAGGAAATTATAACTTCTCATGCTAACTCAAGTATCTCTAAAATGTATTTATGGTCTGGAAAGCAACCAGGGCCTCCATTAACAGGGCTATGTTTTTCCTATTAAGCAGATGTCATTTTTAAACTCTGGGCAGATTTTCTCACTATTAAACTTGCTATATCCTGGACTACAACTTAAAATGATGGGATTGAACATTTAATAGGACCGGACAGAGAATATTAAATCTGTTTCTTCCCCCTCTGAGTCTATTCAGAGGGATAAAACACAGAGGAGAACAGAGGTCCTGGGAGTACTTTCATACCTAGAAATCATCAGTAGTTAGGATTCGTTTGCAAAAATATTAAAGTAAGGGGAAAAAAGACTGCTGTAATTCAGAAGACTGGGATTTGAGGGCTATACTCCAGCCCCAAGAGTGTGATACCCAACTGCAGGGCTATTGGGGCAGTTAACATATGCGAAAGCACTTGGTAATGAAAAAGCCCTGAGATGTTCAAGTTAGTAAACGTGACAACAGGACTCACACCCCTCATTAACATTCTACCCTGCAGTGGGATGCTAGTTTATAGTGAGCCTCTCCAGCAGACCCCATTCCTGCCCACTGCTCCACATTCCTCCCTCTGCATCACCGTCTCCCCTCTATCAGTTCCTGCAGCAAAGCCACACACTAAGAGAAAGGCCAGAGCAACTGTCCTCCTGACTAACACATCAGGCCCAGGGATATTTCTTTCTTCTTTTGCAGCAAGACTCTTGAAGTCTCCATATCTATCCAGTTCCTGCCCTTCCAGTGTGTCTCAAGCTTCCTCCCCAAAGCATTGCCCCACCACCCCACCCAGAACATCCTCAGCCACTCGTGACTCCAGGGTGCTGAGCTCAAAGGTCCACCCTAGCCAACGGCCTGCTTGAACTATGCACAGCATCTGGCACAGCTCTCGCTACCTTCTCTATAACCTTCATCACTCAGCTTCTGGGGTGCCTCTGTGTCCCGGCTCTTCCTCCTTGCCAGTGGTCACATTTTCTGCCTTTCCTTTACAATTTCCACCTCCCATCCAGACCTCGAACCTTGAGTACTCTGGATGTGGACAGCACCATTCTATGGGTTCCAGGGCTGAATAAAAAGGGAAAAAGAGATCGAGCTGAACACCATCACTCATCCCTCTCTGCTTCCTGACTGTGGATGCGCTGTGAGTGGACGCCTCACACTGTTGTCCCCGCAGCTACAGCCACTCCCACCAGCACGCCTTCCCTGCCCTGACAGACTGCACACTCAAACAAGAAGCCAAGATAAACCCTCCCATGCTTAAGCTGCTCTTGGTAGGTATGTGGTCACAGAAGCAAGAAAAGTAACTAATAGAATTCCTTGGACCAAATTAGAACCCTTGACTGCCACACTCTGGCATACACTCGCCTCTCTCCCACAGTCAATTTTTCAAAAACTACCCAGGATCTGACCGCGCCCCGCCATTTCACCGCCCCCAGAAACGCTTCTCTGGATGCTACCCTAGGTCGAACCTGGCTGGCTGTTCCACCCTTTGCCTCTCTGTGGTGCCTTCTTGGCATCTCCGGCAGAATAGTCCTTTTCAAAAAGCCTACCAATCAATGTTCTTCCTTCACATTCAACCTTCTGTGGCTCTTTCTCACTCACTGTAAAATCCAGAGGCATGATGCCGCTGTCCAGCACACTCTATAACCAAGGCCCTGGGACTCTTCCTTCCCTTCTCACTGCCAGCTGCTTCTCAGTTTGCTCAAAAGCTCTGGCCCTGGGGTATCTGCCTTAGCTCTTTCTTCTAGCAAGAATGTTCTCTGCCTGGTGTTCTTCCACAGTCACTGATCACAGCCACCTTCCCAGTGACCCCTTCCTTGACCTTATTTCAAATTAGGAGTCTCCTCCTCTCATCCCACTGTACTATATCTGGCTTTCTCCACAGTAGCTTCACTTTTGATGTGCAATATCATTTTTCAGTTTAGTGTGCTCACTGTCTATGCCCCTCCCCCTTACCCCTGACTCTCTTACTTTAAACCCCATCAATGTAGATGCAACCTTTCCCCCCAGTGGTGGTGAGACTCTGTGCACTCCTCCATACCCAGCAACAAACCCCAGCATTCTGCATATGGTATCTAAGAAGAGTTTGCTGGATCAATGGGGTAAGTCCTAGAATCAGAGCTGCTAGCTATAAAGTCACTGTAAGGCGACTGAATTGCTCACTTACTTTATTCTGAGATAGGTAAGAACATAGTCATCGCTGTGTTTTCGCTTTTTCTTGTTCCATCTTCTGAAATAAGCAGCAAATCCAAAGGCTAAGTAAGGCACAACTGAAGGAGTGCAGGGACAGAGCTGACTGAGCTCAGGGAAGTTCCCTTCAGAGCCCATGGCATCTTGTGAAACAAAGTCGCAAACCCTAAGAAGTGGGATCTGTTGTGATCACGAGGCTAAACTGTCCACCTGTTGCTTTGGGTTGAATCTAATGCAAGTTAATAGACTTCTTTTTTCCAAATCGTAAATTTGGAAAATGAAGATCCATTCTATCCCAGACTTAGATATCGCTTGGTAAACCTTTTAAGGCTCAAATTTTGACCACTAGGCAATGGTTTGCTGGTTTTACAAAACACGGAGCTGAATCAGGTGCTGAAGCGCCTCTCTCCCTAACGCTGGGCAGTCTCTGCTTCACCACCGCCTTCCTCTCACTGACAGGCCTGAGCCCTGCAGACTCAGCACACTGCTGCTCATCAGACTGACAGAGCAGTCCTGGGACTGCACTAAACTGAAAAGCTTCTGACCCGCGAAGGAGACAATCACCAGAGTGAAGAGACAGCTTACAGAACGGGAGGAGATCTTTGTCAGGTGTTCATGGGCAGCAGATTAACACCCTGAATCTATAACAATCCAAAAGAGCTATACTGGACTAGGGGTGTAGCTCAGGGGTAGGATCCCTGCCTAGCGTGCTTAAGGCTCTAGGTTTAAAACCCAGTACAGAGGAGAAAAACATCTAACACCAAAAGAAAAACTAATCTATATCTTTGTCACAGTTAGCTTCGGCTGCCAACTCGGTACCGGTGTCACCTGGGAAGAGGGACCTGCAACTGAAGACTTGCCTCAATCAGACTGGCCTGTGGGCCTGTCACTGAGGCATTTTCATAGGTGCTAATTGACGCTTGAGGGCCCAGGGTGCCATCCTTGGGCAAGTGGGCCTAGCTGAGCAAGCTGGAGGAGCAAGCCAGTAAGCAGCCTTCCCCTGTGGTCTCCGCTTGAGCACCTGCCTTAAGTTTCTTGCCTGAGTTCCTGTCCCAGCTTCTTTCCATGATGAGCCTATAAGCCAAATAATCCACGTCTTCCCCGAGGTTGCTTATGGTTATCGTCCTTTACAGCAACAGAAAACAAACTAGAACACTCTTCATCCATCAGGGAATTCTATCCCCTCCCCATCAGAATAGCTGTCATCGAAAATAGGAAAAATAACAAGTGCCAGCAAGGACATGAGGAAAAGGGAACCTGTATACATTGTTGACAGGAATACGTATCAGCGGAGCCATTATGGAAACCGGGATAGCAGATCTTCAGATGCTAAAGGTCTAAGGCATGATCCATCTATGCCTCTCCTCCACAGGCCTAAAGAAATCAGTCAGCACGCCATAGAGATACCTGCATGATTATTACAGCACTATTAACAGTAACCAAGTCACAGAATCCGCTTCGGTGCCCTGCAGTAAGTAAATGAATAATGAAAACACGATATAGAGACATAGTTCAATATTACTTAGATATAAATAAAGGATGGCATCATGTTATCGCTGGGAAAATGGATGAAACTGGAGACCGTCGTGGAAACGGAATAAACCAGGTTCAGGAAGACAAGTATCGCGTATTTTTCCCACATGTGACATCTTGAATAAAGATGGCATAAAAATGCAAGAAGAAAGGGAGTAACAGAGGGGGTGCATAAGGAAAGGTATTGGGGTATAAATGTGATCAAGGTATATGCATATTCAAGTATCACAGTGGGGCCAATGGGATGGCTCAGCAGGTAAGGTGCTCGCCATCGAGCCAGATGACCTGAGTTCACCCTGAGACCTACATGGTGGGAAGGAAGAACCAACCAATTCCTGCAAGTTGGCCTCTGACCTTCTTATGTGTACAGACACACACACACTCACATCAGCAAACAAGCAAGCAAGCAGCAAACAAATGAAAGCAAGATATACATCATCCCCTGTGGATAACAAGCATACAAACCTGTGTCAAATAAGGTAAAATATTGCTGCTAAATTTACCCTTAAAAACAAGGAATTTAACTTGAAATGGTGGGTGGGATGAATGCTGCTGTTAAAGGTTTGATCAAACAAGCTTCCTGGTTCTTCCCATGAATTGGTTGTAACTAGGAGCATCCTTTGAAGGATGGGCAAAACTGGGCATCTCCAGCCTCAGGAAGCACAAAACACAGTTGAGAACCATGTCCACTGTGGACTCTTCAGGAGCTAGCCCTGGGTCTGTCACACGGACACTCTCAGTGTGTGAAGAGGGAGAGTGACAGAGGCCAAGAGCGATGGCCAGGCAGCAATCAGAGCCGACAGGCTGGAGGATCAGAAGAGCCTGACACAGCTCCCTTTGCTTTGCTCCGTTCACAGTGAGCTTGGCCCTGTGAGAGCCACTTGCACCTCCCAGATGAAGCCCACACCTGGGAGCACTCCGTCTCCTGCAGCATCTTTTCAGGTCTGATAAGCAGCTCTAGTGCCCGTTTCAACCCAAGACTTGATCAGCAATTGTGGGGTTTTTTTTCAAGTCATTAAGCAAGGCAGGCAGGTTCCTGTATCAGCTTCTTACACCAAAACCTGCCAACAGGCCAAAGAAAATACACTGTTCAGTACATGGCCATAAAAAGAGAGGAAGGAAAGGAAAAGACCTAGTTCACCACAGAAAAGTCACTGGTCTGACTGAAAGCAGAACAGACTCTGCATCTTCCTCATTAGACAAAGCGCTAAGCTAGGGGCCATCAGCTTTCCCAGCAGCAGTGGTCTAAAACCCAGTCAGGACTGGAGTCCTGCAGTGAGGTGGCTCATCTAGGCACAACCAGGCACAGCAGAAGTGTGACTTAATGTCATCTCCCCGCTGCTGGTGTGAAAAAGGAGATGGGGAAGAACGGTGATCGGGGCCGGCAGTGCAGACAGCTTGTACAAAATCAAGACAGAAGATCACATGGGCTTTGAGCCGTTCTGTGTTTAGTGAATTAGGCATCACTGCTATCGGGCTCCAGACCGAACAACCCGGGACAGTAGCAATGGTTACAAATGGGCTCTGCTGTCAGTTCTAAGTTCTCTGCTCTGTTTATGACCACTGGGGCCTTAAATGAAGTTACTTGTCCAAATGAGATACTGCCTGCAAGGCCAGCAGTGTTCGGGTGCGGCAACAGTCTAATACAGCATTAGACTACTCACACAGGTGTGCTAATAATAAGTATTTTCACGCTGTAATAAGACAATTCTCTGCATTCAGTTATTGTAATAGCCCTGTAAAGGGATTAGTATTAGCAACATCTCACAGGTACGAGTTTAGGTTTAGCTGACTCGTCTTTACTCTGTAGTCCCTCCCCTAGAACACCCAAATAATGTGGCTTCTCCAGATCAAGAGGGAATCACACGCCTAGAACTTCTGCAGGCCACAGAGGAAGAAGTGTGTGTTGGGTGGGTGAAGGGGCTACCGCCTCGGTTTGTTTCCAATACACTCAAATGAAACTGCAAGGTGCACAGACAGATATGCAACGTGAGTCACCAGCCAAAAAGCTCCCCAATAACCCCGCCAAGTTAGAGAGGCAGTGTTCCTCCTGTGCTGGTTTAGGCTGCGAATATGGAGAATAAAGAGATAAGACTGTTTTCCCAAGGCCTCCAAAAGCCAGAGTCAGGGCAAACCACACACCCCAGCCCAAAGTTACTCAACCCAGCTTCCGTTTGCCCACTCACGGGCGGTTTCCATGCCAGCACACAGCCCTTTTGTGTTTTTGCAGCTCCACTCCCAGCCACATTTGCTTAGGTGCATTCCCTATCTCCAGTTCAGCTGCCTCTCCTGAGGCTAAAATAACATTTGGCTTCTGAACTGAGAAAATGCTGCTGCTGGGATTTCACAGTGGTAGCACTTTCTGGACCGGGACGCCCAATTAACTCTGTGTTCTTCATGTGTTTGTAGCACTGTTCACCTTAAGTCAAAGCCTGTATGACCTGCCCATGCCCAGTGCCCAGGCTTCCCTTCAACAGTGCACGCTCCCTCTCAACTGGATTCCTCGCCTCTCTGCACCAATAAGAATCAGAATAAAAATAACAATAAACAGCCCATAGCAGTAGCTACATGGTCCCTTCACGCTGCTCCAAAAGAATCCCAAATATCTTGGTGTCGGTGCAGAAATGGCCTTGGGGGGGGAAACAGACTTCTCACCCAACTTTCTCCTCATCTCCCAGAAAAGCTCCAGGACCCAATCCCGTGCAACCTGATACCCTCTGAATGTCAAGAACCACAAAGCCACACACACACACACACACACACACACACACACACACACAGAGGCACATATCAGAGAATTCCTGCACAAACCTGGGTAAGCCCTGATTTGGCCACCCCAAAATAAATCTACACACATTCCTATTTTCAGCTAAGAAAGATGTGCAAAGTCTTCCAATCTAACCCAAGCAGACCGTGTACTTGTGGACATTACCAAGTACTTCTGCAGGCTTTTGAAGAGTCAAGTTTACCGGAGCCAATCACTCAAGGACTCCTGAAACTCTGACTCACTGCCAGAGGCCATAAGCCTAGAATATGGAGCCCATAAGCCCATAAGACAAAGAAGACAGTCAGAGATGGGAATTTCCGCCAGTGTGACATTACTCAGCATTTAATACCACTAAGGCACCCCTTGCTACACTGTATCTAGGTAACACACAAATCACTGTCGTCGCTCTTAGGCTATGGAACGCAAGAGATGTAGGTCAGATGTCACTGCAGGTCAGAATGTGAGAGCCAGGAGTGTACTTGTTGACCCTGAGTGCTTGCTGACAGGTGCCAGTCACAAACACTTTCCAGCCTCAACACCTCAGCATAATTTTGAGACCCTACTTCCCCTTCAATCTGTTTTTGGTTTGTTTTTTTTTTTGGCGTTGTTTTTTTGTTACCAAAACAGTAGGTTTATCTTCTGGAATGTGAGGTGAGCCCTGGACACACTCCAGTTATCAGGACTTCTGCAATGAGTTTAAGGAAAGACACTACTCATTTGGCCTGAGGGACACAGCCTTAGTACGAACTGGAGTAATTCGGAACCCAGAAGCTCCCCGGGTGCTTCAGCCTCCAGAGCCTGGAGCAGAGGACTGTGAAGTCCATTTTTTCATGGGTGTAAATAACAGGTGAGATGACCCCTTTAAGATCCTGCTCAATTTCCCACAGTGTTTCCTAAGTTCAATTTGTTTCACTAAAACAGCTAAGGAAATAAGGAGCCCAGGTAGTCCGTTTCACATTGCCCTGTAGAATGAAGCTTCAATGTCAACGGCATACACTTGATGTTACATGAAGGACGGGCGTTTTGAACACATGGCGGAAGTAATGAAATCTACTGTAGGAGAATAGCTCTTGCCTTGTCCTGTGTGGTGTTTACTACTGCATCCCCACAGAAGCCACTCTGAGTGGTCAGTGGCTATGAAGCCATACTCAGTATGTCAGTCCCAACTTACCATTCACCACTGTTGACTTCTCCGCACTCTTTACAGTGCTCCCCTTGGATCTTTGCCCCTGCAGTCTCCTCGCCTCTTGACCTCTCTTGCCAGTCTCCTTCCCTGCCTGATCTCTAACTATAGCAACTCCTAAAGCCTTTCCCTAGAGTCCTCTCTCTCAAAACGATCTCATGCATTCTTATGGCTTTAAATACCAAGCCAGCAACACCCAATTTTATGAGCTTACTCCCAGACCTATGTTCTTACTCTGGACTCATCTATTACTTACGTACTTCTCATCCTTAAGGATGGCTCGCAGGTACCCGAAATTTGGGCCTGCAGCCAAAATCCAGATCTCCAGACAAATGGCACTTTCGTGCACCCCACGCTGCTGGGAGACTCCAGGGACTCACGCTCAACACTTTCTCCATCCCTGTCTGTCCCCACCCATGCTATCTCTTAACGGACCACTGCATCAGCTTCACAGCCATGGTTGTCTCTCACCACCACCAACCAGACAGAATTCCTCAAGGCAGGAGTGAGAGTGTGTAGCTACCTATGTGTTGCTTTTGTCTCTCTAACCCTCCCTGCCCTTTTGTGGTAAGATGATAGAAGGCTCTGGCCAGATCTGAGATCCCTGAGGTTGAATTACTCAGTCTCCAGAACTGTGAATCAATAAAGTTCTATTTGTGAGCCAGCAAGATGGTTCAGCAGGTAAAGGCACTTGCCAGCAAGCCTGATGCCAAATCCAATCATACAGAACCTGTGTAGTAAAGGGAGAGAACAGACTCCTTCAAGTTGTCTTCTGGCCTCCACACGTATTCCATGACATGCCCATGCACTCTCACATGCACACATCTGCTCACATGTGCACATGTGTGTACATATATGTGTGTGTGTGTGTGCGCGCACACACACACACACACACGGACAGATACACACACACACACATACACACAAACGGACAGATACATAAATACATGTAAAAAATTCAATTCATGACCAATTACCCAGTCTGAGATATTCTGTCATGGCAGAACAAAGGGGATGATGATACTCTATTAAACACCAACCTTAGAGAAATACAGGAATATTCCTAGCATTCCAGAAAGCTGCTCCTGCCCCAGCCATGCCTTCTTCACAGGCTATGCAGGTTATGCTATTGTGGCCTTTATGCAATGAATTATTAGTTTTGTCTGTTTCTGACCACCACATGGGTTAGCTCATAAAGATGAAGAATATGGTTTAACTGAAGAAAATTCTTCACATGTTCCTGCAAGTTAATAATCAGCCCAGGTTTAAGATGGGGACATTCTGAAGTCACATGAATCCAGGTACTCAGTTCTAGTGAAAATGAAATACGCGCAACATTGCAGGTTCAGGGTCCATTTGACCTGTCCCTCGGGATCTAACACATCACAGAGGCTCTTCTCCTGGGCTTTCAAACATCCGCTATGGAGATTCAGCCAGAATCCTTTGACACTAACAGACCTCAAAATGTGATAAGCCGTGACAACATGAGCAAAGTGCACAGAACGGCCTCAGCAGAAGAGGTTCCCTCTTTGGGCGTGTCTCACCAGGAGCGCTGTTATTACCAGTCCTGGGGATCAGTGGGAGGGGCTAGGCAAGGCAGCTGAGAGCTGGATGAAGCCTCTTTTGACTGATTCAGTACCACGTCATCCTAGAGGACAGCCACCAAGTCTATATCCAAGACACAGCCCATGACTTTGTCTCTCTGATTAAAATGAGGGACATTTCCGACGAACAACCCAAGGGAGCCAAGCCCATGGACAGCTCAGGCCCTTGTGAGAGCTTTTTCTATCACTTGAAGTTCAAAAAGATCTTTCCCTAGGATGTGACATTGCTGAAGCTTCTGTGGCAAAATAGGAGAGACCCAGGAAGTTATTTGTGCCCCTTGCATGGCCCATCATCCAAGAAGGGAAAAGAGAAATTCTGGGAGTAAAATTCACCTTGACTAGGAATATTCTAGATGTTGCAGCTGAAGACTTGAAAAACTGACAAAAGTATTTTCACAAAGCACCAGAGTGCCTTGCTCCGCCCCTGTTACCACATCGGACCTCTGCTAAGTGCACCAACTGCACAGGCTCCTCATACCTGCTAAAGTCAGGAGTTCATTTTATGGCATGATGCTTGGCTTTTGTAAGGTACTAAACATTATTGGTACCTGTTACCATGAAGGAATCCCCACAAATCACTCTTTTTGGCTTACTGAAAAAGAAGAGACAGAAACAAATGCCCATTTTTTCTACATTCTGAAGTGCTGGGTAGGGATAGAGGGGCAAGAAATTTGAGAAAAATCTCCATCATTTCAATTTCTTTTTGATGAACTGAACCAGATGACCTGAAGGGGAAAAATACTCTTTCAGAATATCTAACCACCTCTAAGTGGGCCTTTGGCTCCTTACTAGCACTAAAATTCTCTTGAAACTCCTGCTAGTAAATCTCACTTAACCTGTCCGTGATACAAGTAAGAGAAATTTCCAGATCCTCTAAGGGGTGGGATGGTGAGCCCTGCTGTGCTGATTACTTTTATTGTCAACTTGATACAATCTGGAGTCATTTGGGAAAGGGGAATTTCAGCTAAGGAACTGCCCAAATTAGACTGGTCTGTGGCCCATGTCTGAGAGATTATCTCAGTTGATGACTAGTGTGGGAGGGCCCAGCCCACTGTGGGTGGCACCATCCCTAAGCAGATGGGTGTTTAGCTATATTAGAAAACCAGTTGAGCATGATCCAGGGAGCAGGCCGATAAGGAGCAGGCCGATAAGCAGCATTCCTCCATGGTTTCTGCTTCAGTGCAAGACCTTACTTTCCTCAATGGCAGACAGTGAGTTAGAATTTTAGGCTGAGATAAATCCCTTCCTTCCAGAGTTGCTTCTAGTCATAGCATTTATCACAGCAACAGAAAGCAAACTAGAACACCAGCCATGCCAGACAGCTTCCCCTATAGCCTGTGACAATGGAAGTTGAGAGGAAGCCCATCATCTCAGGATCTCAACTCTGAGCCATATGTGTGCACCAAGAGCCAGTCTCAGAGAGAAGAGAAATGGTGGCAAACAGCCAGGACAAGAGCTTGTCCACTGTCACCAGTGCCCATTCACTTCTTCACATACCCGCATTTCTCCTCACAGAATGCTCCTGGGCTTGCTCAGGAATTGTGTTGTTTGTATAGCTATAACAAAACACTACAGATTGGGTGGTTTATAAACCAAAGAAAATTATTGGCTCTAGTGCTAGAGACTGGACAGCCTGAGATCAAGGCAACAAAAGATTCGGTGTTGAGAGAAGGCTGTTCTGTGTTTCCACGAGGGCTCTCTGTCACCGCACCTTGACACAGCAGAAGGGCTGGGAGGGAAAAGGAACACAAGGTGTAAGGACAGACAGCTCCCTGCACTTATTTGGCAGGGCCATTAACTCCATTGATTTAATCTCCTTTTAAAGGATCCAGCTCTTATAAGTTTACTACCATCATATTGGTGATTAAGCTGCGGAACGCATTCAGACCACAGCAAGGATGCAGAGGTCTTTACAGTCAACAAAGAGCTTGAGTCCAGCCAGAAGCCCCATGAGAAGGCCTCCCTGAAACTCTCCACGCCAATCAATGGCATGTGGAATGTCTAATCCTTCTGTCGGTAAACTTACACAATCTGGAATTTTCAATATTTGCTCAGCGTATTTAAGGAGCTACCAGAAAACCTTGGGTTTTGTAAAAAAGGAAATAATTGCTTCTACTGGAGCCTGGACTCAGACACCACCCCCTTCCATCACCAGCAAAGTCAGAAGCCTCTGTCACTTCCGCAGCACACACACCTTAGTGAAAGCCATGGTCCCTTCCTGCCTGCTGATCTCTCTTCCTCCAGAGTCTCATTCATCCATTACACCTCCTTTCAGCTACACTTTCAACAATCCGTTTACAGGCATTTCACTATCTTCTACCCAGAGAAGTACACTTCTGCATTTCCTACCTAGGGAGGAAGCAGTCATTTTCCTCTTACGCTCACAAATCTAGCTACTCAGCTGCATCAACTCAGAGTCATCCTCTTCTCACAGCTGGACCTTCTGAGGGGTCAGTCGCATCTACAACAGTGCCTACTTCCCACTCCTTGAAATCCTCTAGGCTGGCTTTGCTGAATGACACCCACAAAACACACACACACACACATATATCCATACACACATACGAACATACACAACATACACACATACACACACACACACCGAAAGAGAAAAAGAGTCTTCTGTATTTTCAGCAGCTCACAGCACACGAACACATGACATTTCCTTTCCTCTAGGGCTAACACTAGCTCAGGTGGCTCTTTAGTAGCCATATTTATACCATATGGCCCCATCGCCACTTTCCCAGGTTTAAAAAAAAAAAAAAAAGATTCTCTCTCCTAAGGAACTAGGTTTGGGACTCGAGGGAGGCAGGCTGGATGCCGATCTCAATCTGGAACCATGCATTTTCCACAGGCAAAACAGCAGCGGGAGAGTGCTTAGATGGGACAAGAACAGAGCTTTGCTGAGATGCGATAGACTTGTTATGCCTTTATAGTTCTGGAACCCTGGGTGTCACAATATCTCATCATCCCCCCCTGATAACTTCCCTCAAAGTATGTTCTTTCCTGAAACAGCCTGTCTCAGCTCCTGTGGCATGAAACTTGAGGAATCTTGATTACCCCAGCGCTTCCTTCCCCACCCTCACCATTTCTTCTCCCCCTAGCTGCACCAACTGCAGAACCCCACCCTTTAACAGCTGTTCTCTTCTGGTGACTTTTTTTGTGATCTCTATGTTTTAACTACTACTTTGGGTAGATACCACCATAACTAAGTCACCTGGCTAGACCTCATCTACAGGATCCCAAGTCCAACCCCAAATACTGCTCATGTTTACCCACATGTCCCCTGAACTCTACAACGATAACCCCAACAGTGAACTCAAAGCTCTGACTTTACTGGCACTTTGTAGAACCAAACCATCAATCACTGTATCCGAGATCTGAGCCCAGCCTTCTCTTCCACAGTGCAGTGTCCTCCGTTCCTCCGAGCGCCTCTCTACCGCAGCTGGTTCCAATCACTCCATCAGGCATCTCACGTGGCCCTTGCATCCCCTAAGGCTTCTTTCCTCTCTTCCTAAAATTCAACCCAATCTGGTTGGGTATCGTTCAGGCTTTTCAGGGCAGCGATCTGTTGATTTCATCCCCACGTATTTTTCCAGTGGCGTCTTTTACCATTTCCTAGTGAGCCCTGAGATCCATCCAGAACGAACAACCTTCAGTCTCCTGAGGTACCAACGTCCCCTGTCTTCACATCTCATAACCACCCCTCCCTTCATGCCTACACACACATCTTCAAAGTCTAACTCTGACTAACTCAGCCTCAGTCTCCCATATTCTAGGCAACCATCTCTAATTGTCATTTACAGCCACCCCCTGGGATTAGGGTTATTGCTTCTGTGGTTCCACGTACCTGTTACAAAACCTTCTACGGGCCTTTTGATGGCATCTGATTGTTCTCCACTTCTGTGTCTCTTCTGTATGTCCGTAAGGGAAAGGATCATATCTTTCCTATGTCATATGAAGCTTAACGGCATGGCTGTGTTCTAAGAAATACATCATGAAGTGGTCTTGTGGGAGAGCACCACAGGCACACTGACACAAATGGAGGCAGCTTCGATGCTAGTAGGCAATAAAATTTTATGGGATCAGAGCTATAGATGTTGCATGTCACTGACTGAAATGTCACTCTGTGGTGTGTAACTGCATTTATATTCACAATGGCTGCCATTCAAAAAGCAGTCTGTTGGGGTATATATCATACTGAAAAATCTGCAGGGAATCGGTGACAGAAAACACAGAAAAATCTCCCAAATCAGAATGTCCTTCTCTTCTGCCACCACACTGAAATGAGAAGCAGGGGTACTTTTCTGCCATTGGTGGCTACAGCTCCATGGCCTCTCTTGCTTAGGCAAGAGACTCCTCAAGGGGGGCTCTACTTACAGAGTATTCTTGCCCTATAGAGTGCTGACTTGGACTTCAGAACCCTAGTAAAGCTACTAGCCGCCACCTAGCCAAGTCTGCATAGCTTTCTTGACTCAGAAAAAAACACAAGGTATCCGGGCCTCACTGAACCCAGGATGTTAAAGGCTTGATGGCAAGGAACCCTGGGGCTCTTCAGCTAGGAATTCCAAGGTGATCACCAATTAGACACTAACATTCTTGGGTAATCTCCTGCTCTTTAGTGGGGGTTCTGGTGACTTCTAACTAGCACATAGTTAAGGTGAAGGGGTGTCTTGCCAGCTGACTGTGTCTAGCTTTGAACAAGCCAACTACAGTGTTGCCAGTGCCCATGTAACAAGGGTCTGAGGGTGCCCTCCTAAGCAGTCAGGAACTGAAGCCCTCAGGCCCAAGGCCAACAAGAAGCCCAACATCACAGCAACCCGGTGTCCTTGGATATAGATGTTTCCCTGGCTGAGCTGTGGGTATCACCCCACCCCAGTAACAACTGTCTGCAGCCTCACAGGGCTCCCAAAGCAGAAGACTCAGCCACAGTGCACCTGACAGAAAGTACAAAATGAGAAGCATTTATTTTACTTACAGCAATTTGCTTTGCAGCAACAGCTAATACCATTTTCTTTAAATCAGCTGAAAGTCTAACAACTGGAAAAAAAAAGAAAATCCCTGTTCTATTTTTCAGCAGATTGACAGGACCTCATTGACAGGACTTTTCCAACAACAGAGCAGTCTCGCACTAAAACTAATGCAAAGAAAAAAAATACACGGAAGACCCACCATAAAATGAAGGGGGGGAAAAAGGAAAGAAAGTTGAACCTTTAGAGAGGCCCTGGAGAAAATGTACAGGCTCCACTGCTTTATTTAACTTTTAAATCTTGTTGAATTTGCTGGATGCATGTTAGCGTTCATGGTTCATTTACTTTTATCCTGACTTCTATACGCAGGCACCCTGTGAGCCCTGATAAATGACTTAAAATCCCGCTTGACTCCAATAAAGAAATTAGCATGTTAATCTTAAATTTCTACCCACAGAAATAAATGGAAGCCTGCCTTTGAGGTCAGCCTCTACTGCCTGCAAAGGGCCCCTCCCAGTTCTGCACCCTTGCTACCACCCTGCTTCCTCTGCTTTGGCTGGGTTTATTAGACCCAGCATCCTCTAATGTAGTTCAGATCTGGCTCCCTTGTGGAAGCAAACAGAAGCTGCCCCGGGGCTCTTTCATGTTCACTGTTTACATTCCTCCTCCACAAGGGTCAGGGCTGTCAGCCGGTGGCAGCCGGTCAAGCTCAGCACGGAATGGCCTTATCTAGGAGCACAGTGTTTTCCTGCCTCGGCACAAGCCAGCACGCGGGTATCGAAAATCGCAGATGGAAATATATGTACCTGCCACAAACCTGAAGCATTAAAAAATGAAGTCTGAGAGTTCAACCAGGGGCTTTGACAGCGAGTGCACAGGAGGCCGCAAAGCTCACAATGTGGGGAGGGGCGGTAGATGTGGAGACCTTGACCAGCCTGTGGAATGTAGGGAAAGGAGAACAAATGAGATCGTCTGTGTGAGTTAGTCACCAGGAGTAACAACCCTTGGTAGCGCATGCTTCCTCTGAAAGTAGTCAGTCTGCAGCTTGTTACCTTCAGCTTCAGTAAGTTGAGTTCCATTATGTCAAGCTGCCCCTTCATCGGCTACAAATATACAGCTGTACCGTCTGGGAGCCAAAGCCTCCTAGCTCTGTCCCAAATACAGGACAAGGATCATCTAAATTGGTTTGCCTACTAACGACATGTTTGAGCCCTCAAGTGCATCAAAATCGGTCATGGGGTGTGGCTTCTCCTTGTCTTTTCTCTCCTCCTGCTCTTCCTCCTCTCCTCCCCTCTTCTTCCTCTTCCTCCTCCTCCTCCTTCTCCTACTCTTCCTCCTCCAGTTCTGGCTTTCTAACTGGTGACATGGTCTCTTCCTTTTACTATAAACCTGATGCTGTGATTTCACCCAAGAAGTGTATTTTACTCAAGCAAAGGAAAGCCAATGCCAATGCTGTATCGTATACTTTAACTCCAGAACTATGGGCTACCTAAACTTTTTTTCCTCTAATAAAGTTACCCAGTCTCAGATATTTTGTTACAGTAACAGAACACTAGCTAGTTGGGGAGACCGAGGAGGGGGATGGCAAAACCTTAGATGTGGCAATATTTTGTGGCCCTCTAAAGCTCAACTCCTCCCATAAAATTTATTTCCGAGTATTTAATTTCCCTCTTTAGGAGGAATTTAAATTTAATTTAATTTTTCTCCTGGGAATAGCAAGCAATAATGAAGAAAAAAAAAGAAGAAGGAGGGGGGGAGAGAGGAGGAGGAGGAGGAGGAGAGGAGGAGGAGGAAGAGGAGGAGGAGGAAGAGGAGACGAAGCAGCTGAGAAACACTACTCTGGATGCTTAGAATTCTGGATGATGCAGCAGGGAAGAAAAAACACAGGAAGAGCACACTAAGCCCTATGGGCACTAAGCAAAATCACCCTAATAACAGCCTAATAGCTGGACCCATTTATGCATTAAAGCAGGAGCAGAGCCAGAGATCGCAAAGGCCGGTTAATGACACGGAACTCTGAACGTGAGGTCCGGACTGGTAAGTCAGCTCCTAACACAGGGCCAGTAGCTGTGCTGCCTCAGAGAATGGCTGGCTACTCACTATGTGCCTCCCTTTCTTTTCCTATGAGAGGAGAATGAAAGTGTCTGGTTCACAAGGTCACCGTAATACTTACTGAGTTGTGTTATTAGTGAGGAGCTTCGCCCACAGAAAGACATTGTCCGGATCACCAGGTGTGGTGGGGCACATTTGCAATCCCAGCACTGCAGAGGCAGAGGTGGGAGGATCAGCAATCCATCTGTCTCAAAAGTAAGGAGGAAGAGGAAGAAGCAAAGGGAGAGGATGGGAGGGGAGGAAAAGGAAAGGAGAAGCAGGAAGAGGAGAGGAGAGGGGGGGAGGCCGCCTGTGCCCAGTGGAAGGTAATCACTCTACAGACATGAAGAGAGCTCACATGGGCTCCTGATTGTATCTCCGAGCCTGGAATTGATGCTACTGAGAATTTCTTTGAAGATGGTGTTAGAAGCAGTCTCCAGGCTGGAGTCTGTGAAGAGGAAGGGTCCGGTGAGGTGGCTGGGCTTTAAAGGAGTGCTGAGCACAGTGGGGACATTTTTCCTTTTCCTCTAACATTCTCATATCAGATAACCGCACACCCAGAATTACCTGGGAGCTGAACCTCGAAGACTGCTCAAACTCCATAAATGTTTACAAAACACACACTCCCTGGCACACACACTCCATAAATGTTTACAGAATATACAGCTCCCTGCTAGCTGGGCACTCTCACATTCTGAGAGTATGAATTAGTATGTTCTTTAGGGGGAAGCTGTCTATGAATATGAATCCGAATTTTTGCTTCCTTCAGCTTAATTTTTTGAGTTACGGAAGGATGCCCACTAACCTCGCTCTGTGTGGCACCGTTCAGGTCAGTAGGCCTGCTTTGAACAGGAGCGTGCCTAAGACACTTGGACTCTACAAACCTACGCCATACAAGGAAATATCTGACCCACAAACAAAAAACACAGTAAATCAAAATGAGATGCTGCAGGAGGGTTCTCAACCAGTTGTTTAAAAATAAAAAAAAAAAAACTGAGAACCTGCCAAAGGGTTCAAAGCAGGCACGCTGGGCTCCCCCTCCCACTGTCCCCAGTGAACACAGCTAAGCTCAGAATCAAACAGCAGGTGGTTAACAAGGAGAGCACCTCTAAGGGACTAGTAACTTCACAGGCAGAGGCAGTGAAGGGGGGAAAAGGCTAACTCCCCTCACCTCATCATTGGCCTAACATTTTTCACCACAAAGAATGAGCGTCCTTAAGATTAATTGTTCTCTTAAGACCCCACTGAAAGGCTGCTGAAATCACTGAAGGTTGTCGGCCTTCCTGTGGGCGACAAGAGAAATATGAAGTGCTTGTTTTAAAAGAGAGGGAGATGAATCTCTATGCAGGAGACCAAATTCTGGGCTCCCACGTCAGGAAGGCCGACAACCTTCAGTTAGGCCAATGATGAGGTTTTCAGTCCAACTAGAGAGAGGTCACCACCAAGACTACTTGTATTTTTGCCTTTCTTCTATTTTATGTTCTCAAATACAACTTTCCTTTTAGTCCTTAAGACGTGTTCATGCTAATAGTATAACAAACTAGTTTTCTTTAAGAACATATTGAAGGGGGGCTTACAGGAACCTAAGGACAGATGACAAGGCAAATAAGTAAGTTCTGAGCTTATTTCATTTAAAGAACTATAAATGAGATAATGTTCTAATGAAGTCAGGGATACTGAAGGTAGTATCAGCCCCCACTTAAAATTCTTCAGTAGCTTCCACAGCCTACAGGCAAAGATTCTTACTGTAGTATAGGCAGGGGTTCATCACAGGCATTTGGGAGTTTTGGAGATTACTAAGATATCCTTTCCCTCCCCTTACAAGATTCTCATACCCCCCTATGTTAACAATCACAGGCATATTCATAGTCCTCCTAAATTTGAGGGTATATAACAAAATAACAAAAATATTACTATCTAGAATAAAATTTATAGTCTAGATTGATCTATCTGTCTTCTGTCTTTTTTTGTGCCCCACTCTGACCTACCAACTCCCTGAAACACTACATCCTAACCTCAGTCAAAGGGACGTCTTTCCCCAAGTCACCACCCTGCTTTAAACTATGTGCCTTAGTTCATATTCTTCCTTCTTGTACTTGCTTGGCGTAACTATTACACATAGTCCATCATCATAGTTAAAGCTACGCCTGAACTGATTAACTAACCCCTAATTTTGTGTTACACTGTACTTTCTGCCATGATTTCCATAACTTTTTATTGTAACATTTGTTACATATCTATATCCCCACACTGAGAAATAATAATTGATGTTTGGTTAAATGAATGAATGTAATTCTAGGAGAAATAGCAAGTGTATAGCTTGGTCTCACTAATGTGAGAACAGATTAGAAATCCATTTACAATTCCAAAAAAGCCTATTTTGTTTATTTACCATCAATAATTAAGAACTTTTTAAGGAGGTAATTTTTAAATATAATACATGATTTGAGGAGCAGAGAATAAACCCTACACAAAATATGTCAGTAAAAATTGATTGAATTTGGCACACATGTGGTACACACACTCAGGCGCACACACATACAATAAAAATAAATGTTTTGGAAATGTACTTTTTGTTGTTTACTTATTCTGCTATTGTGTCAAAATAAAGACTAGAGGGGAAAGGGAATAGGAATCGAATTGCCCCTACCCTAAGTTTCATGCAGGAATGAGATTTCTACTTGGAACTCTAAAATGATAGGATATTTACGTTCCATCTGTGCTGAAGCAAGTGCAGTTTTACCATTTGGGGATATTTATTGGCCATATTAATCAACCAGTCCAGCAAAGCAGCTCCCAGACAATATGCTCCCCACTGATGGCAAGAACAAAGTAAGCGCGTTAACATGTGCCTGGTGAGGTTGTCACTGACATGTGCGTCTATTAAATGGAAACCTGGGAAAGACTATCAGATAAGTAAGCATCCTGGTTCTCTCTGGAGCCTAAAAGACAACAGGCCTTTTCTGCAAATGTGCTGACTCCCGTTTCAATTGCAACGCAAACAAATCAGCCAGAGACATGGGCACTTGAAGTTAAAGCTCCTAAAGCTCTCTTTAGCAGGAAGCTCTAAGTTAATGGTTAAATGCCAATCAAGGCAGGATAACCAGGCATGAGTTGAGAACTCAGAGCTTTAGAAATCTACTGCAAATCCTTCAGGAATGCATCACCAGTGAATAGCTACAAGAAGCAGAACACAAGTTCAGACCTTTAACTTGGAAGGAGAGAGACAGGAGATTGGCTCCTGCTTACGTGAACCTCTATAGAATCTGGCTAAATTTTTTAAGAACTGAAAATTAAATGGTTTTGGAAAACTTTCTCAGGCTCAAGTATATGCCAATGAACTTGGAGAAAGAAAACTAATCAGGAAACAAATTCCCAAGTGCAACTATTTATACATTATATCTATGTAAAAGATAAACACCTCCAAAGGAAGTTATGGAATTTGGGCTCATGACTGGGCCTTTCATCTTGAGAAAACATTTAGCCTTTGGAAAAGGCCATCGTCTCCTGGACCAAAAGCAGACGGTGAACATCACTTTTGACCTTCTCTCCTGTCTCTCTCTCAGCTGCCATCCCTGCCTCTGCTTTACAATAAGGAAGCTGTGGCCAGTGGAGACAAAGGTGACAGAGGGAAAAAAAGTAGAGAAGAGTTGCCCCAACTTACCAACCCAGCACCTCTTCTTCCACACAGAACGTGTCTTACCTAACCATGGTCAGGGACACGGCATCCAGGACAGACTAATGGGAAAAGAAGGCCATCAGAAGAGGCTAGATAGTTATGGTTGGGAGTCAGGGGAAGGTGTCTATCCATGTATGAGAAGGAAACTGTCATGAACATCACATTCCTTCCATCTGCTGTGATTTCTCTGTAATACAGAATAACAATAGTTGCTGTTGGGTAGTTGGACCACAATATGTGGTCCATATATTGGTCCACCAATAACAGGCCACATATTGTGGTCCTACTACCAGCCACACTGACTGGTCCACATTGGTGCCAACTGCGGCAATGGCTTTCATTCCCCCAGGATGTCTAGACTGGGGGCTGGTAAGAGCCGCAAGTTAGTCTTTCATGGTGGCATACACCATGAGAGCTGTACATCACAGGAACTTTTGATCACATCATTGCCGCATTGTTTGCGTGGTCTGCAATAAAATGTATGGAACCAGCAAGCAGAAAGATGAGATACAAATATAGATGCTGGTCTCTGCAGATGGCCCAGATACAACCCCATTTTAATGGCATTTCCACGTTCTGTTTCTCCCATCAAGTATTTTACTCCTAATAAAGAAGAGACGCCATAGTCCAATACCACACACACGTTTATTCCTGCTCAGTTCATTCCTAGACCCAGAGTAAAAGGCCAGAGCATAAGTCAAGTGCTAGGAGACAACGCATGTCTCACACTTGACTTTCCTAAGCTAATTCAATTTAGAAATTCTTAACATAAGTTCTTTTATCTGATAAAGACTGATAGAGTGAAATTCCTTCGAAACTAATGACTTACATATGGGCAAGTGTACGTGTCCGCATATACAGCTTTATGACTGTTATGTCTCGGCACCAAAGATAAACCAACACCTCTCTGTAACTCAGTCCTGAGAGAATGTGAGATTGCTGTGGAAGAAAGAATAATGGTCTCAGAAAAGTTTTTAAAGTTCCTTGTTTTCTAAAGGGCCTGGGGATGTAGCTCAGTGGTACAACGCTTACCTAGCACACACTGGGTTCGATCCCCAGTACTACTTGTAATGGTTAGCTTCAACTGTCAACTTCACACAACCTAGAATCACCCAGGAAGAGTTTCTGTGAGGGACTATCTATATTGGGTTGGCCTCTGGACGTATCTGTTGGGGCTATATTAATTAAGTTAATTGATATGAGAGCACCCTACCACACGCTATGAGATTCACCAGTCCCTAGGCAGGGAGTCCTCAACAGTATAAGAGTGGGGAAATCAACCTGAGTGCAAGCAAATGAACACACATTCGTTCATTCGCTCCCTGCTCTTGACTGTGGATACAATGTGAGCACCTGTCTCAAGCCCCTGCTGCTGTGACTTCATCCTTGAGGTGTAAGCTACAGCAAACTCTCTCTCCACGAAGTTGATCTGGTCAAACTATTTTGTCACACCAACAAAAATGAAACTACAGCATACAACACCACCAAAAAGTAAAGCCTGTCATTTTCTAAAGCTGTATGTAAGATTTTAATAAAGCATATAAAAGGCTTGCGCTAAGATTTATGTGGTAACAATTAGAAGGCCATGTCTTATGCAGGCAATTGGAATTAACAAAGGAAGACTTTTAACTCCTGCCACACCCATGCAAACTAGCGAAAGGCAATGTTACCAAAAATGTATCACAATACGTGTATTATTTTAATATCTGTAGAAGGTTTCCTGGTCATATTTTAGTAGACTGTTCTACTGGTCTAGAATATTTAAAGCACTCTGGATTAATATTCAATATATCTTGGAAAAGATTAAGCCATTTACCAGCAGCAAGTTTTGTCTCACAGGAAGAAAATTCTGGTAATAAGGAAGTCTTAATTAAATAAATTCTAGTGGTCTTGATAACAATGTCTCAATGGGTACTTCAGAACACCCAAGTACTCTGGACTTACAAATGTGTGGTGCCTCAAACCCCACATATGCCCCAATTTGCAGGGCTCGAGAGCTGCCAAGGCAAGCACACCTGTGCATCCTGAGTGGGTACAGGAAGACCAATTTCCAGCATGCTCTGCCATTATAGAAGCAATGCTTCCAAGGTTAGCATCTCCGGGTTTGCAGGCCATTATTAATATTCTTGAACTTCAGGCTTGAGGTAGATCGGCATTTTCAAAAATCAAAAGGTCAGCTGCATTCCCAAACCCCTTACACTGCACGGAGGGAAAAAGGTGAGCATGGGCAGTGGAGGGAATCATCCTGCCCTTGCGGTGTTTAATCAACACAAGTGCAGTCCTTCATGCAGATCAGGTCATTACCACAGGACGCCACTCTAGTCCTACCTAGTCTTTTGTTCCACCGTCATGAACGCTCTGGACCTCAACATAAAGCCCTTTGCCTCTTCTAATGCTTCAATGAAGCCACGTATATGGTCTGAACTAGCAGGGGAACGTCTACAGCCGCCATCATTACAGCGCCCCCACTTTGCCTGCTTTAGCACTAGTGAAGTGTTCATGAAATGAACACTGGTGGCACGGGGGTGTCTGGACGAGAGACACCCAGGCCCTTGTTTGCATCTTTCTAACTGAGTCCTCCCCTTCATTATACCTTCTCATGCCTGCCTTTAGAACAAAACTCACTTAAGGGAAAACAAAAGGAGAGAGGGCTCCGTGGTGAAGAGCACTTGTTGCTCTTGCAGAAGACCTGGGTTCAGTTCCCAGCACCCACACAGCAACCATCTGTAACTTCATTTCCAGGAGATCTGGCCCTTTCTTCTGACCTCCGCGGGAGTCAAGCACACATGCAGTACCCATGCAGGCCAAATATTTATATTTTTAAAAAGAAATAGAAAACAAAATACAGCACAAAATGCAAATGAGCTCTGTTAGGAAACTTTTAGCCCTCAGCATGGAAGGCAGAGCCCCCTATGGCTCTTCAGCATAGCAGCGATGCTAATCCCAAGCCCCACCACTGCACCCACCATCTGTGCAGTGCCAGAGCTTTAGATTCACACGCTGAAGAGTCAGAGGAAGGAGCCTTTAAAAGATTTCAAGGTGGATAAATTTTTAAATGAGTGCATTTACATTGTGTGAGTCGGGTTAAAAATTCAAGTCACATAGGAACAATTTTTACAGGGGGAGGAGTAACTTGATGTTCTAATTCATTTGTCTCTCATTTTTAAGTCATTCATCTTTAAAATTTCTGTGAACGTTCTACAGAGTTGCCCAGAAAATGGCACTAACCATCTGTAAGTAAAAACAACAGCCCTCTCTAGTATATATCACAGGTTCAAAGCACTTCGGCACCAGCAGATTGAACGTGTTATTAAAAGAATTTAACTGCAAGAGAAGCTCCCATAATTACACAGCAGCTGGTCTAATGTTGACAAAACAACTTTTAAAGGCTTTCAGAAGCCTTAAAGGCTAATCAATTAAAAAGGCATGAATAGTAATGTGCACCCTATCCTCCGCACTGCAAGTGACATCTCCTGAAATACAGTGAGGTTTCCACTCTGGAACAATAATTTCTTCCATCCTACAATTAAGCTGAACACGTGAATAAATTTTAAGTTGTGTCTAGGTGAGATGATTATACTTAAAATAACTCCATAAAACCCAATTATAAACATTCAAGTTGACGAGCATTGCCATACTACAAAGTCATTACCAAAATGCCAACAGCTCATGGCAGAATTTGTGCTTACTTTACCGATATCAAGCAAAGAAATGGTTCAGATTACTGCATACGTTAGCTAAATATATGCTGGAAGCAGAATGAACGAATGCATGAGTGAGGGTTGGAATGGGCCTCCCCACTGCATTCGAGAACAATGTCTTAACTCTTCTGAAGAGCAGGATGCCCGAGCATCCTTGTCCAGTGGCCTCCTCGGTGAGAACCTCTGCTTCAAGCTCCAGTGGAAACGGAAGCCCATCTCTACAAGAAGCCTGCTCCAGACGTCACGGATCTAGTTTCTTTTATCTCTGAATGCCTTTCAAAGAAGTTGAAAGGGTTCCATATATTATGGGTCCTAATCCTTTGTAGAACTTTTTCTATAAATGTCAAACAAAAAAATATTTGTGAAAGAATATCTATCATAACCACTCACCTCCCGTATGGTAGAGCGAAGGCTGCTGTATGTGACATTTAAACAAATGGGCGTGGCTGCATGCTAATAAACCTTTACTAGCACATGGCAGAAGGCAGATGGATTTGGCCGGCCCATAGTGTACCAAGTGAGGCGCATGAGGCGTACGTAGTTCCTGGCGCATCAGCGCCAGTTAGTATTATGAGAGCAGGCAGGAGAAAGGCTACAGAAATATCAACTTTAAACACTTTCCCAGCACATTCTATTGTGATGCTTCTGACAGGGGAGGTGAGCAGCTAGCCACAACAACAGCAAGACTGCCTCTTCCAGCAGGGTGGTGGTGGTACATGCAGGCCTTTAATCCCAGCACTCTGGAGTCAGAGGCAAGTAGATTTCTGAGTTCAAGGCCAGGATGGTCTGCAGAGCAAGTTCCAGTACAGCCAGGGCTACACAGAAAAACCCTGTCTCAAAAAGGAGAGGGAGGGAGGGAGGATGGAAGGAGAGAGAGGGGAGGGGGAGGGGAGACTGCCTCTTCAGATGTCAAAATGACAGAGGCCAAGCTCTTTTATCCTTTGCCATCCATCATGACCTCAGAAGAGAGTTATTATTGCCACACTCACAACACCAATGTGTGCAATTCAGGAATTCTGAGGTTGAGCCCTGTGTAATTTGGTCACTTACTTGCCTCTTGGTTGGATCCCAGGGACCCAATCCTACTCACTTAAAAATCCTGTGCGATTTAGCACTCACTAATACCCCCAACTCACAACAGTACATATACCTTCTGTAGTTCTGTGAAGGCACACAGTAGGGCTTCAAAAATCACCCTTATGTTTTAAAAACTAATAAGCATCTCAAGAGGGTACTTATTATGAAACTTTCGCAAATTTCCTCAGGACGCAGATCTTTCACAGAAATCTTGTTTTTAAAACACTAGTAAAATGACATCATCAATTATTCGAGATCTACTCCCTGGGATTATTCTCCTACTCAATCAGTAATAAAACCCTAGAGGAGGCCAAGTTCTAATCAGCCTACCTTCTTCTATTTCTTCCCCCATCTCCTGATGCCCACTGGTCCGTGCAGTCCAGCCAACACCTCTAACACTCAGTGGGCGCAGATGAGGGCAGGTGAATTTCAGAAGGATGGGACCCTGTGTATGATAAACACTCACTGAAGGTAACCAACAGCTCTGCTGCAGGCACTAAGCAGAGTAGAGGCAGGGTGGGCACCCATTCACCAGCCCAAGCCGAAATGTCAATTTAGGCCACACTGTCATTGCTGGAGAGAAGACACCAGCCATGTGTGGCTACTTAAATTAAATCAATTAAAGTGAAATAAATTTGAAGTCTATTTCTTCAGTAGCCAAATATCAAAGTCCTCAGTGGTCACACGTAGCTAGTGCCACCATACTGGCTGGTCCCTATGTAGAACATTTTGCCACCGTAAAACAGGATGGGAAGTTCTCCAGGACAGTGCTAGAAGACCCACAGGTTTTTATCCATCCTCATCCTACTCCCTGGTTCCTGCTCCACAGCCAGCATCTTACAGGATTCACCAGGTTCTGCTGGTGTTGTGCTCTATTTCCTACCCAGAGGGCAGGCAGGGATGTGGAATGACACCCTGATCATTCAAAGCAATGATGACACATATTAGGGTGTCTAGTTTGCTATTTAGTTTTGCTTCTGTTTTCTTTATGAAGCTTCTTTGAGGAAAGAGCGCGAAGAAACCCGTAGTTTGTTCCTTCATCATTCAGGGAGCTCTGCCAAAGTCCCCCGCTTTCACAAGGTCAGGAGCTACTGCTACACAAGATGCAAAATTCTTGATTTGCCATATCCATTTTTTTCCTTTCAATAAAAAGTCAAAGTGTGTGCAGGGGTGGGGAGAGAAGGCAAATTTCTCTAACCGTTTGTTCTGAGGTTGGAATCTTTTGTAATGTTTTATGAGATTCATTTTAGCTTTAATTATCATGTTGCACTAAAAAAGAATGCAGAGTATTTTTATTTCTAAAAAGAAATATGACCCCAAAGTTCCAGAAAAAATGCTAAAATGCTTGTGAGGTTTATCACCAGCCAAGCAAACTAATTCAATAATCTGCCCTGGGCACCAGAGCAAAAAATTTTTAAAGGTATAGTTAAATTGCCATCCCTCTCTAAAACCTAAGAACAGAAGAAAAGAAAGCTAATAAATTAAAATTATCCCACGATTATTTAAGAATGTGAAATTATGAGAGGAACAAAATTCAAATTCCAGTCTACCTTCTGAGAGATAAGATGACGTCCTCAGAAATACTCTATAAAACCTATGAAACATCTGTTCTGATAACATGTGTGCTTAAAATTCCCTGTGTGTCAGTTTCAAGTTTCTGCAAGGCAAAGCACACAGCTGCAAGGCTGAGAAGGAAATCTGTTGGCAGGGGTAGTGTCGGAGATGCTGAAGATGTGAGCGAGCCCCCAGCCTCCCTACCATTTACGAACCATCACCCAGGGATTCCATGGCAAACACTGTGTGACCTAGGCACGTTCTCCTGGCTACATTTCCACTAAGGGACTGCAATGTGCTTAATTCTGGTATCCTTTTAACCAAAACTCCCCCTCTCTTTATGTGTAGTGCTCCAGATCCTAGCTATCTGCAAGAACCAGTTTAATACCCACACTTCCCATGGAGGCCTTCATCTCTTTGAGTCTACCAACTCCGATTTTCTCTATCCCTAAGAAGCAGCCATACAGCTTCATTGTCCTCACTGTGCTTCTGATAGAAAGGTCTGAGCTCCCTGCTCTTGTGAATTTACCCCCCTTTCCTGGCTTTTACAGAGACCAGAGAACTCCCAGAATTGTATCTGCAGCTCAGATCTCTCTCTCACACACAATCTATTTTCCCACCCACCCATTCCATATCTCTATTGGGAGGTTAACAGACCCCACAAACCTATGCTGTCAAAGGCCACCTGAACCTCCTCCAATCTGCTTCTCTTTACAACTCACCCTTCTTGACGCCAGGCTCCAAACCTTGGAACTGGCTTTGATTCTGCTTTCTCATCCATTCCCCGTGTCTTATTCTGCAGGAAATCTTACCTATTCCACTCTTTCCAATAGTCAATGAATGCCCTTTCACCACGCCCTCCAAAGCCAACCAGATCTAAGGCACATGGCCTGAATTATTTCAATACGCTCAGTCTCCCTCCTTCCAATGGCACAGGCCTATCATTGAGTCTTACAGGAACTAGTGATTCTTAAATCATTCATTTATTCAGCTCATTCCTCGGTTTAAAAAACAAAAACCTACTATGTAACATGTAACCTCTAGACCTACTATGTAACATGTAACCTCTAGACCTACTATGTAACATGTAACCTCTAGAGCCTTGCTGGGTAAACAGTCTTCCTTTACTTCTTACAGCATCTGGCTCACTTGACTTCCACCCTGATCCACTCAGAGAGCAAGCCAGGTATATGGTCCCCTGTATATTTCTATCCAGATGGATAGAAATGATGCACTAGTCAGCTTTGTTATTATAACAAATATCTAAGACAACAGGCTCGAAAGTGAAAGGTTCATTGTGTTCATAGTCAAGGAGATTTCAGTCAACAAGCAAGTAACCCACTGCCTTGAGGCCATGAGAATGCACACACTCACAATGGGAACAAGCAATGTAAGTTTAGTCACCTCAAGGCCCAGTGTAGAAAGAGCCCATGAGCTCCTCCAGGGGCACATTCCCATTGACTTAAACTCTTCCCTCCAGATTTCATCTCCTAAAAGTTCCGTCACCTTTCAACAGTGCCAATTTGAGGGTTAAGCCTTTGGGTTTAGTGGGCTTTGCAGGACACTCTAGATCAAAACTAAACCAGAAGGCTCTTCCCACAGAGGTCTACAGAGCTCTCTTAGCTGTTCTCTCAGGTGACACTTCTACAGTGGCTCCCAAGACCATCATAGTTAAAGAATCTCGCTTCCTCCTGTCCACCGACACTTCCGTGCCGTCTTCCTCTGTCCAGCGTCTCCACAGCACTTACCAGCATCTGCCATGCAGTGTCCTGTTCTCTTGTCTTCTGCTTTCTAGAATGTAAGCTCCACACAGGTCACTTTATCCCCAGGGTCTCTGGCCTGTTTCTTTCACTATTGTTTCCTCACCTATAAATATGCTTGGCATGAACACAGCCTCAAATACTGAAAGAGAGGAGCAGGGAGAAAGCTAATTGGAAGTTCTATCAGGACCGATGCTGTGTTGTACTTGCCTTTAACATCCCTGGGTAGGGACTTCCCCCAAACCCACCCCACAGAAAGCATTTGGTACCTGATCACTGATTTTTACCTTAGAAAATAAATATAAAACATTAAGCCATCCAAATCACTAGGCAAGTTAAATGTAGATAGTGTTGAGGTCGTATTAAAAGGATGTAACCATGTTTGAAAGATTTCAAAGGTTGGAATGCAGCTCAGTTGGTAGAATTGTGTGCCTAGCATGCATGAAGCTCTGAGTCCAAGCTCAAGCATCACATAAAACCAGATACACACCCAACATCTATGAGGAAGAGGCAGGTAGATCAAGAGCTCAAGGTCATTCTTGCTACATAGCAAATTCAAGGCCAGTCTGGACACAGAAAACTCTGCCTCAATTTGAAAAAAAAAAAAAAAAGATTTTCAAAGCTCTGCAAATTAAAGGGTAACCTCTATTCACATGTGAGCAATTCCTCAAATCATAAATACAAGGGAGGAAATTTCTTGGGATTGCAGAGATGGCTCAGTGGTTAAGAGCACTTGCTTCTCTTGTCGAGGACCCGCATGGCAACTCAGAATCATCTGGAACTTCAACTCCAGGGAATCCAACACCCTGTCTGTCCTCCTCGGGTACCAAGCACGCACATGGTGCCCACGCATACATGCAGGCAAACACTCATGTGTTTATACAGGTGAAATAAGAATAAATCTTTTTCAAAACGAGAAATTTCTTAAATACTAACAAAAATGACACAAACACCTTCTCAAAAAACAGATCCGAAAAGAAATCTCAACATTGTCACTCTGGGGGTTATATTATTTCGGGTAAAATAAACCTTAACGTCATATCCCAAAACAAGAAATTTTGATTGTTTTGTCATTAGGTTGATTACTAAAACCAACCATTGCTTTTCTAAATCAACTCCCCTTTAGCAAGCAGTGATGCTGGTGATGACATAGCGAAATTAGTAAAGAACTGGGACACTAGAAAAATGAATTAGAAACACAAAAGGCCCCTTCCTCCTCCCTGTCCCCCTCTGTCCTGGAGGAGACTGGCATGCACCTGTCCTATAGACTGACTGCCCTTGCCTAGACTAATAGAGTGAAACTCTAAGTCTCCTCGTGATGGTATTCGGAGTTGGGGTCTTGGTTTGAATTAGGTTACACAGTCATTTTAGTGCTCTTATTAGAAGAGACATGAAGAAACTACTTCTTTCTTCATTCTTCATAGGCCTGCCATATGATGCTACAGTAAAAAGACCAGCCATGTTTCGCCCAGAAAGAGGCCCTCATCAGACACCAGCTTTGCTCGCACAGGGATCGTAGACTCCTCGGCCTCTATAGTGGTGAGTGCTAAACGTCTGTCATTTGAGGCACTAAGCCTATGGCACACAGGGTCATGTCCCAACAACCAGTCCTTAGTGAGAGAGGCTTACAAATAAACCCGACAGTCAACCGGACGCACAGCTGTGGGGAGTCTCAAGCACACTAAGTGTTGTCTATAACATTTTAGTAATTAATTGCAGAACAAATGCAAACTTGGTTCTCTCTTATACACGATGACCTGAAAGATCTACAGAAGACTTCGTGGAAATCTGTCATCCATAAAAAGGCTGAGAACTCGAGAGGGCGAATGCTGAAACACACCAAAACAAACTCTACCAAGTGGCTGGATGACACTTCTGTCGCATGTCGTGAGGAGCCCCTCAGTCCTACGCGAGCAGTCAGGTCTCTTCCAACGCTTAAGAGCCGCTATGGTTCAGGACTGAGCGCAGGAGCACAGGCGTTCAGCTTTGAGGGATCTGTGCCAGAGTTTCTATGTAGAATTCTTTTAACTTTATCCATGCATCTTAGAAAACGTGTAAATAAACATTAAATACTAATTAGTATCAGGCTTGTGAGTTATAAAAAAAAAAAGTGTACTTATAATTGTTAAGTAAAATAGTGTGGGGTGCCAGGTAATAGCTGCATCGCTGGCATGAAAGTGGGGACAATTATACTAAGCGCCGCTCATTAAGTAATCTGTTCATTCACTCAGCAAACACAAGGGAAAGTAGCTCGTCAGATAACTACGTAGCATCTGCTATGTGCATGAGGCCAGTGATGAGTGACAAAGAATCACTCGGTGTTTAAGGAAGATAGGAAAGGCTTCTAAGTTTAGAAGGGTTGACTTTAAAAACTGATACACAGTACAGGTGACTTCTCTGCGAGACAAGTAAAGCAGACCAAGGAGACCGGGGACCTCAGACATGAGCCCATATTATAAAGAATACTTTATTTAGTGTGTGTGTGTGTGTGTGTGTGTGTCTAGGTACAGGGATGTGGTGACACAACACTCTGGGGAGCCAGTTCTCTCATTCTACTGTGGGTCCTGGGGATTGAACTCAGATTGTCAAGACTTACCCAGGAAGTAAAACACTTTCACCACCTCACCAGCCCTGGAGTATCTTTTATAACCAGGAAAGACATAATTATCAACTATTCATGAAATTTCGAAACGTGACTTGGAATTTGAATGTAGATACAACTTAATGGACATAGCTAATTCTATTTTCAGACTACTTTAAATATTTAACTTGGTTCTGATTCATAGGATTTTATTTTTATCAATACATATTAATGGTATATATTAATGGGATTTGGTGTGAAGTTTCCACACACCTGTACAGTGCGCACTGATCAAATCCAACCTCCCTTTCTCCCTCTCCCACCCATACCTTTCCCAGTCTCTACAGCTGACTAGTCCACTTTCAAGTCACATCTTTTACCTTCCATAGAAAAATCAAGACATTTACTATGTGTCTAGCTTGTTTCACTTAATACAATGACCTCCACTTCCCGACGTAATCTTTTGATGGACATTTGGCAGATTTCAAATCTTAGTGAACAGTGCCACAGTAAACATGGATTGTATGTATCTTTCTGGCAGACTGATTCAATTTTCCTTGGATATGTACCCAGAAGTAGGATAGCTAGATCACATGACATATTTTTAGTTTATTGAAACAAGACCAGAAAAACTAAAAGGAATTTTAGCATTTCATCACACGTTGTATTCCAACAATATCAAACTGATTAAAATTATTTAAAATGTAAGAGTAAAGCAGAAGATAAGGGGCTAGAGAGATGGCTCAGCAGCTAAGAGCACTGGCTGCTCTTCCAGAGGACCCAGCACCTACAGCTCACAACTGTCTGTAACTCCAGTTCCAGAGGATCTGACACCCTCACACAAACCATACAGGAAAAACACTAATGTACATAAAATAAAATATTAAAACATAAAGCAGATGATAAAAAACCCAACATTTGAAACAGTGTAGCATGTAAGCTTAATTACAAAAAGGAAACTGTTATTAGATTTTAACTTCTGTTCTGACACTATCTAATAAAATATTTCTTTAAAATCATAAAACAAAGAGCAAACTGATATCCTAACTTGAGGTACGTGCCATAGATTACTTTAAGGTTATTGCAAAAATTTACATTTTCTAATTCTGGAAAATTTATAAAGTAGAGTGGCAAACTATGAAAAATGGGTAGCATGGACTCTTTCTCTTCTTGACTCAACAGACCACATATGACCACACTGTGTTCATCCACACCCAGACCTTACAAGAGACACTACTTCAATAGGCAGAGGTCCAAACCTGATCTCTCCATGTTCTACCCTGGCATCCCACCTGCCTCTACTCTCCACCTATATCTGACAATCTCTTAACTTTTACCAGTTCTTCACCACACTAAGGAGAGTCTGATGGAGAAATCAAGCTGGAACTCACTTAGAAATTTCCTCCTGATGACTAGTTTCACAGTGTTAGAAGATGCTATGCAGGCTATTGGGGGTGGTGGTTATGAATAGACTTATCCAGACATAGATTATGCATACTACAATATTGGCCTTCCGAGTAAGACATGCCCACTAGTGCAATAGTTACTCCCTTATGAGAGTAACCAACTGCTTTCTGATAGGGCTTAAGATCTGCTCTACAGAATGGAAGTCATGCCTGGTAGAGTAAATCTGGTCAAAGCCCATAGCTAGAGAGGTTGTTTTGCTAAATGGGCATGTTGTTTAATTGCCTTTTAAATATTTTTGTTTATATCCACATAATAGTCTTGCTCTCAATCTTTGTCAAAGACTTTATCTTATTTTATTTTATTTTATAGTGGACAGAAAAGACTTCTAACTGATCAAGGTGTTGAGATATAAGTGATTATGAATGTTCAGCCCTAAATTAGACAATATTAGACATTTAGATCAATACCTCCACACAAGGCTCAGAGAACACTGCATATCACAGGGCAGAACAGATGTTAGAGATGGTAAATGAAGAGTGCTATGAAATTCTATCTTCTGTACAGGACATGGCTGATGTACTCATGTACTATTGTTAGCTGCACAAAATCAAGGCAGTCAACATTCTATAACGGATGGGAGAGGAGCTCGTGAGGTTTCACCACTTGATGAGTTGCTACTGGTGACCGACGGCTGCTGGGGGAAAGACAGACATTTTTAGGGAAGTGGCTGGAGATCAGCGGTGAGTGCTGCAGAGGATGGTCCCACACCAGGGTGCACGCTGACAGCACAAACTGGACCCAGTGGGTTATAACAAAACAGAAAAGAAGAAAGTGGGGAGATAAAGTCTTAGAGACATCTGGTGGCTAACTGGAGGGGGATTTGTGTTGAATCTGATCTACGTATATTGCACACATACATGAAATTGCCAAGGAATGAATTTTAAAAATGCTCCTTTTTTTTTTTTTTTTTTAAGAGGACGTATCAGACAAAATCCATCCAAGGGTGGTGGAAGGGGTGTTAAATACATTTCATACCATGCCACAGGGAAGAATGGTTGCACGCTTTGCACATATTCAGTATTCACCTTTCCATCTGCAGCTGCAGCTGCCGCTCTGTGATTAACTTGTACTGCTTTGCTCAGAAACACTGTCAGAATAAAACTTGAGTCTTTTATACACTGTTCTTTTCTGAAGTATTGTCCTCTCTATTAGTACAAATGTTTCAAAGTTTTGTTAAGAAGGGTGTGTGCACGCACTGGGAGAATTCAGTATTTGGACTTCAACTGTCTGTGACTTAACGCAGTCTGGTGTAAACATAAGGGGAATGCACAGCTTGCGGGTTTGTTCTCTCAACCTAGGGTTACCTTAAAGTAGAAGCAGGGATATTCTGAGAGTGAGTTTCTGATCAAATGCCTCACAGACAGCACGCTCTTCTAGACAAAGAGGTTCGCTGGAAAAGAAACAGGAAAAGAAACGGATGATCTTGCTGTAGATTCACAACATTTTAAAACCAGAAGACCTCAGGCACCACAGAGTTTGGTATTTTCTGTTGCATAAATCACTGACCACAAGGACAGGCACATATAACGAATACCATTGTCAGGTAGACTGGGGGGGTGCGGTTCTCTGCTACAGTGTGCCTCCCTGGAGATATTTAATATCTGCATTCAGTTACTAAAGGTTCTACAACTTTAAAACAAACAGACAAAAATCCCTCCAGAAAGGTGTTTTAACTTACTCTTTCTCAGGCATAATTTGTCTTTGGCCATTGTTAGATCATGGCCTTCCATTCAAGACATTGGTCATGCCAAGAGATCAGATTCGCCTCATACTTTTCTACTTCCTGCAACACCCCATAGAACCTGTAGCTGTCTGTGCAGACCCTGCCCGGGAAATGAAGACGTCATAGATTTTGCAAACAAGGAAACTGAAATTCAAATAGGTTAGTAGGTTTAGCTAAAATCCTTCAACTGATCAGTAGTGGCCAATCGGCCTGGGAGCTTAGATAACACTGAGAAGTAAGTGAAAATCCCAACATCTCTCCTTTCCATGGACTCTCCCCGGAAAGAAGTGGTCTCCTGGGTCCCTGTCTCATCTCTCTTGCTTGCACTCTGTAGTAGGTTGCTACAGTGTTTTTCTTACCCCTTAGCTCAGGAAGAAAAACAGTATGGAGAGGAAGAAAGAAATCTTCACCACCCTTGTTGGTGGCCGGGAAAGACGAAAAAAAGAAAAGAAGAAATATTCACAGCCCTTATTGGCCGTCTAAAAACCGGAGATCAGGAGCTGATAGTGAGCTGGACAAACATCTCAGCACAATATTCTTGAACATAATTCCTCCAACCAAAGTCCCTTTAAGCAACAGGTAACCAACCAACCAACCATCCAACTAACCAACCAACCCCAGCTCTCTGGGTCTCAACAAATATATACTCTGAGCAAAGTTCCCAGAAGTCTAAGGGGCATGGACTCATAAGGGCAAGCTGCAAGGGGTGAAACAGTTTCACATGACCAAATTATTGCCACCAGTAGTGAATCGTCTAAATCAAACGCACCATCATCCACTACACCTGGGACGGGGACAAAGACATATTCCAAAAGTTGTCCGTGGTTTTAGAGAAACCAGGATCATAAAACTCCTTTAGAGTGTCTCGCTACAGGACTCAGTCTCTCAACTTTTCCTTCCTGCTAGATCCCTGCTTTCCAGTTTCGATCCATCGACTGATGAGAAATTCTTCCCTCGGGGAAGCATTTAGCACTAATACAGACTCAGGAGTGGAGGCAATGGTTTGTCAGGAGAGCAGCTTTAATGTGGGAGCAGCAAGACCAGAAAGATGACATATTTAAGTTAGATGGATTTTTGCAGTTTTCCTCAAGCTTGTTTCAAGGGCTTCCCTTGACAGCATCAGACCAGTTTTCTGAAAATGACTATCAAGTGGGTAACACTTGTCACTGTCACCAGTCCATCAGTCCCTTCTCCACATATCTCCTTTCCATTTTCTGTCTAGCCATGCCTAGTTCTCTGCCACTCCAGGAAAGACCCAGAAACATATGCAGTGTCAGAGCCGCCCAGAAGCTACAAAAGACTACGTTTTCTGCAATGCCTTACACGTGCCATGGCACGCCACGTTCCTTAAATGTGCATGGCCTAGCTGAAAATTGTCCCCTCTAGCAAAGGTCTCTCCAGCACGGCTCCCAAACCAAGAAAGGAGTACCATCGCAGACAGCCTTTTAAAATGCTATTCCACGTCATGAGACGGGGCTCCATTCATCTGGAAAGTTCGGTCTGAACAGCTTTGGTGGGAAAATGTCTTCCACATCATGGCGTTCTCACGTGCCTACATTGAAAAATAACAACACCAGCAACAGAAGGTGTTGAAACCTGCATCATTCCTCAGAACTGATCAGACGCTCACCACCAGATGCTCCTTAAAATGTTTCAGTTGGCCGCAGCTCTAATATGTGGCAGTGAACACAAAGAACGCTGGCCATGAGAGGTTCAACAGACCCGGCCTGTCTAGGTCTCTGTTTTTAAAAGCATCCTTGCCGTGTACAGTATTCACTCTAACGTGGGGGAGGAGTTTCATGAGAGATGGTTCTTGGAAGAAATGTTCAAGAGCACAGAAGGATAAGGGACATCTTTCTTATACAGAACAAGCTTGCCATCGTGCCCTCTGTTTTATTTAGGATTAAACACTAGACATAGTCTATATTTATAACTCAGAAGCTCCCATGTGACCTGGAAATACAGGTAACAGTAACAAAGTAGTAAGGAAATCACAGGAGAATAATTAAGTCTGGATGGGAAAAAGGGTCGTTGTTGTCCTTCCTTGAACTTTTAATAGAAACTGCTTACACAGCTTATCGTGGTTTGGTATAAAGTTCAGCGCAGCCAGTTTTATTTTTATCTGTGAAGTTGTCAGCTGTAACTTTCCAAAGTCCTGATTCCAGGTGACTCACAGCTTGGAGTCTGTTTCCCTACATCCTCTCTACCTGGAAGGTACTCCTAGGACACAAAGGCAGGGAAGGTCCCGTGGAGGACCCCCACAGCTTGTGAGGTCCATCTCCTGGACATCCAGAAACCCAAATCAGGTGGCAGCTGCCATACGATACAAAACCTACCCTTCCCGTGCTTTCTTATGCTTCCTAGATCTTTATGGCTATTCTCTATGAAAGTTGTCACTCCAGTTACTGTCCTTACTGAGGGCTCTGTCTGTGCTAGACAATATGCTCAGGCTGGCATCCAAGAGAAATAAGCCAGCATATAAATAATTAGGTAGAATGCAAAAAAAGATTACACTAGTGCAAAAGACAGGGATAGAAGAGCTTAAACTGACACTGGCAGAGGAATCAGGACAAAAGGCTTCTTTGGGAAGGGTGCACTGGACTGGGCCTTGCAGGGTAAAAGAACAAAAAAAACTTGTCAACTAGGAAATGATGGAGGGCCACTCCTGGCCAAGCAGTACCTCTGAGATACAAATCGGAAATGCTGCAAAAGTGGCCATGAATTCCCTGGGTTGGGTGACGGGGATTTCTGCATGAAAAGAATTTGATAAAAAGAAAATGTTTCTATGAAGTTCTCCATAAAAGATAAAGCGTGTATTCCTAATACAGTCCTTTGATCTACAGAAAGTCACGACATAAATGCCAAATATTACTTCTATTCGTGTCGGTATTTTAAATGGCAGTTTTTCAGAATAATTGAAAGTGAAATTTTTTTTTTTCTTTTCAAGATAGAAACATTCTGAGAAATTCAATGTATTCCATATGGAGAATCAAGTCAAAGAAAGGCAAGATTGTTACAAGGGAGAAAAGAAAAACAAATCCAGGAAGATGTATAAGACCTTCAGCTATTTATTGTACATCTATGTTCTTGGAAGCCAGGAACTCCTGTACACTGGACTCCATTGGGACTCTATTCCCAATTCATGCTTCACTTCCAATCCACCAGAACTATTTCATTAAATCAGCAGAAATAGTAAGTTTTAAATGTCAAAAGATACTATGCTGTTTCCTATCATCTGGGACTTTAAAGTTTAATTGCAGAGCCCCTTGACTTTATATTTGTGGCAATGAAGTCCAGACAGTGGGTGACTAGCTCACTAAATGTCAGCCAGCCAGTAAAACTGAAGGAAAAGAACTTGCCGCGGGCAACACAGAAGGAGAACTGGTAGAGCCAGTGCAAGAGCGCAAGCAAGCCTGGGCCCTCAAACTTGCACACAGCCCAGCTGCTGTGGAAAATTAACACTGGTGCTCACAAGCGGGTACAGTGCTGTAGATGAAGCGTTTCAGAGACAGAAAGGGAAGGGTCATAAGCGGTCAAAAGTGAAAAAAAACATGTATACATTATTTGGATTTCTGAACTATCACTCAGGAACAGGAATTTCTGGACGCCTGAAAAGGAACTCAAATAGCATGTTCAATTGCTAAGAATGTATACTTTGGATAGAAAGGGCAAAAAATAAGAATGATGCAATCTTTTCTTCTGCTTCTTAGAGCAATATAATGTTAAGAAAATTGAGGACACAATACACTTCAGATGCAGGGCCCAGAGGTCCTTAGGCTGGAACTGACCTATTTTCCTCCTCCCTGAGGACTAGCTTTTATGGTACCAGAAGGTACCATTCAAAATTCCAAAGGAGAGAATCAACCAATGGTCCTACCTGTGTGTGATGCCTATGAACCACAACAACTAGCCTTCATAATCACTCTAAGGGTGCAATAATGGCACACATACCTTGGTGGTAACCAACAGCTCTCTAATTGACTTAAGACACACTTTGTTCTTATAGTCACAGATAAGTGTGGTCTTTGCCCTCATAAAGGAAACTTCTCTTTGCAATGGATGGAGACCGCTATATAAAACCACAACCAATCAAAATGCGGAGTTGTGGAGCCCAGTCCCAATGGAGACATCTAAAAAACAGCTCCTACACCTAAGGTTTAGGGAACATTGCAAAGAGAGGAGGAAAGGAGTCTAAGAGGGAGAGGGTCAGAGAGTTTGCCGTTGGACTGTGTCTCCTAGTAATGTTAAAAGCTATACCCTTAAAGTCTCCCCAGCAGACTGCCTAAACATGAGCTGAACAGGGTCAACACCGATAGATACGCTCACATAAATGTGGAAAAGCCCACGAAGCCACAACCCTACACAAAGGACCATAGGCAACTAAGGAAATCTGGGAGTGGGAAATTTGGTCTTCTATAGGGAAGAAGCACACCAATCGGTTATCCAATACCAAAGATCAGCCCTGAAAACATACAAGTAACATCATATAGGCTGAACAGGATATATTAGGAATATGTATACCAACCACTAAATAAAAAGAGGCCATGAATGTGAAGGAGAGCAAGGAGAGTTAGATGGGAGGGTTTGGAGGGAGAAAGGGGAAGGGGAGATATGTGGTTAAGCTACAATCTCAGAAATAAGAGAAAAGTATTAAAAGTTATATATTTAATGTTAATCCCAAGTCCTATCTCTCCAATGCATTAAATGCATTTCTATTTAGTCATTTGGAATATTCAAAACTATTCCTATTGGTGGGGAGCAATTATTTTAAAGGGGCGAAAAAAATCAGAGTATAATACTGGCTCTGGGTTCACCTCCAGCATGGGGAACAAGAAACAAAAAATCAAGCACAGCTTAGTAGACAATCCTGGATTTACAAATTCTTATATCTAAGGCTTACAGGAGTCCTATTAAAAACCAAGATTTTATGTCCGATACTCATTTTGCCTAACATCCCACGTTGTGGTAACTACTCATAAGTACCCTAGAAAACTTTTTAACCAAAATTTTCTTTGTATCCTCTTATCAAAGGAAGACAAGGATAAGCATATGCGGGTGCAGTGCAGGGGGCATGACACTGTATCATATTTAACTTCGTATTTTCTATCTAAATCCCTGGTTTGCAAATCACAATGGGTGTATTCCAGTGCTTCTTTTATTTTTTTTATTTTTCACGAGGTACAACCCAAATTCATTCTGCTTTTAACTCTGTATACCACATTAGAATTGGACTTCAGCTATCTGTCTACGTCTTCTATTACAGCAACCCAGAAAGGGTAAAAATGTCATAGTAGCCTAGGAAAAATCGAAAGGTACCCGATGGGGCATCATATTTAGGCATTCTCTGAAGGCCACGAGTCTCTAAACTTGGCATGCCCATTGGGTGTAGGAGGTTGGGAGACTTCTGTGTGCAGTTGTTATAGGGATCCTGGTATCTACAAGGACAAGGCTTCTAAGTCAACGGATCTTACCCTGAGCCAACCCAATGTGGCTGTCATAATCTCACACCTAAGATGCGCTGTGTGGATGATTTCAATGGCTCTCAAAAAAAAAAAAAAAAGGAATACCTAGATACCTATCCTGGAGAGTGTCTACGTTGGCCTACAGCAGTCCTGAAGTCTGTTTAGTTTGACATCTAATAGGTAGTAGGGTCCTGTCCCTTAAGCCATTATCTCTTCTGGCCAGGGTTATTAACATTCTATCGTCAGTTAATAACTACTTCTTCCAAACACTCACTTACAATCTTGAGCACCAACTCAACATTTCTGTGCTCTTTATCTGACTCTTTATCGTCCAGCTTTCTGAAATGAAGGGAACGTCATAGCATACACAACAGATTTTATAGAAGAACAAGACGAAAACCTTCATTTCTTCTAAGAGTCTTTCTGACAATACGTGGAATATTATTTTGACCACAATCCCCTATTAAGTTGATAACAGAGAACGATACACAAGGACTCCAGAATCCCTGATAGGGATCAAATATTAATAATCGTCTTAGCCCACCCAAGCTGCTATAACAAAAAAAGCCTTAGGCGATTACTTTACAAACAAGTGGAATTTCTTGCTTAGAGATTTAGAAGCTTAGAATCCAAGATCAAGGAACCAGGAGATGTGCTGCCTGGTGAGGGCTCATTCTCAGATGGCACCTCGTTGCTTTCTTTACCTGGCTGAGGGGCAAGGAGCACTCTTCAATTTCTTTTGTGAAGGCACTAATTCCAATACAGGGGTGCTGGGCACTAAAGGCCCTACTTCTTGGCATTACCATATGTGTTTTAAATTTTAACACACAAATTGGGAAGGATATCAATAATCAGATCATAAAAAAGATCAATAATTAATAGTTAATAGTTTGAATATGAAATGCTCCTTTGCAAAAATCTGAGTTTATCAGAAGAGTCAAGGTTATTAGGACAGGGATCCACAGCATGGAAATGAGGGGAACCCAAGCCTAGGACTGAGGGACAAACAAAATCCAGAGCAGAGAAAATAGCAACCCAAATCGTAGAAACTTGAGGAGACGAGTACAAATGGCAGGAGATGGCACAGAAGTCAAAATTAATCTAGGGAGTCTACAGTGACAAACACCAGAAAAGTCAGGAAAATAACCAGACACAAGACTAAATCAAGACCAGTGAATCGTGCTACGCCAGAGGATAAATGGGCCTCTGAACTCCTTATTCACATTGCTGTGAATCTCTGAGGCTTTCAGTCCCTTCATTCAATTCAGAACACTCAGCAGTATTTATTCCTGAGAGACCTCTCTGTGCCCTGCACCGAGGCAAGTACTAATTCCTCTAGGAAGAATAGATTGGCCCTGCGTTCATGTGGCTTACATTCTTGGTGCCTCGTATCCTAAGAGTCACAACAAACAGAACCCCGTTAAGTTTTGCCCAGCTGTGACTATCTACAGAAGCACTGCTACCAAACAAAACCCACAAAATACTCATTTCAACACCCTGCCCTTTAGAGAGAAAGAACCCGGGGCAGGTGGGCAGTTGAACTCTCATCCACAGATGTGCAGAAGACAGAAAAATTTGATCCCACTCAAATGAGGCTTTCTTTATGGTAAGACTACGCAAAGCCAACAGTTCTAACAGTATACCTTTTTTCCACAATATGGTTCTTTGTAAGAACAATGTATCCTGTATACTGTAGAAATTTTTGATCAAGGGTTGAAGACATGGCTCCGTGGATAAGAACACCGGATCTGCAAGCATGCGGACCTGAGTTTGGTTCCCTGACACTCATGTAAAAGGTCAGGCATGGCTGTGCATGCCTGTAAACTCAGCATGTGTGGAGTAAATGCAGGCAGATCCTGAATAGCCTAAGGAGCAAGCTTCCAGTTCAGTGAGAGACCCTATCTCAAAGCAATAGGGCAAAGCGTAAGAGAGACACCCAGTGTCCTGCTCTGCCCTCTGCATGCATGCATAGGACACACACCTGTCCACTCAACTGTATCTGAGAGAGCGAGAGGGAGAGAGAGAGAGAGAATATGAATATATAATATCAAAGTTTTAAAAAGACAAGAAAAATCATGTGAAAACCTGTACCACCCAGAGATAGTCACTGCTAGTATTTTGAGGGTTTTCTCTACATTGATAGGTGAACAGATAGGGTAAATACAGATAAACTCACTCCATCTTATGCTTTTTAAAATCATGCCACGCCAATACAGTTTTATAAGCTTCTCTTTTCTTCATAATAACTTGAACATTTTCATTCAAAAGGAGAGCGGAGAGGTATCACCCAGCTACGTACGCCATCAGCCGCGAGGGACAGACTTTAAAACCATGCACCATACTTTCATCTTATTCTTTTTCTTCCCACGCACGCTGTCCTTCAAGGTGGTCCCATAGTTCAAGATGGTCCCTTAGAGTCACAAGGCCAGTGTGCCCTTACCACAAGCACGGCCTAACATCTGCACCCATCTGAACAGTGTTAAACATGACCACGTCCAACCTGCTTTCAGGAAGAGCCTATCTGTCCACTCAGAAGTACCTGGTGATCTCTGCTTGCTTGTTTTTGGCCCACTTCCCATTCCTAACAAAAGGCTGTAAATAGGGAAGAAACTGGGGCATGGCAATTAGTAGGGTTTTCTGAAAGATTAACAAAATACATTTTCTGTAACATTTTAGTGACAAGCCTATTTTCTTCCCAATCTCTAATCCGTATCTCCCATTCTCCAAAATAAGTCATTATTCGTTACCATAAGCTAGCTCTTAATACCGATGTCCCTGTTCCACACAGGGACACGGACTGATGTGATACCCCAAGTGTGTATCTGGAAGCCCCTTTCCTAACAGGAGCCCTGCAGGACCTCAGCTCAGGACCCACTGAGGCTGTTAAGAACCACCTTATGAACAGGTCACACACATACTCGGATGAAGGCCCTCCGTCCTTGAGGGTTTATCTGTATCTGTTGATCAGGCCTGGAATCTTCTGAGCACATGCCACCTCTTGATCGATTACCTCCAGTGTGTGAACTGCTTGAGAGGGCATGAGTGCAGGAATCTTACTCAGCAAAAACAGAAGAAAAAGAATTCATTTACACTCTACTTTAGGTCTCTGGGGCTCTGAATACATGTTTAGTATATGAAAGTCAATCCGTCCCTCATCGCACAGCATTTGTGTTTCAAAATTGTTTTAGACATCTACCCTAATGACCCCTTTCAAGCTCATTTCTGGTTATCTCATATCAATTGTACAGAGATTATATCACCCTTTATGGGTGATAAAATAATAACTTAATAGCCAATCCTTCAAATATTCCCTTTCATTATATGTATTTAGGCATACTCTTCTTTACCCCGGCCCCCGTGTATTTAGTACTTTAAAGCACTTGCATCAAAGACCTTTATTTTTCTTATTATTTGGGCACCTATAAGATAATTTACATACCCCTCACTTTCTTACGTTTCATTTGATTTTCAAGTATTTCCTTTATTTTCCCCAAGTGCCAGCACTGAACTCCCTTTTAGAGAATGACTGTGTATTTGACCTCTTTCTTTGGCAAACCCATCCCATGCTGAACTGAAAACCACTCTTCGTTACATACCACAGTCTGTGTTTGTAAGGCAATCACTAAGTAAACAGCTCCTGAATGAAGGGATGGTACCAACAGCTACCAGCCAGGGGGCAGTTCCTAGGCACATCTCATGCTGAAGACTTTACATGCATTGCAACATTAGATTCGGGTCCTCAACTGTAACCTTCAGTAGCACCCAGAGCACAGCCACTACGAGTAGAACATCAGTAAATACTTACTCATGACCAAATTGAAAACCTGTATGAAAGAGGTTCACTTTCAGCATTGCAAAGAAACTGAAATCCTGAGAAGTCTGATCACCTTCTGAGGTCTCACAGTATATGACAAGGCTTGAACCCAAAGCCCATACAATTAACTAAGTAAACTCAGTAATCATCTACATTAATGAAAACAAAATCAACCTCATACATCTCAATAAACATTAGCTATATCCTAAGTAAATATACTGAGCCATGATTTTCCAAGAAAAGACCTATAAATGATGGGTCCTTAATAAATCAGATTGGCAGAAACCTGTCAACTATCTATGAAAGTAAGCCTGACTTCTTTCATCAGTGTTGGCTGTATCTCTCCGGGACTTTTTGCTCCTGGGTAGTTTTTTCCTATAGTAATTCTGGGTTGATTTGAGTCATCAGAATCACAGAACTGAAACAATCACTTCTGACTTCATTGTAAATTGTCTACAGAGCCTGTGAGGAGTGTCTGCTCACAGAGAAGAGAATGTGGGTGTGTCTCGGACATCGCAGCTCCACCTGATTTCCTGAGACGCTACTGCTAGCATGTCATTCTTCTGCTAGCATGTCCTTCAAGGTTGACTGCTTGGCTTTCACCAACTAGTGAAAACAGTGGTTCCTTAAAACCATTATTAGCTTTCTCTTTAAGTCTTCATCAGCCATACTTCAGTGGCAGCTAGTGATACTTGGCAGACAACAAAGCCCTCCAGTAGTACATAATGTCTCGAAGCTATGGGTGGAACAATCAAAAGAGGTACAAAAATCAGAGATTTGTAAACAGCAACGATGTAAGTCATGAAGGCAGGAATTTAAAAAGAGACAGAGGACAGGAAGTAAGAGATGGGGTAAGGCAAGAATTCAGAAACTATCTTAATTTGAGTGCTATCATTCACCCTGGAAAAACAAACTGAAAGTCTCAATTGTTCCATCTGGAGAACGGGGGTGATAAAATATTACTTCCTCACAGATATTCCAATGTATCACATACACTATACCATATAATACAGTATACGTTATCATTTTTATCTGTCATACATACCTAGAATCAATCCCATTTTTGCACGCCACACTATAAACAATCATTTTACAAAGCTTATCAACACCTTCCAACTGTAGCCCATGTCTACTTCTTGCGGTGGTTCTGAAATATTTCTGATATTTTTAACCTCAGGAACCAATATATAATTTGGAGCAGTCCCTGTGTGCCTACAAACTTGGAGTTCACTGTGTCTTCTCAGGACCAGAGTGCTGCAAGCCCCTGTTTAAACAAGGAAGCCCCTTTTAAGTCCTCCTTCAGTCAGCTGCCTTTGGATGAGGTACAAACTAAAATTGAAAAAGGATAGATGCTTTACATTTAAGTAGGTTTAACATCAACGTACATTAAGCTGCTTCGTGGATGATTGCACAAAAACCTTTTGCAAACTTGGTACATGTGAGCACATATACAGTAATCACGTTGTCTACAGAAATAAGGCACAGACTCGAAATTTTAAACAGCTACACGGAGTTCCTGTCACTCACAAGAAATTGTAATGTCTTTAAGTAAGTTGCTCTGGTATCTATGATAGCTGTCCGGAGCACAGAACAACATGTCACCATGAGTGAATTTAACAAGAAATAAGCTTTCCCCGGATAATCTGAAGTCCCTCACCTCCCACAGAAAACTGAATTTTGGAAGTCACATCTTGGGTAGCTTACCAAAGAGACAAACATACCATTCATTTTGTTCTATACTCCAAGAAGGTCAATGTTGTTCACCAAACACAAATAGCTACACCTTCTTCCCCAGAGTCCCCAAGTTAAAACAAGTCTTTGTTGTCCCCAAGGACAGCAAGTTGATTGTCACCTTAAAGGTACCTGTGACCATCCTGGATAAAACTATGCCCAAGCACCAAGTTTTGAACCAGGGGACCAGGCAGGTGACAGAAATGGGAGTCTATTAGAAGATCAAAGTGAGTCATACAGACCAACAAATAGAGAGCTTTCTGTTGAGATTAAATGCTTAGGCAAATAGGAATCAGACCCAACTACTGGAACCTGAGAATGGGACAAAAATCAAGTCTAGGTGAAGTCCCCACCCACTCTGCGGAGAGTTCCCAGCCCGGGTCGTAAGGGTGGGTGGTCGCAGGGCCCAGCGGCAGGGCGGTGCCCTAGCACGCCGCGCCTCCTGCAGCCGCCTCGGGTGGGCAAAGCCGGGTAGCAACACGTGGGGCGCGGCCAGTCCGCCACCCGCGAACTCACTCCAGCGGGAGTTCCGCGTGCCCGCCCGCCGGGCCGCTGGCAGCCCGGGAAGCTTCCCAGCCTTGAACTTGGCAGTTCCCGACGTTTGCATCCCTCTGCAGCGCGCGCGGGGCGCACTCCCGACCTACCCGCTGCGCTCAGCTCCCAGCCCGCCATGGAGCTCAGCGGCCGCGACCCCGGTCAAGCAAGGCAGTCCCGGGTTGGCACGCCCGCCCACCCGCACCCAGCACCTCCTTTTGTGCTCCCCCGGGACACCCCCTACTCACCCGGGCTGCACGTGTCCCTGCCGCCAGAGGCAGCCCGCTGCCCCATCCCACGAACACTGCGGCGCCCCCCGCGTGTGCAATGCGGAGCGCCGTCCGCGCGTGGCCAGAGCCCGGAGCTCAGCGGGAGGAGGAGGACGCGAGCGCGGAGGGAGGGACGCGCGGGGCGGCGGGGCGCGCGGGGAGGGGGACTGCCACTCCCACTCGTGCCCGGCCTCAAGGGTCGCAGGGCCAATCAGCGCGTGCAGGAGGAGCCGAGCCCTCCGCGGGAAGCGTTCATTGGCCTGGCGAGCTCCGCCCAACTTTCGGGGACCCGGCCCCACCCCACGGCCAAGTCTGCAAACTCAGGCAGACGACCACCGCGCACAGGTGGCGGAAAGGGAGGACTCGGGACCTGCCCGGGAAGCTGGTTCCCACGGAGCATTCATGGCCATCTGTTTGCTCAGGTTGCAGATCCCTTCCTGTGCGCGACCGCTGCCTACCGCTAGCCAAGCGTCTTACGGTGGCCAGCAGCCACGCGTCCCGAGCATAGGTCCAGGCCAATCTCACTCCCAACCGTCCTCGGGGCGAAATTCCCTGGGCCCGGAGCTCCAAGCCCAAAACCACTTGACTTTTGCAATGGAGAACACAGGCTATGGGCTGAAGGGTGGAAAGCAGGCAGGCAGGACTTGGCATCGGATATGGATATGGGAATTAGGATGTGGAGGTTGAGGAAAACACCGAGCAAATTTCTACTTTGTGGAACCCTTTCTTTAAGTAACACCACACACACACACACACACACACACACACCCCTCCACTCCGCTTGTCAAATTTCTCTCTCTGTCTCTCTCTGTCTCTCTCTCTGTCTCTCTGTCTCTCTGTCTCTCTCTCTCTCTCTCTCTCTCTCTCTCTCTCTCTCTCTCTCTCTCTCTCTCTCTCTCTCTCTCTCTCTCTCTCTCTCTCTCTCTCTTCCTTGAGAATCGTGTTTAATACTCCTGAATTTCTCAACCTGGGACCCATCACTACTCCTAATGGGGAGCAGGGGTGGCTAAGGAAAGACTCCATTTGCCCACCTTTAGGCTGGAAGCTGGGGACCAGCCTCCTGTCTCTGCCTGACAGGTCTGCATCTGGCTTGTATGTCTGGCTGCCTTCAGGAAAGCAGCCTACCCCACTGACAGGTTTGATCATCTTAGGTCTCCTCGAGTCCTCTTGAGCTCTCTATTTCTGAAATTATTTTAGGCCTCCTCTGAATCACCCCGCCTCTGTCCTTCCCCATAACATATTCTCTCCCAACATAAAAACATACTTTTCCTGTAATGTCTCCAGGTCTCACCCCCGCCCCCCACACACACCCCACCCCACCCCACCGCACCTTTTGAAAGAGATATCTTTGATCAACAGCTCTCAGGTCCTCAGTGTTTCTCTTTCTTAGTTTATGTTTGTGCACAAGCTTGTGCAAACTTACACGGGCTCGGAATTCAAGTCCACGAAGAGAATGAGTGCCCTTATAGAGCCTTTGGCGAACAAGGAGATGCTTCTGTCTGGCTTCCCACAGGGCTCAGTATTTGGAATTTGCATTTTATGAGTTAATCAAGGTGAACCTGCCTGTTGCCCTTTAGTGTGTGGGCAGGTTACACCTGCAGGTTAGAATAGAATGTTACTAACCAGAACGTGTCAGGGTGTTGACACCCGCTGGGGCAAAAACTTCCGGTTTTGGTGGTTCGCTACTATAAGCCTGGTTCACCTATAGAAAGAAATTATTCAGGGATAGGGTTTTAATTAATAGTATAACCCTTTCTTGACATACAAGAAGTCCTGATTTAATGCTTATCACCGCAAAGATCAATCAATTAATTTAGTACATAGTATATATTAGGTAAAATTTTAATATTTGCTTCTAAATAATATTCAGACTCTACATGATGACTCATGCCCCTAATCCTACCACTCACAAGGCAGAGACAGGAAGATCATTATGAGTGCAAAGCCAACTTGTTATACGTGGTAAATTCTAGGCCAACCAGGTTACATAAAAAGACATCTCTTTCTGACTATGTCTAACTGCCATGCATTGGGATAATGGATAATTTTTGTTTCATTGTTTATATTTTATTGTACTTTCTAATAGACATGTGATATTAGAGAAATGTTATTATGTCAACTACCCACATCCATTATTCCTCAGGCATCAGAGAAGCTAAAAATGCTAAATCCTTCTATTCCACCCTACATGTGTCACCATCAAGGCTCACAATCCTGTTTGTAAAACAGCTGTAAGATTAGTCCCTACTTGACCGATCAACTGCCACTGACACCCTCTTCTTATCTGATCATAGCTTTGCAGCAAACTTTAACCCACTCTCCAGTGGGCTACCATGCTGCCATCTCTTTCTGACTAGGTCTAATTGCCATGCTGATCTCACCCTGCCCCATCTTCTCGGAGGCAGGATGGACAGTCGCCTGTTTATGTCTGAGACATCACAGCAGCACAGAACACTCTTCCTCCCTGGCAGCAGGTGCCTCCATCTCTTTCAAGATTCATTTTCAATGTCACCCTTCTGAATCAAAACTACCAGGGGCAGAATTGGCACCCCCTCCTCCCCGTGCCGCCAGCCCGAGCACTTTGTTTATTCCACGATTGCTAATCCAGATCTTTCTATGTGTCGGACACAACGAAGGAAGCATATTTCGTATTTATTCTCCTGGAGCACACAATGAGAGAGACAGACTTTCAATCAAGCAGTCACACAAACAAATAATTTCAGAGATAAATGTGATGAAATCACTACATCTCCAGAAAGAAGCAGCGTTTGCTTTGGACATGTGTCTGTCACAGTTCTGTTACAGCCTACTTCTTTATTTATTGGTATTCTGTCTTTCATTGTATGCGTCTGTGCATCCCCATGTAGAGCACCGGACCTGGCTCACAGGAGGTGCTCAGCAAAAAATAAGAGGATAAATAAAATTTTAAATACACAACTCAGATGCACTGTATCTCATGCATTAACACGTCGTGGTCCAAAATCCAAATGATCTCAGTTCCAAGTAAGTTGTGAATGTTATCTTCAGAGCCTTGCCTAGTGTTTCTACACTCTTTGTTCCTCCTGCATTAACTCTCTGACTGCTTCCTACTCGCTTCATAGTTAGGAGAGAGAGCTGACATATTATTTGTAGATAGTCTGAAGGAACTTTTTTTCTTTTCTTTATCTTCAGCTTTTGAAACAAATTTCAATTTCAACATAAAAATCGAAGGTTTGAAATTTGAAAATTGAAGAATAACTGAAGAGCACAATCAAAAAAAAAAATTTAATTTGACTTTGCCCAAATCAAGCCACTTTTCTTTACAAACAACACTATTAAAAGAATGAAAAGGCAGATATATGTTGGGAGAAAATCTTTTCAAATTACCCCTAACATTGGGTTGGTAGCCAGTATACAAAGAGCTCTAAAAACTCAACAATAAGAAATCAAGCAAGCAAATGTGGTAAACGGGCAAAAGATATGCAGATGCTAAGTGACACGTTAAAGGGTGCTCCATATCATTAGTGAGATTCTAATTGAAACCATATGAAACACTCTATTCAACTGTTAGCATAACTGTAGGAAAGATGGAAAAGCCCAACAACACCAACTGCTCATGAATGACATCTTACACATTCCCGGTGTGATTGTAAAAATGCTTTAGCCACTACTGGTGGCTCTCCCCAAACTCGCAGTAAGGCCCTATCGTGGAAGACAGCACCTACACAACTCATTGAACATGAACATGCCTACCTAGAGCATCACCAGTATGAATAAGTCTTCATGATACTAGAAGGTACTCTGCGTGATACCGAAGGAGAAAGGTAAACACCAATCTAGTTACAAAACCTTTGATATACAAGAGCGACTTGCCAGTAAGATTCGCTTGTGCTTAGTGGAACAAAGCTTGTGGGCGTAACCAACTAATATCTGATTTAAGTCTCACTCCATGATGGAACCCATACTCAACTCTGACTGGGTGGCCAAGAACGGGAGATTATATAGACCAGGGATCTAGGATAAAACCACATACTCCTGTCTGCTAAAAGAACCCAGCAACAAAATGACTCCTAACGATACGCCTATTTTCTAAGACAGAAACAGTGTGGATCTGGATGGGAGGGGAGGTGGGAGGAACCAGGAGGAGTATGGGAAGGTAAGAGATAATCAAAATGTTGTATACAAATATCTATTCACAATAAAAGAAAAAAACTGAAGCTTGCCCAAAAAATGAAAAATACTATGGGCACACTAAAAAGAATAATTCGGTAGCTTCATGAAAATCTGATATACACCCAGTCATTTACCTCATCAATCCCAGTTTTAGATGTCTATCCAAGTGAATGAAAAGCTTATATTCAGAGAAAACTGTGAGCAAATTTCGTAGTAATTTTCTCATCAAAATCTTAAAATACCCACCATTTCCTCAACTTGAGGATACAGCCATGTATTGTGTCCACAAAATGTAGCCCTACTCCAGAAGGAAGAGTGGACCATTGCCATAAGCAACATTTTGTATCTCAAGGGCACGATGCCAACTAAAAGGAAACAGACTCAAAGGACAGAACACACACACACACACACACACACTGGGTAAGAGTGGCAGAGCAGGGGCCTGGGAGATGGCTCAGCGCTTACAAGTGCTTGCTGCTCTCACAGAAGACCTATGTTCAGATTCCAGCACACCTGTCCGGTGGCTCACAACCAATGTAACTCCAAATCCAGGGAAATCGAACCCCCTCTTCTGGTCCCCTTCAGCACCTATGCACATGCTGATGGAGGCACCCCGGGGTCTGATAACCCAAAGTTACATGAGGTAATTGTTTTTACCTTTTGTTATGGGTTTCATGCCACAGGGCTAAACTTCATTTTACCTAATGTCCGGATACATGAGTTAATTTCTTGAAAATTCCATCTGCTGAATACTTATCTTATTTGCTGAAATATTACCACTGCTTCCTCTGATGCTGGCTCACAGAGGAGATATGCAATAAATATTTGTTAGATGCCTAAACAGATACAAATGAAGATAGAGTCAGGATTTTATAGGAATGGAACAAAGTTTCATATTCAGATCAGTGTGTTCCCTTCAAAGTAGCTACTTTGGTACACCATATCTTCCATCCCAGTGGTGCCGCTTCCATCTCAAAATACACTCCCCTGCCCCTTTCTACTTTTTAAAATATTGCCCTTTCTTTAAGGGAAGTTGTTTCCCTTAAATAAATTATTTGCTTTCTTTTCCCTCAACAAGCAAACAATATATTTAACATGTATCAACATATTATTTTTTGATATAACAAGTCATGTCTAATGTATCTTCTTTATCTCTATAAAATATAAGAATTTTCCATAACAGGTACAGAGTACGAATAAAACTCCAGATTTTATGCAAAGCTTGAGAGATCGGGGCTCAAAAAACCATCATATTTCCAGATGTATCAGTAAAAGTAATTTTCATTTATTGGACACTGATGGTTGACATTAAGCTCTTGAAATATCATTAAAATATTTCTGCCTTAGCCAGTTTGCACAGTCAAGTAACTTTTAAAAAATCATTTGCAGCTAAGCTGCTGCAGCGGAATTTATGATAGGAGCTCAATCTTCTCTACCCGTTTTCTACCAGGAAACAGTGATCCTGGTGCAGGCAAAGCTCCCCTTCTGTTGCTCTAGGCCTCGTTTTATACTGCTTCTCTCAGAGAGCAGTTTTTGCATAAGAACAGTGTGCTGTGTAGTTTTATGACGACTTTACACAAGGTACAGTCACCTGGGAACCCCAATTGAGAAAATAGGTTCGTGAAATTGGCAGGAAGTCCATAGGGAATTTCTTGATTAATGATTGGTAAGGGAGTACCCAAGACACCGTGGGCAGTGTCACCTCTGAGCAGATGATTCTGAGTTGTACAAGAAAAGCAAAAGCAGACTGAGCAACCTAAGAGGAGCAAGCCAGTAAGAAGCATTTCTCCATGGCCTCTGCTTCAGTCCCTGCCTTGAGTTCCTGGCCTGACTTCCCCTCCTGATGGACTCTAAGCTGCAAACTGGAATAAACCCTTTCCTCTTTTTGTTGTTCTTAGTTGCTTTTAGTCTGTAGAACTTTTATTAAAGTAACAGAAAGCGAACTGGGACACACAGATTTCTTTGTACATGTGCTTTCCACTGTAACTCTTCACATAAATGCGCATGTCTCCTAGTGTGGTGGTTTGAATAGGCAGGCATGGCCCCCACTGGCTCAAATATTTGAATGCTTGGTCACTGGGGGGGGTGGTGATACTTGAGAGAGATTAGGAGATGTGGCCTTGTTGGAGTGGATATGGCCTTGGCCTTGTTGGAGAAAATGTGTCACTGGGGGTGGGCTTTGGGGTTTCAAATGCTCAAGCCAGGCCCAGTGTCTCTCTCTCTTCCTGCTGCCTTTGGAATCAGATGTAGATCTTTCAGCTACCATGTCTGCCTGCATGCTGCCATGATTCCCTCCAGGATGACAATGGACTGAACCTCGGAACTGTAAGCAAACCCCAATTAAATGTTTTCCTTTGTAAGAGTTGCTGTGGTCATGGTGTCTCTTCACAGCAATAGAACTCTGACTAAGACACCTAGTAAGAATCAACAATAAAAATACTTGGGACCAAGAGGAGGAAAGCTGAAAGACATGAATGTAGCAGTTTGCTGCTGTGGTGGTTCAGCCAAGAAGACAAGGAGGCATTTTCATAGATGCAAGCCCTGCCAGACCTCAGCAGAGGGAAACACCATCATGTCCAGTGCCATACTCACAGTGGAACCCCAAGCATTTTGGCTCCAGTGTTTTCTTGGTTCAGAACTCCTTGGGTGTTATACTGATACCATGTGCAGATCAGAAGCAATTAAACATCCCTCACAGAAATCCAACACCTGCAGACAATATAAAATGCCAAGACCTATGCTGGACCCTTTTGTCCAACAGTGCACAAACACAATTATTTTAAACACAACTAAAAATAAACTTTCACAACACATGAAGAAATATGTAAGCTAACTAGAGTATTGTGAAGAATGACTACAGGAAAGTCTAAAGACATTCCTACCTTTGTTTTCCCAAGTTTCCTCTGTACCTGAGATAACCAAGTACTGGTTGAATTATTCCCTGTTATTGTCTCCCCCACCCCTCCGCCCCCTTACTCCGCACAAGGAGGGTAAAATAGCCAAGATTCATGACATAGGCTCCTATCATCCCATCACCTTCTTCCCTCACCCCAGCACTGATGCTTAGAATTCCATCAGAACACATATCCCTGGTCAGATGACGAAGAAGGTACTGTGGTTTGAATGTGTCCCCCATAAAGTATGTGATACAAAGAAACAAAACAAACCACTCTCCCTAATGTAACAGAATTAATTCTTAAGTCTTAAGAATTGGAGTCTGCAGAAAGTGGCCAGACCACTGGTGCTCTATCCTCGTGGAGCGAGTCTGTTATAAAGGGGGTGTACTCTGCTCCCTCTCACTCCCTGCACCAGTCTTTCTGACCTTGTCGCATTTGCATGGAATGGCACTACATAATGACCCACACACACAAGACAGCAAACCCTCCATTTTGGACTTCCCAGGACCTAAAACTTTAAGAAATAAATCTCTGTTCCTTCTACTTACTCTCAAATAGTCTGATAGAAAACAGAATAACACAGAGTACCGTGGGCTGGAGATTGATCTGAGCCATTGAAATCATGGACTGGGACACACTGCTGGTTATAGAATACCCAGATGGGATCACCCAGCATGGAGTTGGTTAGGTGGGTTCAAAGCTCAAGGAGGATTGTTTTTTGAGACATATGTAGGTTTCGCCCTTCTTTACTTGTGTCCCCAGGGAATCATGCTCTTGGTGTCAGCTCCCTTCTCAAATGCTGTTCCTCATAACTAACACCAACAAACAGTTGGAACAAAAAGTGGCAAATAATTTTCAACATAAATGATAGGAATAGCAACGTTAGCACCTTGTGAGTTAGTGTAAGGCAGAAACTGGGCCAGTGAGATGACTCGGTGAGTAAAAGCACTTGCCCTCAAGCCTGGTAAGCTGAGTTAGATGCCCAGAACTCACGGAAGTGAAATGGAGAGAGAGAATGGATTTCCATGGGTTATCTTCGTTCTTCCACATGGCTTTAGGAAGTGCTGAAAAGATGGTTCTGAGGTTAAGAACGCTGGTTTCTCTTCCACAGGACTCAAGTTCAGGTTCCAGCACCCATCGGAGGGCTCCCAATTGTTTCTAACTCATTCCAGGGATCCATTATCCCCTTCTGGTCTGCATGGGCTCCAATATCCCCCTTTGGCCTGCACACGCGTGCGCGCACATACATACATACACACACACACACACACACACACACACACACACACGGCATTCACTTACACAGAAACAAATGCATAACACAAATAAAATAATTTTTAAAATATTTTTAAACCACAGAAGGCAAGCATAATACCAGACGGTGCTGTGCAGGGTGCTTGGGAAGGGGCTACCAATGGTCTTGCCTGGTTGTGTACCCTGCATGCTACAGTACGGACTGCTAGAGGTGATATGTTCACTGGTTCAACAGTGGCATAACTGTTATAGGGCAACCAACTTCTTTCTGATCAGAGCTGAAGCCTGCTCCACAGGAAGAAACTCATGGCTGGTATGTAAACCTGGTTCAAAGGCCACAGCTGTGGAAGCACAGGCTGTGTGGGGGGAATCTACCACAGTTGTTTTGCTAAACTGACATATTGTGCAAACACCTTCTAAATATTTATGTTTATAACAATGGGCTAAAGCTACTTTCAGCTCTGGCCAGTGGTTGGCAGCTAATAGAGACTCCTGACTGAACCAAGTAAGGATAAGTGACTGTCGACTGCTCAGCCCTAAATGGAATATCTCTATATTACTCCTTTCAAGATCCAGGGACCATCATGGAGGAGGCTAGAAAGAACATAAGAACCAGAGGACGGAGGAGGTTACCGTGCACTGACGTCTTCTGAATATCACGTGACTCTCATGGTCATGGTCTCAGAGAAGCTATGTTCACGTACAAAAGACCTACACAAGATCAGGCCTGTCAATATTCCGTCTTGGGCAGTGGAGAGGCTCATAATGCTCTACTCCGCCCTGAAGTGCTATTGGCAGTTAATGGATTGCCAGGAAAGGTGGAGTCCTTTCCTCAATGGTATAGCCATTGGTAAGTTGCCTGAACGCCAGGAAATAATCCCCCATCTCAGCTTATGTCAGCAACTCCAGTTCAACTCAGTGAGCCACAAAACAAAAGTAGGAGGGGAGCTAGTTGCATAGAAGAAGGGGTTCAACAGGATATGAGAAGGAACAAGAGAGGGTAATGAGAAATGAATCTGAACAAAATACTTTATATACATGTACAGAATTTAAAAAACACACACTGGGGGTCGGATAAGTGGCTCAGCAGTTAAGAGCACTGGCTGCTCTTCCAGAGGACCTGGTTCAATTCCCAGCACCCACATGGCCACTCAGATCTGTCTGTGACTCCAGGGTGATCTGATACCCTCAAACAGACATATATGCAGGTGAAACACCAATGTAAATGAAATAAAAATAAATAATTAAAAACATTTTTAAAACCTGCATTGTATTTATACCTGAAATTATTTTAAAAGACAGAAGCTATGATAATTACAGCTTCATTCAAGTTAATTCATGGTTAACCATGATGTCTAGGATTCTGAAGACAAGAAGAAAACTCAAAATGGACTCAAAATGGACTCAAAATGGACTCAAAATTCTCCTCATTAATCCCAAGATTTGCTGTACCTGGGTGCTATCTTCTCTCACAGGCTTTCTTTAGATCTAGTGAGAGTAATTCTGTATTTAACTTCATATTCCTGAGGGGGATGGACTTTAGAGAGCCCTAATCTAGGAAACAAATATCTTACAGGCATCCATCCTAATCTCAAGAGCTGAAATTCGCACAATTCCATGTTCTCGTATTAGCCAATTCTGGGACCAACTGTACTTTTCTCTATTGTGTTGGATACGATGGAAACCAAAAGCCCAGCTCTTTGCTCCATGAAATACACGCTCTTGGAAATAAGTCTGCTTGCTCTTCAAAGAGGCTTTAAGGTTCTCATCTGGTGATGCTTTCTCATCTAAAAGTGTTGTCACAAACTACTGTTCTAGTTTGCCTTCTATGGCTGTCATAAAGCACTGACCAAAAGCATCTGGGGGTTAACAGGGTTTGTTTAATGTACACCTTACAGTCTAGCATGAAGGGAAATTCTGGAAGGAATCTGGAGACAGGAACTGAAGCAGAGGCCATGGTGGAGTGTCCTTACTGGCTTGTTCTCCATAGTTTATTCAGTTTGCTTTCTTATATACCCCAAGACCACCTGCCCAGGGGTAGCGCCACCCATTGTTGGGCGGGGCCCTCCCACATCATAATGAACCTTGAGGAGCACAGTCTGACGGAGGCATCTTCTCAACTGAAGTTTCCTCTTCCTAGAGGACTGTAGCATATATCAAGTAGACAAAAAAGCAAAACAAACAAACACTACTGTCCAGCATAGCTAGCCATTCCAGCCAATCCCTGCTTTGCAAGACCTGCCTTGAAATCTGGCTCTAAAACATTTATAAATACTTTATGGAAATCTATGATGAAAACTCAGAAGAAGGCAGTGGTATATATCCAGTGTTTGTTAGCACAGAGGAGTCAGCCATATCATCATTTGTATTTGGAAAAAATGAAAGTAAAGCTTCATGGCTTCAGAAAGATAGTAGGGTAGGCTTTGCATGTGTTCTGATGAAAATTCGTTGGCATGGAAAAGCTAGAGGTGAACTAACTAAAAGGATTACATTAGGTCAGCAGGCATGTTTTATTTTCTTTGTTAGGTCCTGAGCTGGAAGTCAGAGGCAAATTGAGGGGAGCTACTAGAGGCTTGGTTTCCTCGGTTGGGCTGGTTCTTGTCTATTTGTATGTGCATCTGCTCATATTCTTCTTTAATTTTCCAATTTCAGGATGTTGAGGCTAGAAATCATACTCAGGAGGTGTTGTTCACATTGCAGTTCAGCTAGTCAGTTCAGTCTTTCTTATTCATAGGCTCCTTATGAAGGCAATTCTGTTTAACCCAATATTTCTGGGGGCCTGGGGGGATGAACTTTAGAGAGCTCAGTTCTACCAGACACACATCCCAATCCCAGGAGCAGAAACCAACACAATTCCATGCCCTTGTGTCAATCAATTCTAAGACCAACCATACTTTTCTCCCCTGTGTTAAGTACAGCAGAAACCAATAGCCTTTTACCTGTTTATAGGTTTTTCTGGTGGTCATTAGAGTACTCAACAGTAGATAATCCATATCTAATACCACACAGTGGATCTGGCCATAACTATTGCTTCTTCCCCCTTTTTTTCCACTGAGGGATTACAAGATGCTTCAGTAGGCTCCTATAGCTCTCTAGCAGTGTTTTGATTACCAGTGTCTTCTATGCAGGGCATAGATGTCCTACTTTAGAAAGCCCTTGGGTGTCACAGGTCTCTAGAGCCCAGCTTCCATGATCCCAGCCGCAAGTCATTCCGCTTTTGTCATCAGACGTAAAGCAAGATTTTGTCAATCTATCAGAAAAGTATCTCTTTGCCAATATTTTCTTTGGCCAGTAGATAGAATAGTAGAAATAGAATAATGAAATCTGAAAGTAATAAAGTTTCCTGAAATTCTGTGTAAAGAAGAGTAGGTTTGGCTGACATTACAGGTTCAATTACTAAGTATATATCAAATCAAATTTGCATACTATACACTTGAAAATATAATGAGGAACGCAAAAGCATAGTTGATATTGTGTCTTGTCAAACTTTCAGCCTAGCGAGGGGTAAAATCGCCCATCAAATATTCTAAGAAGTAAATATGAAATATGACGGTGTTAATATTGGGAATTTGGAAGCTCTGAGAAAGTATGCTTGAGAGATTAAACACATAACTTATTTTATTATATAATACGCTAATGCAAAAAGTATTTACAACAAGCCATTAAGCAATTCATTTGATGGGCACAAGTAGATTCCTGCTTCCAGTAAAGATTAGAGTAGCTGGGACCAAATTTACCCCCTGAACTAAAACAACTAAAAGGCAGACTATATTTGTAAGACACTGAAAATCAGACTTCAAAAGACATGATCCTGATAGACACAAAACATTAAACAAATATAGGAAAAGAGAAAAGTTCAACGGAATCAGTTCGAAATTCGAGCAGAACATGAACTCTATCTCTTGTCTCACATACGCAGGTACATTAAAATAGGGGCTTTTAAATCAAAGTCACATCCATGGATGCCTTCTTTATTTCTCTCTTTAATCCCACTCTTTCCCTGGAGTTTCTGTAGGAGAAGAAGATTCAGTTCATCAAACTGTTGATGCACCCAGCAAACTTGAGGATCCTGACTGATATCTGACTCAGCCCCTGGATGTTCTTGGGGGAGGGTATAATTCTCAAAAGGTTAAAAAGCATGACCCTCATTCATATACAAAATGGATATACGTCAATGGTTTTCTTCAGCTCATTAGTTAACAAGGAAACAATAATTTTTAAAATGTCGCCCAAGAGTAATAGTAATAACAGCAACAGCAGTGTCTGCAACTTAATAAAAAACACATTAGTATAAGATTCCTGGGAATAACACTGGCTCATAAAGTATAAGTCATCTACCATAAACGCATGCCTGTAGCATCTTCTAGTGTCCATGTATCACTTCAGGGTGTTTTAATTTAAATTTATGTTACTTGTTTTATATGTATGGATGTGTATGCCTGTGCCCACAAAGGCCAGAAGAGGGCCTCTTGATTCCCTGGAACTGGAGTTTCAGACAGTTATGAGCCACCATGTAGGTGTTGGGAACTGAACCTGGGTCCTGTGGAAGAGTAGCCTATGCTCTTTACTGCTGAGCCATCTCTCTATCCGCTTGACATAAATTACGTATGTCTTTACCTGACAAAATTCTATCAGCTGACATGGGATCTCTAACCATAATTGCTGAGTGCAACAGCATACATGCTTCTACACAAAGCTCTGGTGGCTGCATTAGACAATACAGTGGTGTTTATGAGGGAGGGAATATGGATCAGACCTGAGTAAGAGAAAAATGGGAATGCTGACACAGCCTGGCTTTCCTACCAGAGAATCGCTAGGCTTCTTCACGAAGTCCCCCAACTGGTTGTGACAAGTCACCACGGAACAACCAACTTTTCTCACTAACAGTACTTTAGAATCAGGTGGACCTAATCGGAGGACCAAGAGTCTATAAGCTTGTGGCTGGACATGTTGTAAAAGTTATCATTTGAGAAGGGTATACAGCGAGAAAACTGTTGCTTGCTTTGCCAGTTTGCCTAAGCCACGATGAGCAAGTCTCTGTTCACAAAAACAAAATTCAGTACAAAGCGTAAAGTACAATGTAGCAGGAATTCTAAATCTTTCTGTGGGGACTATTCAGGATGATTTCCTGAAGGTGAAGACCCTTTATAGGCCAACTCCTGTTCCTACTCCCTATCAGTTTTTGACTTATATCCCCTGGCAATCTATGCAAAACTGAATGAGTGACTGAACAAGGCTAACTGGTGGTGGGTCGTCTCTGCTTCTCTTGGCTTTAGCTGAAGCCAAGGGAGGGCTGGAGGCTGACTGTCATCACTCAGGATGCTGCTATCTGCTGTCACCTAGAACCTGAATACCTATACCCACTCTTTCCGGGAGGCTGCTTGCCTTAAAGGACGTCGGAAAGCCTCAGAACTAATGTTGCTCTGACCTCATCCTGTCCTCCCGTCTCTGACCCTCATTCTCTCACCAACCAAGCGACAAAGCTGTAATTCTTCCTTTGTACCACAAGTAACACAAACGACATCACTTTTCCCCCCAAGCAAAGCCATAAAACCTAAAAACACTACTATAACTTTCCTTGCCCCTATGGATCAGAGCCGGCCATAAAGAAATTCTCTGGCTTGCCTTATTTGAGAGTGGTTGCAAGCCTCTCATTTAGAAGGGGGCCTACACCATTCCCAGGAGAACTGAGCAGAATCTGGCTCCCTTTGGGCTTGCCTTTTTTTGTTCAGTGTAGCTGCTTGTTCTTCACTGAATCCAAGCATAAAAGCTGACAGTTTGCCTATGTCTTTGGATCATCATTCTGACTGCTCTGTGGCGCAAAACACTTTTCCTAAACAAATGTGCCACGTTCTTCTCTTGTCGCCTGCCGTTTTTTGTGAAGGTGGGAGCCATGACCCTTAGGATGGTGAGTGAAGTTGCCACAGATGACCCCTCTACAACTCCCTCCTTGTACAGTGTCTGACCAACAGGGATCAGCATCCCAAGGGGAAAAGAGCATGCTGCAGAGAGACTGCCTTTTGTGGCTTGGTTTCAGGGGTCACCCATTGTCACCACTGCCCGAACTGACTCATTCAAGGAAAACTACTGCATCTTCTGATAGAAAGGTCAAAAAAATGAGAATATAACTTAAAGCCACCGTAGCAACGGTGTTTATTAGGGTTTTCATCCATTATGACTTGTTTCGGAATGCATGGAAATTTGTTTTTTGCAGCGGAAGTGTTTCAGTTTGGTGGTTGATTTCAAATTTCCTTGTCATCTACGTTCTGATTTGACGGTACGGATGTCTGCTCAGATTTTAGAATGGTTATATTTCCTTAATTTTCTCACATTTTCTTTTCTAGCTTCCATCTATCTTTACATTTTAATTTCCACAAATTTTCTCCAATTTATTTTCTAACCCTTATAACAATTTAAAAGTTTCTGCTGGCCCATTTTCTATCACTCAGAGTTCTTCCTTGCCTCCTGGTTTCCTGGACCCTATTCTTGTTAAATGATTACAATGACCCTGGTTGCCTAAGTACATTTATAGATGTGGCTTTTTGTAAAAACTCCATACTCGTGACAATATGATGGCCCAGATACTCTTCACCCAGTACTTCCACAGGGTTAAAATTGAAGTGCAAGCTAAGTGAAAATTTGTATTCTGAAGCTGAGGTCTCTGGTCAGTTCTCAGAAGCCTAGTATACAGGTTGCCCCTGTATTAGCTTGTTTGGGTTACCTACAAATCAAACAACTTAAAAAAAAACAAAACAGAATTTTTTTTCTTTCAAACTCACTGGAGGATGGCAGTCTGAAACACAAGAGTCCTTCCAGAGGGTTCTGAGGGAGAGTCCCTTCAGTGTTCAATTACAGCGTCTGTGGCTGGTTGTCTCGGCTGTTCCTCAGCTGGCAGGTGCATCCTTCTGATCTCATCCTTTCTGTCACGTGGTGTTCACCCTGTGTCTTGCGTATCCTCTGTCTTCTCTTCATGGCAATAGTCACTGACTAGAGTTCAACTGAACCAGTATGGCCTCATCATAACTAATTACAAACTGTATTTAAGTAACATCGCATTTAGAAATATCAGAAGCCATGACTTCAACTTAAGTTTTGGGGATACAATTCAACCTGTTCCATATCCCACCCTCTTGTCTGTCCCCATCATAGAACAAAAGACTTCACTAAATGTCTCCGAGTCCTTTATTTCCCCGAAGTCAGGGCCAGTCCTAGCACCTCTACCATTCACAATGTCCCATTTTTAGAATCTAATGTTTTAATCTAATGTTGAAACTAATGTTTCAACAAATATATTCAACCAAGCTGAGTGCTCTCATAGTCATTCATTAATTCACTCCACTTGGGAGGACACAGTTGGGGCAGGTGCAGGAATTTAAGCCTTTCCCAGTGTTCTATCCATGATTAAAACGCTCTTAAAATTTGCTTAAGTCCATCTCATAGAGGTTGTGGAATGAAGATGCTCCTAGACTGTCTTTGTATGCCTAAGCTGAGACTTCAGAGGAAAATCAGAGCACAAGAATAAACTTCAATCACTTCCCAAAGTACGTTTTAATTCCACATCCCTTGCTTTCTCACACAGATACATGGATACCATATGTTCCTTTGATAATAGTCTTGACTACCTAAGCCAGGAATTACACATGTGTATGTACGTATGCAGTGGGTTTGCGTCCCTTCTCTGCTGTGACAGCTAATGTGTAGCTAATGTGTGATCATCATTAGGAGGAGTTCTGTGTTTTCCCTCAAGAGCAGATCTCCTCTATTGTGTTTTAAGTAAGCACTTGCATGGCTAAATGCTTGCTGTATTTCTTCTGCAGATGCCACACCTTGTCACCAGCAACCCCCACCATGGTGAGAACACCCTACAGAGTTCTGTTCCTTTTGAGTGAGTGCTGCCTTGCGATGGGTTTTATCCTTTCTATGGAATAAAGCATGCTTTGCACGAAGTCCATTCCCTATTCAATGGAGGGGCACAAAGAACTTTCTTCTCAGAGGTAAATAAATGACTTAAAATGTAGGGGTTGAAAAGTTTTGCATTTTTCCCACCATCTGCATCTTATCCAAAGCAGGATTCTTAGTGCTGTATCATAGGCAACTGATGACATGCATTAGTTAATTTACTAGAGAGAAAAAATAAGGAGGACTACTAAGTGTTTTAGTTAACAGATGTGGGAGCCTTTCCATACAACAAAGGGAAAAGGTCTGGAAGATGTCGTTTTTTTCTATTTATTCTGTAGTTCTTTACTCTTTGCCTGGGGCAGTGCAGCCCCAGTCTTTGAACAAGGTCAGGTGCATTGTGCATGCCCACAATTTGAAAAGTGCTGAAAGATTCCTGGAGGGGGTGTATCTTCAGCAACAAATGGCTTTATGGGGGAGGAGACAGGACCCCACACAGGCTGCCTCTTTATTTCCCGAAGGTTGAGGCCCTATAGGCTCTTAACAAGCTGGATGAGTTAACACCTGCTTCCAGCAAGAATTTACTCAGGCCCTCTGGTCACAGGTAGCTGACTTCCTGATGGGCAGGGCAGGAGGCCCCTTTCAGGGGAGAATTTTTGTCTCAGCATATCAACAGAAATAACTGTAGACAGCCATACGATGTCTTAAGGCCATTCAGTACTTGCTCTCAGAGCACAAAGAAAGAAAAAAATAACCTAAGAGTGTCAAATGCGTATGTTGTGGATAGCTGCTCATTCTTACTTTGTTACCTTTGAACATTCAAGTAGTTTTATTAATCAGCACAGAGCATTTGAATGGTTATGGAAACGTAGGGTGTATAGGATAGGTTAATCTGATAATTTCCTACTTCCCTTAGGAAATCCTGTCACTTCCGTGTTTAAATGCCCAGGTCCTCAGGCTCTGTCCAGAAGCTGTGATTCCTTGACCTGGAGTGGAGCTTGGAAGTGAACATTGCCAACAAGTTTCTGCCATGATTCTCGTGCAGCAAGCAAGGCATTTTGGAAACACTGGTGTTCTCATAGTCCTCATCTTCTAAAAGATATAACCAGGCAGGACAATGGGGATGCTCGCACAAGTCTCACGGACTGTGCCCAACCCTCCTCTGCTCTTTTGTGGTTCAGCTCTCTCTTCTTCAGCTTATTAAAGTGTGAGCTGAAGTCACTGATTCTTTGAGCTCTTTCTTCTAACTTTCTAGAAGGGGTTGATGCTTTAGTGGAGTTCTGACATTTTTATGCGTAATGTTTATGTTTTCATTCAATTCAAAATACTTTCTAGCCGGCTGTAGCATCCACCTGGATCCTAATGCTCAGGATTCTGAGGCAGGAAAATTCAGGCCTAGCCTAGGCTGCATAGTGAATTTTAAGCTAGGATGGAATACATAGCAAAGTCCTGTTTAAAATATTAACAACAATCTTTTTTAATTTCCTTTTTAAATCCTTGCACTGATCCATGGTAATATGTAAATTGTAAATGTGCTATTTTTCAAATGCTTGAATATTATCTACTTGTTTTTCCCTTAAATTTCTTCATAGACTTGCTGTATGACTTGAATCTTTCTACATTTACTGACATTTGCTTTGTAGAACAGAATCAGTCTATCTTTACAAATGTTCTGTGTGCCCCTCTAAATAAATGGAATGTCCTTTAAATGTCAATCATGTGGAGTAGATTGGAAATGTTGTTCAAGAGGTTGCTTTCACAAAAGGCTCTGGTTCAGTTCCTAGCACCCACGTGGTAACTCACAACTGTCTGTAACTCTAGTTCCATGGATCTCGTGCCCTCTGCCGACCCTAGTGGCAATGCATGCACATACATACATGCAGGCATTCACACATACACATGAATGTAAATCTTTTAAAAACTGCCATTCAAGTCTTGATAATTTTCTACATACTGGATCTATCAGTAATTGAAAGAAAAATGATGAAATCCTAACTTTGAGCAGCTCATCTGCTTCCCCTTACAGGTCTCTTAGTTTGGGTTTTATATCTTTGAAGGTCTGTTATTAGTTGTGTGTTTAGGGTTGTCATGTGTAGCAGTATGCTACAATCTTTTACCCTCAACTTAGGGGTAGAGAAAGGAAAGATAGAAAGAAAGCTTCACCGTTTTTGCAAATGGCCTTAATATAGAAAGTGAGAAAGGTAGAAATCTTCAGATCCTCTTTTCAGGCTGTCCCAAGCTCAAAGTGGACTAGCTGACAGTGAGTCAGACTAGCATCTCAGCTCACGGTAAACTCAACCTCTGCAGCCTTTGTTTTTAGGAATTATCACACTAACTAAAGACAGCAACCTAACCAACAAACCACCAACCAACGCCCACCCCAACTCACGGGGCTTCAGACTTTTTATGCCCTAAAGCAAAAGTTCCCATCTACCCATGCAGCACGCTATCCCCTAAATAAGCAACAGGTGCCAGAACGACTGCACCTAACCAAATTATAGCCGCCTGCATCAAGAATTCCAGATCCTACTCGTAAACAACTCTACACAGCTGGGGTGGGAACACAACCCTAATCCAAATGCCATTTTTCGTTTTTAAAGAAATCAAAATAACAAAAACTTCTTCCAGGTGTTCCTCTACAGACATCCATTCAGGCATCCCCACAGGTCTGTGTTCTGAGAATGCATACTTAGGTACTTTTGTTCTTGTGCAGACATCATGGTGTGTACTTACATTTATGCAGATCCATATTTATATGTTGTATCATTTCTTACGGTTCTATTTGATGTTTTGTCGTCTGAGTCTACTGGTAAGAAATCCTTCACACCTCCAAAGAAGTCCTTTATAAGTTGTCTGTTTCTGAAAAGTATTTTTCTCATATTTAGACTTTCAAGTTCACGATCTTTTAACATTTTCAGAGTTGCTATTTCTGGTCATCTCATTCTCATTATCTCCTGTGAGAAATCTGTCACCATCTTTATGCTTGTTCATTACATTTGCTATTACAGTGTCTCACAATCCCTTAGCTATTTTCTGTGTGCGCATGTGCCACATAGGGCTATGTGGATAGAATTCTCTGTTCGCAGGTATGTGAGGGTGTAGTTCTGTGTATACAGGTGTTAGTGGGTGTAGTTCAGCGTGTACAGGTGGTAGTGGGTGTAGTTCTGTGTACACAGGTCTTTGTGGGTATAGTTCTGTGTGTGCAGGTGCACCTACATATGTAACATGCATGTAAAAGCCAGAAGTCGACTTCAGGTGGTATTTCTCAGGAGTCATCTCCCTTGTTTTTAACTTATCTATTTATCTCTGCATGCATGTACGTACACATGTATGTATATGTACGTACACATGTATGTATATGTATGTACACATGGCCAGAGATTGACATTGAGTGTCTTCCTTTACTGACATACACCTTTGTTTTTGACATAGGGTCTCTCAATGAGCCTACATCCTGCCATTTTTGCAGGCTGGCTGGCCAGCGAGCCCCTGAGCTCCGTCTGCCTCCACTCCTACAGTGCTGGGATTACAGACCCCAGCCACCAGGCCCTGCTTCTTCATGTGGCTTCTGGAAGCTCAAGCTCAGATCGTCACACTTGCAAGCAAGCACTTCAATGTCTACGCTGTCTCCCTAGGCCTCCCCTGGCTAGGGTAAGATTTTACTTTTATCACTAGCTTGGAACATTTTGATTATTATGTACCTTGAGCCAATGTCATTTCTGTTTCTTGTGCTTTGAAGGCTGCCTATGTCTGATATCTGAAGTCTCATAGTTTTCACATAATCCAGACATGCTATAGTCAACATCCTTTCAAATCCCTGGCTCCTCTCTGACCCTATGGCAGCCACAATTGTGTGCTTATTGGGCTACGTGAAGTCTTCCCACAATTCTCTGAATCTGTTCACTGTTTTAATTGCTTTCTGGTTTCACTTCAGGTGATTTCTGTTCTGTGTCTTCAGCCTCATCCGTCTTCTCCCCAGTAACGTCCAATATGGCCTTAATGTGACCCAGCCTCAAGTCTGTGTGTCTACAAGTTTGATTTTCGTCCCTTTCATCTTTCGTTTTTCTAACAATCTCTACTCTTTTCCCCGCCATTTTTATGATGTAAAATGTAGTTATAACTGGACTAATCTCTTTTACAAATTCTGTGACTTGTTCAGTTTGAACAAGTTGAGCAGCTTTGCTTGACTAAGTTTTCTCTTTGTGCTTCTTTGCATGTCTGGTAACTTCTTACCCCGTATCAAAAGTTCTAATTTTACCTTGTCGGGTGCTGGCTATTGTTTAGAATTCCAGCGTCCACCTGGTGGGCTGGTCAGCATGAAGTGCCATTCTTTATTCTTTTTAGTAGCTTTGGTTTACAGTCTATTTTGTACACGTTAGAATAGTGATGTCTACTTGTTTTCTGACCCCGCTGTCCTCGAATACTTTCTCCCGTTCTTTCGTCCTTAAGATCATGTTTACTGTTGAAGGTGAGGTATGTTACTTTTAGACAAGAAAAAAGTGGATCTTTTTTATTCTTTCCTCTTTCTGTTGTTGTTGTTGGAGACAAGAGTTTCTCTGTTGTATCTGGCCGTCCTGGAAGACCTCGAACTCACAGAGATCCGCCTGCCTCTACCTCCCAAGTGCTGGGATTAAAGGCTCCACCACCATCACCACCACCACCCTGTGGGTTCCGTTTTCTAACGTAAGTTACCAGCCTGTGCCTGTTGACTAACCAAAGCCATTAATACCCAGAGTTATGATTGACAGATGTGTACTAACTGCTGCCATTTTGTTGAATTTTGTGGTTTATTTTCTCAGTCCTACTTTGCATAACTTTTGTCCTGCCATGGCTTATTTTTCCCTCATAGCCTCTTGGCTGTGTTCGTCCCTCTCTTCCGTCCAAAGTATTCCTTCCAGTCTTCCATGTAGAGTTGGTCTGATAGTCGTGAGTTCTTTTGGCTTTTTTAAAAAATATTTTATTTGTTTTTATGTACATTGGCGATTTGCATGCATATGTATCTGTGTGAGGATGACGAACCCCCTGTAACATGAGTTAGAGACAGTCGTGAGCTGCTATGAGGGTGCCAGGAATTGAACCAGGGTCCTCTGGAAGAGCAGCCAGTGCTTTTAACCATGAAGCCAACTCTCCAGCCCCTGCTTGCTTTTTGTTTTCTGTTTTTTGTTTTCTGTTTTTGTAATCATAGAACGTTTTCTTTCTTCTTTAGTTATGATGAATAGTTTTGCCTACAGAGTAGCTCAGGCTTCTCCGTTCTTTCAGGACTTGAATCACAATGCTCCAGACTCTGCTGACTTTAAAGCTTCCACTGAGAATTAGTTGTTATTCTGATGGAACTGCCTGTACATAGGGTTTGGGCTCGCAGCTTTCTTTGCTGTGTGCATTTAATGTTTTCTCTGCAATCTGGCATGGGGAGTTTCTTTTGTGGTCCTGTCTATTTAGCATTCTGCGTGCCTCCTGTACCTAGATGAGCAGCTTTTCCCCTAGATTTGGGAAATTTTTCTCCATTATTCTATTGAAGGTATACTCTATGCCTTTGACCTGGAGTTCTCCTTCTTCTGTACCCATAATTTATAGATTTATATATTCCAAGGTTTCTACATGTCTCATAATGAGTTGTTTGAAAGCTATCACTTTTTTTAACTGAATGATCCGATTCCAATCCAATTCCTCTATCTTGTCCTCAAGTCCCGAAATTCTCCCTTCTTCGTGGTCCATTCCATTAGTGAGGTTTACCAGCGAGCTTTTCATTGGACTTAATGAAGTTTCCATTCCCACCTTCACTTCTATTTAGGTTTTCTTCATTATTTCTAGCTCCTCATCACATTCGATGTTCATATCCTGAATTATCCTCCTGGACTTCAGTTTATTTTTGCCCTCTGTAAATTCATTCAAGTATTTATTCGTGTTCTCCTTGAATATCCTGAACCTTGAGCATGTTTATAGTTGTTCTTTTTAAATTCTATGTCTTGAGTTTCACCTAAGTTATTCTCATTGGGAAGAATTATTGTGGAGTTTGTTGATCTTTGAAGGAGGCACATTGTCTTGGTTTCTCATATGCTTATGTTCTTGAGACAGGAACTGGACATCTGGAGTACACACACACACACACACACATATTTGGTTTATCAGGCCAGCATTCCAAGGCAGAGCATTAGGTTAGGCCATTGGGGGAGTCTCAAGTAGATGCTACTGGGGAACCTGGTCTCTTACCCAGCTGTGTGAGTCCCCAGCCGGGAGTCTTGGGAGAGTCCTAATCCTGTGAGCTGAGGAAGTCTGTTCTCTTTCCAGGGTAGTCTTTAGGGGTTGGGTGCCTTGAGCAGGTCCCAAGACAGTGGAGGCAGAGCCAAGAGGGAAGTTGATTCTAATCTCTTTGGGGATTGCATTTCATGGGCTGGGAGAACCTGCCTAGTGGTCCTTGTGAGCACAGGAGGGGTGTGGGACAGCCTTAGGAGGAGAAAGGAGAAGACCCTACCCAGCAGTGCAGTCAATATAAGGCCCTAGTGAAGCCAGATGGTATCTTCAGCAGCCTAACAAGGAGGAAGCAGAGAATCTTGGCACCTAGCAGCTGCAGATACATCTGCAGGGAGAGAAAAGGAGGAAAAGGGAGGTGGGATGTTACGGATGGATATTATGAGCCTTTAAATATTCTTGACCATTAATCTGAGATGTAGTAAAGCTTCTTGGAAATAATTAAGACATGCTAGGCCACACTTTCAAGTAAGGTAAGACTAAAGCAAAATTCAGTCTGAGGCTAATTTCCTCCTGCTATTGAGACAATCCCATAGTGAATACCTGACGGGCCCTTGATGATGAGGGAGAGCTGGCAGCAGTAAGACACTTTTCCCAGAGCTCCAATATTTTCAGATGGTTTTCCCCTCAGCCTTTTAGCTGTGTTTTAGGCCATGTTCTGTGTCTATAACAAAAATGCCTAAGCCCAAATAATTTATTAAAACTAGTTTATTTGTTTTACAACTTTGAAGACTGGGAAGTTCAGGAATGTGGCAGTGGCATCCATCCGGTGACTAGTGAGGGCCTTCTTGGTGCATTATAACATGGCGGGAGGCATCACACGATGAGACAGGGCACCCACGTGAGGCTAGACCTCACTTCCGCTTTCTGTAAAGCCACGAATGCCACCATAAGGGTATGACCTCATTCAACTCAACATACCTCTGGGACTCCTCTTATACCAACCAGTATAGGGAACAGGGATGAAGTTGATAAGTCATGACCTTTTAGAGGACAAACTCCTCATGTGCTTCCGTACATAAATTGCTACTTGGCTAAATTCTTAAGAAAAATAAATCCTCTTCAGATCTCAGTTTTTCTCATCGATTAGCTATTTTGTACCCAACACTTGCGCATCCTGACCACCGGTCCCGTTTTCTTGACGTTGGGAAGTTGCCAGGCTCTTTAGAGATACTACTTCCTATGTCACATTTGGAAACTCTTCTGAAAATGAACTTGCTTCTCCTCAAGGGTCACTGACCATTACTGAAGCCTACCATCTACCCCAAGTCAGTCATTATTACGGGAAGAAACTGCTTCCTAAACAGGACAGAGATGAAATGGCACCTACACAATTCCTTAGTGGAAAGAGTAAAGCAAATTCCTTTCTCTCTCGCTGTGACCAGTGTCCCTTGGCAATATTTCATTCTTTTAAACTACCTTAGACCTGCCCGTTGAAAAGGAGAGATTCCATGCTCTTGTAAGATGTACTCAATCAAATGATAATGACTTTGCACTTGAACGCGCTAGAGATTAGCAGCCCCTGGTTCAACTTACTTGTGAAATGATAAAAATACTCAATCTCTTTATGGATACTTTGGGGAGAAAACTACTCAGATTCATTATGCTTAAGTTAAATAATTTTGCAGTTCATCTGGAAAAGAAAAGGCTTGCTTCATGTCAGATGACTAGGCTGAGGCCAACTCCTTTGTAAACTCTTCTGAATTTATGAGGACCAGGAGGATGAGTCACTGCCATAGGAAGTGTTCCATTGGACATGTTCCTTAACCATTCAGACATCATGGCTACAACTGGCCAAGGCCTTCAGGATTTCTAAGGACCTATGGAAATGTTTTGAGATGTGAAAAAATAGAACCATAAACAAGATATCCAAACATAAAAAATAAAAACAAAATGTTTTAAGGTAGCATCTTACTACATCCAAACTGGCCAGAAATTACATTTGTAGCCCAGGCTGATGTTGAACTCATGATCCTCCTTCCTTACCCTTCTGAGTGTGGAGCACATACCGCTAAGCTCAGCCTTGATGTCTTCATTTCCAAAAGTACAATGTGGAAACCAGTAGCTGCAACTTAGCCCTTAATGTTTTGTATTTATTTGACTAGTTAAGTGTGGGCATCTGCTCATTTTCATATAGTGGACACGATAGGGATGATCGGGGCTATTGGGGTGCTCGCCAGCACTCCTGCACAGGGCCACTGTGGTCCTCTAAATGCCCCATGTTGTTACTGAAATCTCAAAGGCATATCTCGAGTGGTCTAAGCAGCCCTTTTTAGGAACAGTGATCAATTCCGATGAACAGATGTCTCGCAGAGACTTTTCTTTCTCTATTTCCCTAATTATTATTACTACTGTAATCCCTAGCTGTTTTGCTTGCTAAATTGTCTTTGTCTGTTCAGAATGTTCTGCAATCAGACCAGAGAAATGCCCATTGTGAAGGCAGCAGGTCTGTCTCCGTCACCTTCTTCACAAGACATTTAACGAAACAGAAACGCCCACTTCCTGGAATGTTATGGCATTCGTGTTCCCTAAATTTTCTAAATAAAATTTATCTTCTTCCAACACACTTTTTCAGCAAAATGATGGTGAGTTTGGTTACTGGAATTCCATTATTACTCTTGGATCTTACAAGATCTCCAAGCTTATTTTTAAAAAAAAAAGTAAGGTAATTTAGTTTGGATTGTGTTTTCCTTTATTTCAGAGATCCATATAAGTATACAAAACACCTGTTAGAAGCCATCTTCTGTTCCCCACCTCGCTCAGCTAAGGGCATTCTTTGTTAGGATGTTTGAGTCTACATTACTTGGTTCCCATTTCTATAATCGTTCCCACCAGATAATCAACTATCTCTTAAAAAATTGTATTACATCACGTCTCCCTTTTACATAGTTTCAAGAAAACCAGTGACACCCCAGTGTCAGACCCAGTGGTGTAACGAAAAATATCTGCTCTTGGTTCCTGACATTGGGCTTCCAAAACTCTCAGTTTCCTAAGCGACGAGGATGCTAAGAGCATCTGTTGCATTAATATGAAGTCCTTGACAATGATTCCTGATGAGGGCCCATTAACTCCTTGTAATTTCCTAGGGCTGAAGATCTCTTGTTGCATTCAGGCAACCTGAACAGGCCTGCAGATAGTTTAAAGATGGCAGCTGGTCACTGTGAAGACAAAACCATTACTAAAAGCTTATACGACTCCTGTCCTAGGTAGTTTCCCTCCACAGATGCGGCAGCAGCTCTCTGTAAGTGCTTCTTCCCGCCTAGTGTAGCCCATGCAATTAGCACCTCATCCTACCTGTCGCATTCTCTTCCCTGCACTTGACTCTTTAGCACATTTTTGTCACTATAAAATGTACTTAATTATCACATTGTCTTGTGACTAATTGCTGTTTGAGATTATTTTGTTTCCCCAACACAGTTTTATACTTCTGGCAAACAAAGAGTGTTGAAACTCTTCTGCATACCGTAACGAAAATAAGCCTAAATGCCTGATAACTACACAGCTGCTGTAGCCAGCAGTTAATTGACTCTTAGGTCTAACCCTCACATCAAAGATAAAGTCAAACCCCGTTATGTCTGGGCTCCCCCCCCCACACACACATATCAGCCATTGCCTCAGGGATACTGCAAAATGTCAGATTATTTGTTATAAAATCGTGGGGTTCTTTTCTTCTTTTAAAGGGCATTTGAGTTGATATGGTTTGGGTGTTAGAATTTAATCCTCATTGTCAGCTACTGAGGGGGTAAACACCTGATCCAGCAATGGGGTGCAGAAGTGTGTGTGGCTTTGGGGAGTATATTAGGATTAAGTGAAGTCATTGAAATTGAGCCCTTATGTTTGAAAACTAGTAGTTAAGACAGAGACAGAGAGAGAGAGAGAGAGAGCAAACAGAAAGCATACACTATGCTTTGTGTGCCTTTCCATGTTATCCAGTTTGGCTGTGACCCACATGCCCCTGAGTTCACTGTGACGAGTGGATTGGTCACCATGGTGGAAAGAACCTGTGAGGTAGGATCTAATGGGAAGTCTGTGGTTCACTAGGGACATACTTTCAGAAGGTAGTTCTACTGTGACCTTATTGGAGTCACCATAGAGCACCATAGAGAGACTTGTTATAAAAGGAACAAGCCTCTCCCTTCCATTCCGTCTCCTGTCACTCCATCACGTGGTCTTTCCCAGTAAGGCTCTCTGCCAGAGGTCCCTGCCAGAGCCAGAGCCAGCTTCTATTTGGACTTTCAGCCTACAGAACTGTGAGATAAATATAAACTTCTTCTCCTAAAAAGTTAGCTGCCTCAAGTATTTCATTATAGTAACACAAAACTAACCAACACTCTACTAACTATGTGGGGCTCAGTCCTTCTCGGGTCTCTGCTTCAAGGGTCACCAGAAGTAGACCTGTGACCCACTTAAAACTACTACTCTTTATATAAGTTATAACCCTCCAGATTTTTAATATAATAATATAATACACACTAATATAGACTCTGACCAGAAAGTGCAATACCTCCAAAGAGTTGGTGATATAGAGGAGTTTGAAAGCAGAAGTGGACTTTCAGCAATGTTGATTTCATTCTAACAAGTTCTAAATTAAATCGCTTATGTTAAGAAGGCTAAAACCATGCTTCAAGCCTATTTGGAAGAGTTCAGTCTGGAGCAGGTGGAAGACTAAAAATGTCAAGAACAAGACCCAGGTCAAAGGTCTTCTAAGGCAGAGGCTTCGTGCTACTGATTGAAACTCTTACCTTCTGTCCGTCACAGTCTTCAAAGCACATGAGCCGAGTGCCGAGCCCAGAGCAGGCCCGTGGGTCCCTCTGCCCTGAGACGACATCACTGAACTTCAGGCTGATGGACCCCACTGCTGAGTGGAGCTGTAGGGCTCACCTGTCATCAGTCGAGTGAGTACCCCTTTGTGAGTGTCCAGCCTCCCCTTCCTGTGTGGTTGGCATCACTGACAGCTCCATTTTTTGTCTCTCTTCAGACATTCTTTCTCAGCCTGCCTGTTAGGGTGAGCGCGTTCCATTTCAGGATGAGCTGGAAGACAGCATTCATGATAAGCAATAACAAGTGGCTGAGACACCCTAAAAAGACGGCAGAAGGCATGGGTAGGGTCCTACAGAGTGGTGCCCCACCTTTATGAGCAGTGGAGGAAGGGCCAGGACATGGCTTAAAGTATTCACTGAAACAGAATCGAGTGTCAGAATGTCAGATTTGGAACAACAACAGTGAGACTTTTCTTACAGGTCCTTTTTCTCTGAACAGCCTTATCGCCGCTTCGAAGCCCTCGCTCTGGCCAAATTCCGTGAAGCGACTTTTTCGTGCTGTCTCTGATTGAACCGCAGCTTTGGGAAGGGCAGCGAAGAAAGCTGAAATGAAATCGCCAAAGTTATGTTTCTCAAGTAAATGAGATTTCCTCTAATGCCTACCAGCTGTCACCAGGTCAGATGGATTTCTCTGCTTGAAGTCCCTCGGTGCATTAATTTCTCTGCTGTCTTGTGGTATCCCTGAGAAAGTAACCTCAGCAGCCGTGAGAGCGGAAGACGAAAACGCAGAGCGTAAGTGGAGCCCAAAAGGACAGTAAGGAATGCAAAGCAGGGAGCGGGTGGAAGAAAGCGTTCCAGGCAGGCCTGTCTCTTGCTTGGTTTTCACATCGCAGGGCACTTCACACATCGCTGTACCCACAGCTGCCAGCAAATGATGATGAGTCTGGCTCAGCCGAACTGGATTCCTAAAAGGCATGCTATTATTCTCTTTGTTGTGTGTAGCACAGTGGTTTTTGCTTTTAAAGCAATGTAACCGCTATACTAAAAGTAGCTGAAAGTGTGCTTCACTGACTGGGGGGGGCGGGCTGCAGCCACGGGCGGTTCCCCCAGGAGCAGCATGCAAGGGCCTCCAGGTGGCTGTCAACTGAAAGATGGCACACCACTGCTCCGGAGGATTTCTGTGAGCTGTCCTGCTTTACACAAGTGTTTCGCTTCTCTGGATGCAAATAGCCGTGACCTAAGTTAGAGAACAAGCACACATCCCTCCCTCTCTCTAATATATGAATATGCAGTCTCCTCATCACTCCAGTTTCTTGGGGGGGGGATGATAATATTGTTTACGATATTATCTTATCCTACCTACCATCTAGATCTTTTCATCCTCCTTCATTCAAAAGACAGATCATCAGGTGCGTTTTGAATAGTTCTTACATCCAAGGCACTACCTGGAATTGAAACACACGCCCCACACGCCCGCACACACGGGAGGGGGGTGTCGTAGACCACATTTCATTTTAAATGCATGTGTGAGAATAGAAGCAGTGGTAGTAGTAACAATAGAAGAAACTTATATTCCACTGTACGCCATTTACTAAGTGCCAGACGCTGCTCAAATCACTGTACGCTGCATGTTTATTTTTAGTTATGTTTAATAAAATAGTTGTTTTGTGCACTGTTGGGAAAAGGGCTGCCTAGGCCTTGGAGCTTTGTATTGTCTGCAGGTGTTGGCTTTATGTAAAGGGTGTTTAATTGCTCGTGATCTGCACGTGCTATCAGTGGAACACCTGAGGAGGACCTGGTGAGTCCATAAAACTCCCTGAGATGGGATGCTCAGGATTCCAGTATCCAGGATGGCACTGGCCATGATAGTGGTTCCCTCTGCTGAGGTCTGGCAGGGTATATACCTATGAAAACGCCTCCCTGTCTTCCTTGGTGAGCTGCCACACAAGTGATGCCTGCAATGTGGGGCACATCATGCCAACTAATCCAATTTGGAGACAGGGAAGAAGAAAAAGAAATTCCAGACCCCACAGAGTACAGGTTTTTGTTTGTTTTTGTTTTTTTCTGCAAACCTATCTACAAGTGGTCTACATAGTGGTGAGGCAGTCCTGACAAGACACCCACAAGAGAACCCTTCCCGCAGACAAGCTTACCAGTTGCTTATCCTGCAAACCGGACTCTATCTTAAAATCTGGAAAGTGTTTCCTCAGTGTCAGCACACAAAAGCTGTCTTCCAGAAATGGCCAAGGTTGTATCTCCTGCTGGCAGCTGAACTGGGTACTGTAAGAGTCACCCAGGTGGCACTGGTTTTGAAGGCATGAAGGGGTCTTTGGAGAGCAGCTGAGGTTTGGCACTGTGAGAGGCCAAGAGAGGCCCTTGGTAAAGGAGCAACCTCAGTAGCAGTTGAAGGCCCAGACTGAAGGGGTCGTGTAGAGAACTGAGGCTTGGCACCATGAAGAAAGCCCAGGAGAGGCTATTGGTGAAAGTGCAGCCCAGTTGCAGTAAGGGAACCCAGGGCCAGTTTCAGAGATGCCAGTGCCATGGGACAGCCACCAAGGACATCAGCAGCAGTGGAGGGGAGCCAGTCAGAACCAGGAGAACAAGCTGTGTGTGCTTCAGAGATCAGAGCCAGAGATGTGACCCAAGCCCTTTGGAGGAGCCCAGAAGATCTCAAGTGAATTCCAGATAATTGGACATTGATAATATTTTTCTGCTGTCTAAAGACATTGTGAAAACTTGATAAATGTTTCATTTGGTCCTATGCATTAGCAACCCTCATGATTGTTCCTCTTGTAGATAGTTTTGCCGGTATAGTATTAAACTGTGTTGTAGAGATAAAGCAATTTTTTATTGTCTTATACAGAAAGGGGGAAATGTTGTAGAAGTTTATTTTTAGTTATATTTAAAATGATGTTTTGTACACTGTTGGGAAAAGGGTTTCCTAGGCTTTGGCATTTTGTATTGTCTGCAGGTGTTGGATTTAAGTAAAAGATGTTTGATTGCTTATGATCTGCACATGCTATTGATAGAACACCTGAGGAACATAGTATCAGTAAAAACCCCTGAGATGATATGCTCAGGGTTCCACTGTCCAGGATGGTGCTCACCATAATAGTGGTTCCCTCTGCTGAGCTCTGGCAAAGTTTGCACCCATGAATATGCCTCTGTGTCTTCCTTGTGAACCTACAGAGTAGGGAACTATTACAACTGTCCATGGATTTTAGCATTCAGTCATGTAAACTCCACTCTAGGAGAGATATGGCCATCACTTTTAATGTGCAGACAAGGAAACAGGCACAGAGAAGTCAAGAGGTTTGCAGGATTCTGTACGCAGCAAGGAGAAGAGCTGAGCTTTGGATGTGGACAGCACAGCTCTCTAACCTCTGTTTCCTTTTGAACCCATCAGTATGCTTGATCCCTCATCTATGATGCCGAAGAGAAGTATCTGCTTGAAGACCTGTTGAGTCCTGCATCACCTCTGAACTTCATAAGGACTGTAGATAAAGTGTGGATGTGAAGTGTGGTTGGCTGTGCCTTTTCTTCCCGAATGGTTCACCAATGCCTGCTCTTTGTCAGGTATTGTGTGTCAGCAGTGTGCTGACTAAACATGAATCTTCTAGGGTAAACTTTTTATCATCATTGGAAAATATGATTACTTAAGAAACTCATTAATTTGCTTTAATGAATAAGTATCTGTGATGGGTTCCTTTCACCTTTTATTATTTTATATGTCTGAGTGTTTTGCCTTTATGTACTTACGTGTAACTATGTGTGCCTGGTGCCCATAGAGGGCAGAAGGTAGTACTGAATCCTCTGAAACCAGAAATGTAGACAGTTGTGAGATGCCATGTGGGCGATCTGGGAACAAAACCCAGGTCTTCAATGAGATTAACCAGTACTCTTAACCACTGACCCATTCTCCAGCCTTCCCTCCTCCCCTCATAGATTCTGACCCACACCGATCTCAATGAAAGGTCATATTCTTACTATTCCCAAGTAATGTCAATCTTGGCTAAGATTGTGAGGTTGCCAAACTTGCTCTTTAAAGCCTCTAATTAGAGTTATTAATAAAGCACATCCCTTTCTTCCACTTTCTTCTCTTACGCTCTTCATGACCCCACGTAATCCTGCTGTGTCCCTATTTTGCAAAGCATAGCCCTTCTGTATTGATCGTCTGTCATCTAAAACCTGAAATGTGGAGAAGGGCAGGTGCTCCCTCCCTTGTCCATGGGTCATAAGATAGTACAGGCAAGTGTTTGGACTCAGCCCCTCTAAGTCCAGTGGTTGCCACCCGCTTCATGCTGAACCCAGAGCTCTAGTACCCTTGGAAATATCAAAACATTGATTATTCACATTTCCTTCACTCATCAACAGGAACCATAGAGCTCTGGCCACTTAACAAAAGCTAATGGGACTCAGAAAGGTTGTACCAGGACTGTTGAGCTAGTTTGGAAGATGGGCAAGAGTGACAGGTCTGTCTCTATTTTAGATGATTTGCATTTCCATTTCCTAACAAGGCATCAGGTAACACATACAAAATTGGAATGCAAAGTGAGGAGTTAGCACTGGGAGCAGGGACTCTGCCACATCAGAGACTCCATGCCCACAAGCTTGTATGTTCTAGAGAGGAGCTTTGCTCGTGCAGGTACCCTCCCGTTACCATACAGGGAACTGCTTGCAGCACCAGGACCAATTCCGAGTTATCTCACTTACGCATCGCTGGACCTGTGGCAGGCCTGACTAGAGCCTACTCTGCTGACAGATGAAGTCCTTGCTATTACATATGTAGGGTTAAGAACTTCTAATGCAGCCAGGTATCACTGGCTGTCTGGGCTGAGTGTGAGTAGAGTGTGGGGCTAGAAAACACCACTTTCTGAAAGTCTTTTGGGTTCTGTGTGTGTGTGTGTGTGTGTGCGTGCACGTGCACACATGCATATATGGACTCCAGAGAACAATTCAGAATATCATTCATCAGAGACATTGTCTACCTTTTAGTTTTGGGTTTTTTTGGGGGTTTTTTTGTTTGTTTGTTTCTTTTTGAAACAGGATCTCTCACTAGTGTGGAACTTGCCAAGTAGGCTATGCGAGTTGGTGAACAAGTCCCAAGAGTCCTTCTGTCTATACCTCTCCAGTGCTAAGACTATAAACATCCACCAGTGCCAGGAGGTGGTATACACCTTTAATCCCAGCACTCAGGAGGCAGAGGCAGGTGGATCTCTGTGAGTTCCAGGCCAGCCTGGTCTACTGAGTGGGTTCCAGGACAGCCAGAGTTACAACAGAGAAACATTGTCTCAAAAAAACAAACAACAAAAACAAAAACAGAAAACCCACCACTCTGCCTGGCTTTTTTTTTTCTTTCTTTTTTCATTTACAAATACTCTAAGAGATCAAACTCAGGTATTCATGCCTGCAAAGCAAGAGCTTTACAGACCCAGACATCTCCCCAGCTCCACTTGTGGATTTTCTAAGCAAAAACCCTTCTGTTGTAGATACTCTGTAAACTACTTAATAACCCCAAAGTATTCAAATATATGTAAAGCAGATGCCAGCAGATACCCATTAAATTTCCCTAGAGTTTTGTGGAATCTCAGCAACTCATGTTAAGCAGCCTGAACCTCATGCAACGTGACTTTATACATCTTGAATGGAGTAAGTATTGGCAGAAGCAGCAAGCAACACAAAAATGAGGTTAAATTTCTGAAGCAAAACCATGTTAGAGAAGTGATTCAAGTGAGAAATGAGGTCTCCACACACTCACTCGGATATAACCATTACGACCTCAGCATGCCTGGAAGTCTATAAGGGAGAGATTTGAAGAGCAGAGGGCTCTGCAGAGGCCCCTCAGGTCGGCCACAGGACACCCTTCCACAGCCCTTCCAGCTAAGCACCTTTTGGCCAGTGGTGGGTAAGAGAAGAAATGGCTATTGGTAGGTGCCAAGAAGTCAGGTGCTATCTGAACAGAGGCCTGTGGGCAGCTGGATATCAGGGTTTTCTAGGGCAGAATGAGAAGAGTGTGGTCGGCTAGCAAGAACCTGACCAGCTTATTATGGCGGTGAGAATAAATAGTCCAAAGGAAAATGGATGCCAATATGGTATCAGCAAGGGAAATGCCCATTCAACAGGAAGATCAGACCATGGGAAGCAGAAGCATGGAAAGTGGTATCATCTGAGACAGCATCCTGACCAGAACTTCTAGAAGGAAGGTGACTCCATTTGGGATCCTAAAGCCCCAGAAAAGCAGGAAGAATAGAAAGCAATCATTCAGCATATGTCTGTGAGTTCACTTAGAGAGACTCTTAGTAAATGAAAGGCGTGCAGAGGGTACCAGCTCTCATGCACTTAGGCTGGCGGAGGCCTTGGATGACTGAGAGTCAAGCTGTTACTGTAAACGTGACACATGTCACTGTGGAAACCTGGGGCTTACCAATTACTCATATAACATTTGAGTTGATGATCGAAAGCTTTCTATTATTTAAGAGAACTCACAGACGGATGCTGGTAACAGATGTCTCTAGACCTTTTCTTTTCGTTTGTACACATTCCTCTTTCCAAGTTTAGGGAGTGTTTGTTGGAAGCACTAGGTCAAGGTTAAAAACACAAAAATGCATACGCCAAAATAAACACGAGGCGGTCTCGGAGCTCTCACGGCTTGGTGGAAGCACCGGCCTCTTTAAACAGCGGTGTACCGTCTAGTGATGAGTGTGCAAGGCGCCGGCTATGTGAAGATAGACACAGAGGAGAGGATTGAGGAGCACTGAAGAGGGTTTCTTAGTAAACAATGGACATGGATCTTGACATGGATCTTAACAGGTGACGTCAAATTTGCTTAGGCACCCAGGTGGCCCTCCTTGATGGATCTGATCTGTAGAGCCACGTGGAAATACCCAGCAGCGTCTCCAGCTCCTTGTCTCTGCTGTGTATCCTGACTGTTGGATTTAAATGGAGTAGATCTTCTTTTGTTCTCTGTCTTCTAGTTTTGTATTACTCAGAGGAGATAGCAGCAGAAGGTCCGAGAACACACACGGGGGGGGGGGGGGGGGGGACACTTCCTGGCTTCATTATTTCTGCCCAAACCTCTGAAGGAGTCCCTTCATTTAACTGTGTCTATCACTTTTCTGGGTGCTCCATCTGCTCCCCCACTGAGACCCTGCATGACACAGCTCCCTAGGCATCGTAGTGTATGCAAAAGAGATGTAAAACAACAGAGCTCAGGAATCAGAGCAGGGAGCTGCTCAGAGACCTTATCTCCAGAGTCTCATGAACTATGTGTCAGAGACTTTATCCTTTATCCCAACACCATAGGGGTTGATGTGTGGGGCTTTTCTAGTGATTTCTTCACAATCTGTGGTCTTGGTTAAAGGCATTCCCTGCCTCTGAACAGTGTTTCCATGACTTAGCTGTGTGGTAACAGAACTTCCTCTACATTTTGCTGAGACTCTCCATGTGATATTCTTAGGAGAGAAAGTGCAAGACCTAGCTGAATGAAGGAGTTTGCAGCCTTGACCAGACTGTCTGGGGATAGATGACCCAGAACTGACTGTTCTCCCTGAATAAAACCCTCACTTTCTCTTTCCCCTAAGCAACCGCTAACTTATCTGGGAGCACAAACCAAGTTAGAGAATTGTTTCAGTCCCAGTCTGTTCCATATCCCCTTTCAAACTCAGATCTTCACACAGCCTGAGAGAAGAACCAAGGGACAAAAAAGGCAGTTCTTAATACAGATTATAGTACATTTATCATAAGAAGAGATGGCTCACAAGCTGGTGGATTTAAAGAGAGACGCTGGAACCAGCCTAGAGATCTTGGAGGGGGGCTGACCCATACTCCTTCCCAGTCCTGGTTTCTCTTGTCAATCTGCATCATTGAGAACGGAAAAGAATACATTTCATGTCCCCCCTTGCAGAGTGGAGATCTGATGGATTTTCTGCCAGTGACACATAAGCAGACATCATTTGGTGGTTTCTGAAAGAGCATTTGATTTTTCTGACTTTGGGGGGGCGGGGGGGGAATCACAGTTGTTATCACACCTCCGCTCCTTTCATCCTGACTTGAACGGAGAGGAGCTTGTTGGAACAGCGGTGTCTCGTAAGGAGGAGGCAGTAGCTATTAGGACAAAGGGGATGGACAAGATTGTGTCCAAGATGGCCTTAATAAGCAGTTAAAGGAATGGTAGGAACGGTTTTATCTCCGGAGTTCTGATTATGTTAGCTACTATTTAAAATAATGTTTATTGAGAAATCTGCCGTTCTAGCGAAACGCGTTCTTACTTAACACACCTGGATCACAGAACAACCACAGCCATTCCAGCCTTCTCATTTTCTCGATTAGAATCGCAGGTTTTTTGAAGATAATAGCATGTCTCGTGTAATAAGCTGTGGGTTTTTATTTTGGTTTTTTGTTTTTTTTTTTTTTTTTTACCAGAATGACCTTCTCATATCTCTGCACAGAAACTATTGTTCCTATTCCAACTGACACGCATTTGGCAGGAATGAGTTCACTTCCATTTCCGTTTCGTTTACAGCCCTTGCCGCCATTGTAGTTCTGACAAGCCCTTCTTCCCTTTAAGCCTCACTGTTTCTGTGAGACTCAGTAGGAAAACCTCAGCAACAGAGAAGTCCAGCCATTCCCTTCTCGCTGTGGGCTCTGATGCTGCTACCAACTAGAGACTGGTTTCCTATCAAGACACAGTTGCAGACCCCCAGTGAATCCTCAGCTCTGCCCCAAATCTAATTTTCTTGAACGCACTCCATAACACACACTTCTCAACCTTTCCCCCTTCACCCCCCTTACCCCCCACTTTCCTGTGTACGTAAGTTATCTTGTCTTCCTCAGCAGCTGCCGAGCCACTGTCTTCTATTCTCTGAAAACTGGGAAATAATCATTGCTGTAGCTAGAGGCATATCCATTCAAGTTCCCCGGATTCAAAATGGTCTGTGTACCAGCAGCTCCTGGGAAAATACTAGAAAGGAAGACTCAGAGGCCATTTGACAGGCACAGAGTCAGAATCTGTCAGGTCACACGCTCCTGGCAGTGGTGAAGAGTCGGGGCTACATGTGTCTTGTTCTTATTTATTCATATATCTTTGTTTTGTTTGTTATAATGCTGGCGTCCCAACACAAGGATTCTTGAGTTCTGGGCAAATGCTGTACCACTGAGCGCACGCACCTATATATACACAGGAGCACACACACACACACACACACACACACACACACACACACACACAGGAGCACACACACACACACACACAGGAGCACATGCACACACACACACACACACACAAGCACATGCACACACACACACACAGGAGCACATGCACACACACACACACACACACACAGCACATGACACACACACACACAGGAGCACATGCACACACACACACACACACACAGCACATGCACACACACACACACAGGAGCACATGCACACACACACACACACACACAGGAGCACATGAACACACACACACAGGAGCACATGCACACACACACACACAGGAGCACATGCACACACACACACACACACATGCACACACACACACACAGGAGCACATGCACACACACACACACACACACACAGGAGCACATGCACACACACACAGGAGCACGTGCACACACACGCACTAGAAAGTATTACTCTCGACTATTTTGTCTTAAGAATCTCAGTCCTCCTCATTCTCTTGAGTCATCGTGTTTACCCACTGATACAACAGTTCCATCCTGTGAGTGAATAAATACTCTCTATTATTTCCTATCTGAGAAAACTGAAACCCTCCAAGGCTTGTGCCTTTATCCAGTGAGTACCCTTTGCCACTTCTCCTTTCCAAGTTCATGAGACTTCCATGTAAACATCTCTTTCCCCTTTCCTATCCACTCATAACCCAATGATCATCTCCACAAAGGTGATTACAAGCTTCAGAACAAGCTACCCCAACATCTGGTACCTTAGCATGAGGAATATTTTCAGCTGAAAGATGCTGAGAGCTCCACAGAAGCAGGAAGGTCACTCTGACATTCTACTCGCTTCTTCCCTCAAATAAGTTATAAGACCTCTATTAGCACCTCCCCTCTGATAACACAGGAACACAAAGGAGAGTCAGAACAGAGCTACCTTTCCAATTTCCCTCCAGCACAACATTGCATCAGACTCTCTTTATCCAGTCGTTCTCCTTTCTACATGACCATCCACTCTTCATTAAACCTAGCATGAAAAAAATGGGGTCCTTTTTCCTCCAGGTCTTTATTCTGAAGGCACTTGTGCTATGTGAATTTATATACGTTTGGTTTCTGTATCATTTGTGCTTCTATATCTCTGGCCATAATGCCTTGAAGAACAACTTCATGGAGCAAGATTTATTTTGGCTCAGAGTTTCAAGTCTCTCATGGTGAAGGGGGGCAGAGATAGCAGCATCACAGAAGTGGGGTGCATGGCAGAGACTCCTCGCGTTGTGGTGGGAAGGATAGGGAAAGCCAGGCCAGGACCAGGAACTGCAACCTTGAAAGGCCCATGTCTAGTGATCTCCTACCACCAGGTAGGCTCCCCTCCTAAAGATTCCTCCTCCTCAAAATCATGCCATGTCGTGGGAAATAAGTACTCCAAACATGAGCCCACGGTAGACATCAGATTCAAACCCTAACACACTCCTCTCTTTAACTTGGTTTTTGTTATGGGAGACAGAAACTTAGTAGTGGATGAGGAAAATATATTGCTGGTTCTCTCCTTTGCAGCAAAATCCAGGGCTTGCTTTTCTGATTTTCTTCAAGGTCCTTCACAAATGAGCCCTCTCCCTTTGGTAGAAAGTCTTTCCTTGGCCTTTATGGACATTTTTCTTCTTTTTCCATGGTGCCATTTACTTCTCTTACTACTTCATCATTTATAATTGGGTTTTCCACAGTTTAATCCAGACTGCCTTTCTTCTCTGCCTTTTCTCTAGGTGATCTCATCCAACTGCATAGCTTTAAATACCACTCACTAACATGCTGGTGTTTCCCCAAATATATCCCCAGGCCCTGAATTCCTCTCTGGAACATTCACCTTCTTATGTGGTATTTGTATATAAAAATCTTGGATGGATCTCAAAATTGTTGTGTTTAAAATTGGAATCTGATTTTTACAACCTTTTCCCAGAGACATTTCCTCCCCAAGTTTTCTCCAGCTCAGTGGAATATAAGATCCCCCTACCCCAGTAACATAAGTCAGGGATTTAGGAGTCCTTCCTAACCCCTTCCTTCAGTTCCTATAACATAGTTGCCAGTATGGACTGTTTCTCTTGTCTCCCAAGTAGATGGTTCATACACGGTGTAGATTTCATCACACAGGCCAAGCTGCTGCCTGCTCTACTCGAACCTTCACAGAAGCCTCTTCATTGCTCTGCCTTCTTTGTAGATTTTCCTCCTGCAATCTTCTCTCCACACAGAATCGATAGCAGTCGCTTGAGATTATTCTGATGAAATATAGGAACTGTGAGAAACTGCACAATGACTCGCTGCACTTAGACTAAAATGGCATTAACTACAGGAAGGTGACTCTACTCTGGCCCCCCCTTCCCCTGTCTCCCCCTCCCCCTTCCTGTTTCTACACCTGGCTTCTCTTCATATTGCTGAAAACACGGAGTCTCTTCCACACCTGGGAACACACTGTCTTCCTGGCTCTTGCTAATCTTGTGGGGCCTGAGGGAAGTGTGTCCTCCTCAGGGAACCTTTGTCGCTTTTGCACAGCCTCCCCAGGCATACCCTCTGCTCCCCCACAACAACCTGCTGTTGTTTTCACAGTACATCCTATGCACACACTTGCTCAGCACTTGTCTGCCTGCTAGACTGGAAGCCTCAGGAGCGCGCAGGTGGCATCTGCTTCATCCCTGTAAACTGCAAACCCAGCACCTCACCAAAAACTGAGTGAGTGAATGATGACCGTGCTCATTCATAAAACTCTCTCCACCGTGCCAACAACAACAACAAAAAAGGCTGTTTTTTCACACTAGCAATGATTTGGGTATGATAGAATATAAGCACTTACCAAGAACTTGAAACTGGGATGGACAGAGATAGGAAACACGCCTTAAATTTTCAAGAAAGAATGTTTCCCAAGAGGCAGAAGATTTCTATAATCTTTGGAGGAGGTAGTTTTCGTGACTTAGAAGTATTATTAAAAGGACTCTTTTACGCTCATATAAAGCAAATTCCTACGACAGCTCCTTTGGTTGAACTCTTAAGCCCTCTTTGACCTAAACACCATATATTTTCGGCTGGATGCTGACTGTTCTAGGAATTCTAAGCCATTGAGCCTAATGAGAGATTTGTCCTAACAGACATTAGTGTTCTTTCCCTTTTATGGATTAGGAAACCTGGATTTTATCAGGCGGACTGTATACTGCACTTGGAATGCAATTGCTTTGCTTTTCAGAAGGTCCGGATATATTCTTTTATTGCAAAAGTGGCCCACGGAGTGCATGAGAATGCGAAAGCCAAGGGCAGAAGAGGATATTATGAAGCCCTCAAATGTCAGGCACTGGGCCCAGTACTTTGTGTATAGTGCCTCAGTTCCTCTTTGGTCCTGCCTGAGGTGAATACTATGTCTGCCTGTGTTTTACATTTGAAAACAAAAACAAGAAGAAGGCTGGGAGTGGTAAGGGTACTTTCAAAAGGTCACACAGCTCCTTAACAGCAGAGCCAAAATTTGAACTGAATTCTAGGTGGTGTTCAGAAGCGTGTGCTAACTGGGCAGCCTAAATATTAAGGACTGACCTCCAAGTCTTGCTGGAAGAGGCACTGGCAAGGAATGACCTGGCCGTATCTCCTTGAGGCATCTTTACAGTCTGGATATACTGTTGGCTATGCTGTTATCCTGTTGGGTCAAAGAAGGAAGCCAATATTCTCTTTTATTATAATTTATTTAATTTTAGTTTTTGTGCATGATGTGAGGGCATCAGATGCCCCGGAACTGGAACAACAGACAGTTGTGAGTTGCCATGTGGGTGCCGTGCGGGTGCTGAGGAACCTGGGTCCTGCGGAAAATCAGCAAGTCCTCTTAACTGCTAGGCCATCCCTCCAGCCTCCAAAAGCCAATATTCTTATGAGTAGCACTTCTCCACATGAAGAAAGCACTTCCACCCTTTACTAATTTGAGAAAAGATTGCTATGGGGAAAGGAAATAATCTTCGGAGAGGCAAGTATTAAACTAAAGAAAGTAGAAATTGCAACCCTTCCCTGGACCTTGGTTCAGATGCCTGGAGAAGCTGAGATGGATGCCCAGGCCTCTGCCCCTGTAGTCAGGCAGGGGGCCAAGCAGGGTGGGTCTGGGCTTGAAGGCTAAGGGCACAGCTAACTAAACACATTGTTAAATTATACTGTCATGCCAGTGTTAGTGTCCAAGTGCAGGGAAGGCTGATGATAAAGCACAAAGCAACCCCGGCATCAGCCTACAGGGTATCGTGGTGGTGGTGCCTTGGAGAGACAGAGACAAAACTCTTCGTAAAAAGTTGCAGGAATGGTATGGCTACATGACCAGGAGCAAAGACTGCCAGGGACTTCTCCAAAATCTATGAGGGAACACCCTGCAGGACAGAAAGTAGCTGGAGACATCTTGCTTTCTTGTCCCCATCGTCTGTATTACCAGAATCTAGTCTCTCTCATTTATAACCCATTAATATCCATGATATTACATTTTACCCGCTGGTTGATGGGATGCTCTCATGTTTAAGATAACATTCATGAGGCATTTTGTGTTAGTGTTTCAGCTCTTTCAGATTCTGAGACAGACAGGAATTCATTGCCCCCCGATCCTTGCAAAGGCCCTCAATCTTTCAAAGCTTGAGAATAAATGTTTCAAGGAAACAATGCTGCCCAAGCCCATGTTTGCTCTGGTGTTCTCTTGTCTAGCTATTGCCTCCAAGTTGAAACAGTCTCTCCTGAACAGAGAGAGAGAGATCCACAAGACTCAGGAACCTGAGAAAAGCACAAGACTGAAGAGCCACACACACCTCCAAGGTTACATAAAAGCAGGAAGCACTGCAGGGGGAGTGCAGAGGGGAGACCATTAATTATGAAGTTGCCTACAAGTTGGGCATGGAACTCAGAGTGCTGCTTTAGTGAGTTGTCACCCATCCTGGAGGGGACCTTTCAATGAGCCATCCGCCTTTGAGTCTCATGTTCTTTGAATTAACTCCTCACTAATGCTCCTATAAGTAACCCCAACAGACATTGATTCTTCAAACTAGTCTTGAATAGAATCATTTCTTTGGTCTGCCATGATGCCCTATCTAGGGCAAATAGATGTTTGTTCACATCTCCCTAGTAAAAGTGACAGACTTACTGTCCTCCTTACCTCTGATTAAAAACCCTTGAGGGACAAGGAATTCAGAGCACTATTTCAGCATAATGAATGCAGTGTATAACCAATCTGCAGCCAATGTCTTCCTAAATGGAGAAAAACTGGAAGCATTTCCACTGTCAGGAACAAGGCAAGAATGTGTACTCTTGTCATTCATATCTAATACAGTAATTGAAGTCTTAACCATGGCATTAAGAAAACAGAAGGGCATAAAGAGTACAAACAGAAAAGGAAAAAGTAGAAGTATTCATATTTGAAGGTGAGGCAAATCTATACATAAGAGACCCTACAAATGTCCCCAAAAAACTTCTTAGAGTTGATAAAGGCTTTTTGTAAAGTGGAAGGATACAATTAGCACACAAAAATCAGTAGCTTTCTTGTATGCCAATAGTAAACATAATTATAAAGAAATTAGAGAAATAAGCAGTTTTGGAATATCCAAAAGCAGAAAGAGGAAGGTAGAAAGAAAGAAAGAAAGAAAGAAAAGAAAGAAAGAAAGAAAGAAAGAAAGAAAGAAAGAAAGAAAGAAAGAAAGAAAGAAAGAAAAGAAACAAACCTTGGAATAAACTTAAACATGAAAATAAGGGGTCTCTACAATAAAAAACTTTGAGACAATGAGAAAACAAAACAGTGAGAAAAAAAAAATTGAAGGATATCCTAAAAGAGGGAAAGACCCACTATGCTCAGGAATTGGTAGAATCAACACGGTGAAAAACATCTAATCTACCAAAATTAATCTCTACATTCGGTTAATCCCACTGAAGAAATCGGTGTGGAAGTTCCTCACAAGGCCAAGCACAGAGCTTCCACATGATTCAGATACGCCACTCTTACACCCAAAGAATTTTCTATCCAACTACAGAGACACTTGCTTGGCCATGTTTATGGCTGCTCTATTCACAAAAGCTGGAAATGGAAATCAGCCTGGATAGCCACTGATGGATAAATGGGTAAAATAAATAAATAAACGAACAACAGAAAACTATAATCCACGTGCACAGTGCATTTTACTGAGTTGTAAGGAAAAACAAAATTTTGAAATTTGAAGATAAACGGATGGAACTGAAAAAAATTAAGCCAAGTGAAATTAACTCAGACCCAGAAATACGAACACTACATATTCTTCGTTACAGGGGAACGCCATCTTCAAATCATTATAGCTTTGTGTGCTTTATTTGGCATACCTTGTAGAAGCCTGAGAACTAGAAAAAATAATTGAGGGGTTGCCTCAAGGAATGGAGAATGGCAGGTATCAGTGATAGGAAACAGGAAAACTACTAGCGGGGAGGCAAGTTGAGGCAGGGATGGGGTTAGGGATATGGAAGACGTGAGCAGAGACGAAGAGTTAACTAACATGAAGGACACATGAAAAAGCCATAGAGAAACCTACTACTTGGTGGGCCAACTAAGAAATATTTAGTTATAAGATAATAACGTAGTTGAATAATGCCACACCCAAGAGCCATGGCTTATTAATAGCTCATTACCAGATAGAGAATAGCTTCTAATGAGTTGTTGACCAGGAAAGCCTCAGAGGCTCCAACTAATATATAGTCTCTCACCATTCCTCTTGGTTGTCCAACAGAATTATATGATAACCCCCTATAGCTGAAGACAGCATACACCATGGTACAAAATACAAAGAAAGCAAGCTGGAACAAGCTGGAACTAAGCTGTAAGCTTCCTCCTTGCTGGTCAGTTTTCATAGTGCTAGAAAGTGCAGCACAGTCTGCTGGGGTAGGAGAATCACTCTGACTCAGTAGAGAACCCAATGAACTACAAAACTAACCTGCAATGTGCCCACTGTGTAATATTGCCATGCTTGTTATGGGGGATAACCTAGTGCTCTCTGATTGGTTTTGAGGCCCATTCCACAAGAGGGAATTTATATCTGGTACAAATTAAACCTGGTTAAAAATCCTGGCTGAGGGGGTTATATGCAAAACAGGGAACTTGATATTACTTGTTAGCTAAATCAACACAATGCCTTCTAAATACTTTAATGTTTACATCCATAAATAAATGAATACTATTCGCATTCTTAATCAGAGAATTTTCTTTTTGAAAAAAAAGTGGTGAATGCAGAGATGTATCACTGTTCCAGACGCTAAGAATAAGAGAGGGTCCAGTGCTCAGCCAGCCCTGAACAAAACATTAGCACCGCCCCATCTAAGGCTCAGTAAGAATGCAGAAGAGGAGACGTAAGGAATGAAAGATCTGGAAGATAAGAAGGGCCATGAAATACCCTCTTCTCCACATGACACAGCCACTGCATGCATTAGGTCTACACAAGATTGGGCCTGCCAGGTAGTTAATCACAAATTAGGGAGGGGACCTCATTACCTACCCCTACCTGAACTACGGGCTACTGATGAATTTTGGGGGAAGGTCCGACATTCTCTTCAGTTGTGAACCCGTTGACGAACCCGCCATGCTTCAATTGATACTTCCATACCCACAGTCACACAGACAGCCTTAGCTAAACTCAGTGAGTCATACACCACGATATGAATGAAGGACACGGACTTGTAGGAAGGAGCCTGGATAAGAAGGGCATAAGACAGGTGAGGGTAACAGAGATCAGAACACACCATCCATATGGATGAGACTGTCAAACAACAAAGTGTGTGGTGTGTGTGTGTGTGTGTGTGTGTGTGTACCTGTAGTTCCTGAAAGGTATACAAATGACTCTGAGAGCCAAGGCCTTAGGATACAGAACCTAAGACAAAGTCACTTCCTATCATCACCAGAGAGAAAAAAGAGCTATTCACATTAGGAAAGAAATACAAAGGGCAAAGGCATTCCTAAGAAATCCCTAAGAGCTTTACCCTGTATTAGTTTCTATAAGTTAAATTTCTACCTAGAAGATTCCATTTTAGAACTGTCACAAGAGTTCTGAGACAAAAATTTCCACTCTTAAATTACCAGGGGTGACTTGAAATCATGGGCATATGATCAAATGCATGGAGCCTTGCATGCAATACCCACAGTAGCTAATCACGGAGGAAAGGTCTTGAGATGCAGTTGAATTCCAAAAGGTTTTAACTGGCTCCAACTGAACCTCTGTCAAAACAAACAAACAAACAAACAAACAAACAAACAAAAAACCACCTCTGCATCAATGGCTTTCTTGCTAAAGACAAATATCTATAGTCAGAACAGATTTTATAAACTATCTGGTATGAAGTATATAAGTGTCTTCACTTTCAATTTTTCAAAAATAGGAAAGGACACACAGACAAGGAGGAGCATACAAACAAGCAAGAAGAATGAGGCAAGAGTTTTAGGACACGTTGTGCCTGGCAGCTTTTATTTACAAACACCCCTACACAACCTCTGAAGTACGTAAGGCACACAATGGTCAGGGATCTCTTTGTGATCCATGGCAATGGCATCATAGCAGTGCAGGGCCTGACTTTCACCTTTCCCAACTGTCCTCTCTCCTTTACAATCCAGCTCCTTGTCCCAGATCATCTGCATAGTACTGGGTTTCTCTCCCATAGACTCGTTTTCCATCTGTCAAGACAGTTATCATGTTCAAAAATAAAGAACAAGCCCTCTAGACAAAGAGCATGCATGGGACTGGGTAAGAGACGAGAAGAGAAGAGAGAGAGTTTATTTTAGGTGTTTATCTTTCAGCCAGTCCCTCAGGGGACCATTCAATTTCCCAAGAAACCATCTCTGCGGTTTAAACATCAGCCATGTCATCGTTTTCTGGACGCTGCTCATCTTTCAGCTGCAAGAACTGGCATACTCTCTCACTCGGTTCTGAAAATACACTAATAAACACCACACCTTGCGGATCTGTTTTAATCATCCCATGTCTTGAAATGGCTGTTTACCAATTTTGTGAAATATAATTAAATACTCCAACACTGTATTTAAGAAACATTAAAGATGACTTACTCTGATGAGGGCTGGGAAATTCCCGATCTGGAATGTCTACAATCCCTGATGCTGTAAAAAACAAGATTCCCTAAGAGAACATAAACTGGAATGGGAGCTAGAGAATATGGTCTCCTTCCTATTAAATATTATGATCCATGAAGAATATAACCGGCACAAGCTCACGGGGTATAGAAGTTGGTTCAACACTTTCTAACTTAGGGAACCCAAAGCCTGCGTTTGGTATTAGGCTTCAGAAGCTATTGTTTTTTTGTGGTTTACAGGAAAGGCAAGAGAGATGGACATATTCATTTTTTCCATTTTCTAGACTGGAATTCCTGCCCTGCCATTTGGTGCCTTCCCACCTTCTCCACCACCAGATGGAAACAGGCTTCTCATTTCAAGGAACAAATACCAACCCTAGAACGCACCTGTCTGTGTCTCTGAAGCAGTCTTCTCTTTAATGGCCCTGCGGTTCACTCTGCGGGTGCCTCCCTGCCATTCATGCATAGGGAGCTCTGGGCTGGGCTGGCTGCTCTCAGCCTCATCAGAAGACCAGCAGAACAGAGCAGAGTGGAGCGAGGAGACACAATTAAGCAGCTATGGTAGATTTATATGCCGTTCAGAGCAAGACCACAATAATAAAAGTCCTACGAAGTATCTCGTGTGCCAGACAAATACAGCACGGAGGCAAGACTTTGACTAGATTCAGCTCTCCAACTCAGGTGAGAGGAAGCTTGGTTTGCAGCTTCCTCTTTGGTGCAGCCGGAAGAGCATATGCACAAGCTGGTGCCTGCGTTTAGGTGGCTGAGTTGGCATGGTCTAGTAAACACAGAGTGTCGAGCACTTTTGTCAGATTATGGTCATCCGCTGTAATTTACCATGATCCACCCCATTTTTCAATGGTGAGGTTGCTGTGTTAAACACATAAACCAGTGTAGGGGGCTCAATAGATAAGTGGGCTAGGAGTACAGGGTGTGAAGTGAGGATGGGGTCAACCGCTACCCCAAACTTGCTGGGAAGAAGTAGCTGTGGGCCAGGCTGGATAAAGCTTAACCTTGACTGCCGATGTCCTAAAGAAGGGGTTCAAACTGAGTCACGAGGGTATTGGGAATGCTACAGGTATTCCAAAATCACTTTTCCTCAGGAGATAACAAGACAGGTTGGGGCTTTCTTTGGGTCATGTCCACTCTCAGTCATCGAGAAAAAGCATCAGCCCCTGGAACAAGACAAAGATTAGAGAACAGCTTTCCAGGAATGAATACTGTGAGAAGATTAACCACATAAACAAATGATTATTAACGGAAGTAATTATAAGATGGGCCAGGAAAACTGGGTTATTATTTTCATCACGACTTTCAGCTGCCTGAACAAGTTTAGCCTAAAATGCCTATGAACGAGTTCCACAGAGGGAAAACACCCGACCCATATCAAAGACCCACCCAACTAAGAAGCAACTGATGTATCCTGCAAAATACTGTCTGTGCTGATGGAAACGCTGCCGAGGAGAAATGGAACAAAGGAATGAGCGAGGTTCCTAAACAGAAGGTTCCCTTTCCTGCTCTCAAGATCTTTGATGGGAAAGACCAACCCTAACCAACTCCCGGGGATTCTTACTGAGTTTTATTGAAGGCTCTGTGAGGTGAGCCTAGCCGGCTGTTACCTGACCAGCTTGAGGAGTTGCTTGCAGGGTCGAGCCTGTATCTGATGCTCCCCTTGTTGTAGAATTCCCACTGCTACAGGAGGAATTTGTAGTAATAGGAATGGGAATCTCTACAAGGCATCAATATCTTTAACTACATCAGAACGGGAAGTTTCCTATCCATAGATCTTAGGGAATTCTATTTTACGACATTGTTTTCTATATGTGCATTAGTTTCTGAAGCAAAGAAATTATTAAAGTTGGTCCAAAAACATCACTTCCTCGTACTATAACGTGATCACCCCACAGGACATGTGCGTGCTGTGATGCAATATTAGACATTATTCTGCACAACTACAAAGACCTTAACTGTTGGTAGGCCTGTAAAAATAATAGCAAATATATTAATCTGATCCTCATACCACAGGAAGAAGCTAAGCATTACACCCAAGGGATTGTACTTTATTTTCACAAATGTATCTTTCATTACATTTCTTCACTGAGATGCTGAATGTTATACTTTAGCCTGAAGCTAATGGCTGGGTGCCTCCACTTCATCTCCCCTCAGCAGCTGTGGCCATCACCTAAATGAATACGTAAATTGAATTTTTGTGCAATGAATGTTCACCATGTCCGTAACTACATTAAATGTGGATTGGTGGCTCTGGGGAATAAGTTTATATTTTCTTTGATTCCCCAAATCCTGTATGAGAAATAGATTAAAACTATCTAGTATGCATATCACTTCTTAATTGTGAACAAGAAAAGTACATGCTCATAAGAGAGTTTTCCTTTGAGTCTGAGGTTCACTTTTGTTCACTAGCTGGCATAGATGTGGCTGAAATTGGGGAAATGCAAAAAAAAAAAACTTCAGTCAAAAAAAATAAAACCCCGATATGAGCTCTGCCTGTCATTTCCTGTTGATTGCACATCCCCGGTTGAGAAGATTGTGGGCAAGGCAGTCAGAGGACCCACAGAAGACATGTTTCCATGGGTCTTCTGGAGAGATTGAGAAAGAGTTTTTGTAGTAGCCTTAGTGTAGCCAAAGAAACATCCAGAAAAAGTTGAGTATCCCAGGACCTTGTTAGGGGGAGTCATTGTCAACCTAAGACCTGATGGGGAAGGGGAAGGACACGCTGTTGGGAGAGCTGACAGAGGGAAGGGTGGCACAAGGGAAAAGCGGTCATCATAGAAGCACGCAGCCACTCTAGAGCACTCCCGAGGTCAAAGAGAGATGGAAGGGAAAGCATGCTCCGTCCCTTCTGTCTCTTGATTTGCATCACTTCGCAAGCTGCAGTGCAGCCAGGAATCAGGTGAGGGTGTCCAGGACAATGGTGCCTCTAGCAGTCAGGGTGGAGGAAAGAAGGGCTCTACATCCAGATAAAAGCTCCAACCTCTGCTTGACTGTCTTTTCTTGACTAATATCGCATTTCCCACCATGTATTCCAGACGGGGGCTTTGTGAGATGGCTCCAGGGGGCAAGTTTCCTGTGTTTAAATTCACTTAAGAAACACTGAGCTAGCACATTAACTAGGTCTCATTATCCCGGGAATTTTCAAAGCTGTACTGTATTTACAATATTTCTTTGCTTGCCAACAATAGTTACTGAAAGCTGTGATGAACCAACCACTGGGCCAACACTAGGAACATGTAGTAAGTGGGGCAGACACCTCACTCACAGTTATGCGCAGATGAATGGAGGACAGATCACAAGCGGGATACAGAAGCCAATTACTGTACGAAGTGTTGCAATGTGATCTCAGACGGGAGTGAAATGTGCGGTGTGTCCCAACACAAGCTATTTAGCTTTGGAGAGCTTTTATTCTGGACGGCTTTTCGGGTGTAAAAGACAAAAAAATCCCTCTAAATTTCCCCCGATGGTTGTTGTATAATTTTGATATGAAATTTTACATAACTAAATGCTTAAGATTCCTAGTTTGGGGTGCTAGCTTTCACTGTGATAGCCCCAGAGAGTTGATCAGAGTAAAACTGATATCCGCGGAACACGGGTAATGGGGAGGGAACATACGAAAGAAGAACTGGTATGTCTGTCATCAAAGCCGTGTGCGCCACCATAAATATCCCATCGTCCTCACGCAGCCCTGTGACCTGAGTAAAACATTGGGACCTCAATTTGATAAATCAGGAAATTGAGGTTCGTGGATAGTAAAAGACTTGCTCACTGTCTCGTGGTTATTAAACTGCACACTGAAGATCTGACAGTTTTTTTATTAGCAAATTTAGACCCTTTCTACTTTATTGCCTATTTTATCCACTCTATCATGTTTTGCTATTTCTTAAATTATCAGCGTTTATAACAACACTTTATAGCCTAGTTATTACAAAGCTCTGTCGTGCTGTTTGTATTGGAAAAAAAAAAAAGAAAACCCACAAAACCTTCTAGAATTTCTCTGTGGTAGTAAAATAGGCTTCATAATTAAACACTTACCCTGCCTCTGTGAAGATGATGTATGAAGATTTTTATGTCTTCCCACTTGTAATGTTTGACTTGTGGTTCTGTAAAATTAATGTCCATTGATTTCTCAGAAAACTGTGTTTTCCTCTCACAGAGGGCTTGGTTTTAGGAGAACCAAACAGTACATCATTATCGATTATGATGGCCTTTCCCGAAAGCTGCTGTGAATGTGAATACTCTTCTAAACGGGTACTCAGACAAAACACTTTATTTAATTCATTCCCAAAATGTAGCTTGTCTCCTCGTAAGCTGCAACATAATTTACCTTAGAAATATCAATGTATTTTTTTCGTCCAAAAAAATGTCAAACAATAAAATCATTGTACCAAGCATTGGCTTTTATCCTCAGCTCTATTTTAGTAGAAGACCATAGAAAAATCTCTTCTTTGGAGCTGAGAAGTGTATATGAATATCTTCCCAAATTTGGGCAGTTTAAAGTGGCAATGGGAATATTGATAAGGCAAAGAGAGAGCACTGAGCTATTGAGGGGCACAGACATATCTTGGAAATTATCCTTCTCAAAGCCCTGTGTGCTTCTTTCTAGCTTTGAGCATGCATGAAGGAACCAAGCAACGTCGTGTAATTGCCAAACACCAAGGGTTCCAGAGGGAAATTACTAATCACAATTATTTACTGAAACACAAATGGGAAATTCAAGTAACCTCGGGGTTGCATTGAAACAGCCCCAGACTTGGGTTACAACTTCAAAATTAATGGGAATGAGCAGGGGGTGAGGCTGTTGAGTGTATTGAACAGCCTCGCCATAATTAAAGACCCACATGCAGCCAAATGAGATTATCCACCACTCTGGGAGAAGAGAGGGCTTACCCATCTATACAAGCCTCAGAACACCAGGTGGTTGCAAGTCCCTGTTACACAAGTCTATGCCTTGAAGAAGCAGGCTTTCTTCTGTGTCGTTGATGCAGTGATTGTCATGGCAGTCTTTTTAATTACTTTTTAATCTTTAATAATCATGTTATCAAATGATTTATCTAAACACCATTCTATGCCTGGCATGAGGCTTCAGGCAGCACACACAGAAAGTACCTGTGAGCAATCAACTCTAATAAGCATAGAGTGCTTAACTCTATGAGCTTCTAACAAACATAACTTGCAAATTAATGAAGTCTCTCAGAGCCAGAGATCTGTTAGGTTCATAGAAGATGATTAAAATAAGATTAAATAAGACTTAGAATAGAACAACAAACTCATGTAGAGGCCTAACCGGCACAAATCTGCTACCAGGTTCTGCCAGATAAACATATGTACGCATGGCGTGAGCCTGTGGGTAGACTGAGACCACTGCGATCCTCTGGCTGGTCTGTTCTAACTACGTTGGATGCCTGCGCTGTATCCTTCCCAGATAGGATTGTCCCACACGTAAATAGGGAAGCTACACAGCTTCCAATGCATAGTGCTTTGGACACTGTCCTTTAAGATGGAGAAACTCGAAGGGTCGGGCTCGTGGAACTGTGGATATAAGGGATGCTAAGAACTGAGGTAACGTAGCAATACTGTAGAAATTTAAAATGTAAGTTATTTTCCCTCAAAATACCTGATGCAATTAGAACATGTGGTTTGTGCTGTTTGTCGTTGGGTTTTTCTTGTTTTGCTTTGCTTTAGAGTCAGTATTTTGGTTTAGGAAGATTATTATTAGTTTCGTTTTCCTTTAGCTTTATCTGAATAATTTCTTCCAACCCATATCTGATATCGAGCAACAGACATCCAGACCCCTCACAGGGACCAGGGGGATCACATTAGAACCTAAGATTGGTACAGTATCGTCAATTGGCCTGGTCATGGCCAAAACCACACATTGCGTCAACTATTTGTGCTTTAGAAGAGTCATAACGTAGTAGGAGGTTATAGGAGACTCATTCTCCTGCACTTTCCCGGATGACACTAGAAGGCGTAAGTACTGTAAAAACGTAGGGAATGGAGAACCTAAGTCAGTTAAAGAATTCATCATCTAGATCCGACAAAGCTGGCAGGGCCGTTCTCATCTACTGCGTGAGAAGGAAGATCCAGTTAGTAAAGGCCTGAGACGAGCTGCCCACAGAGATTTTGTTTTCAGTTAAGCTGATGTTCATTAAGCACCTCAAAATAATGAACAATGCTTGAGTCGCTCAAGGGCTCCCCAACATCTTCTTGTGTCGTGCCTTTAACGTCATTTCTGTATCATGTTCTTCATTTACACTAGACCAAACTGATATTTTCAGCATTCTGTGTGTAGTCTCAACAAGATTTGAATTTTCAGTTTCCTATTACATATCAGTGTTAACTCTATCTTCCCAGTATAACTCAATCAGATTATAGATAAAGATCTAAATACCCACACTGTTGGAGGAATGAAGAAAAAAAAAAAACAACTCTTTTCTGATCTGACAAAAATATTTATGTTCTTATCATCAGACTGTTTTGACATTTCTAGAAAAGCAGACAGATTCAATATCAATCCGAGTGGACTCGTAAAAATGCAGCCAGAATGTTTTTGATGTCGAGGAGAAGAATGGCCTTAACTTCCAACCCCAATTTAGTCAGCTACCCACGTGTGCATAAGATGGCTCCTGATATTTATTCCTGTCCAGTTGTCTCCAGGGTAGTGTCTGTAGCCACCTTTCCAGACCATGGTGTCAGACATCTCATTTCTCCCCAGGTCTCCTGTAGGGACTTAGACAACAGCATTAGAATACACAGGTGACGGTGCCTGACGGAGAGGGGAGGAAAGTGCAGCTCCGCCACGGTGTTACTCCACTGCTCTGCTCTTGTCCCTTTGGCTGGATGTGAATTTATTTTTGTAACTCAGGGTACCACTGTTGTTCTAAAATACACCCATCATATCTGTTTTGATGAAAAAAAATACAAAGAAAGTTACTTCAGAAAAGGAAAGTTAGATCATTTGTGGTTTGTGGATCTTTTCAATCACTGATGGTAGAATTTTTAAAGTCTTTTTTTGTTTCTTGCAATGATTTCATCCGTTGTGTATGTAATTCTTTATTATCAATCAATCGAAGACCTATGAGCATTAACTATTCCAGCAGCAAGTCAAAGAAAAACCCTGGGTACAGACATTTAAACTTTGACCTTAAGAAGTAGTTACTCTTCAACATGATTCATCTTACTTTTGCTCTCCAGAGCTCTAATCTTTCAACCCTTCCCAGACAACCTATAATTCTGCTCCTTTGCCCTCTCTGAAATTACCTGAGTGCTGTCTCCCTTTGGGAAAGAGTTACTACCCTGTGTCAGAAGCAGTGAAGGTCAGCTCAAAGCTGCAGGTCCATCTGCCTGGGGACAGGGGATTCCTCAATAATTTCAATAGCCCCCCAGACTCCAAGAGTGAGTGGTTTTAGTAACTGATGACAGGAAAAGTACTATCCACATAGCAAGGAAGCTTCTCCCTACAGTGAAGAATTTGCTGAGTTCTGTGTATAATGACCATAGCTAATAGTGGGGCAGACCAACTGTCCACTCGCATAACACAGTAACAAGCCAGCAGACAACAGCCACATCCCCCGGAATTTGAGGCACGTTGCACTTCTCTTGAAAAGCGATCCGGTTCTCGTGCCTTTCCCTTGCCTGTCTTGTGGAGGTGCAGTACTCACCCAGTAGTTCACTGTCCATCATGAAGCCTGTGCATCCCTGGCTGCCTACACTCTCCGAAAAGATTCAAGAAATGATTTCAGCAAAGTTCTCCTGAGGGTCTTGTCTCAAGGCAGGCTAGCATCCACAAGTGTTGTGGGCTACAAATTGATGCTGAGTGCTCATATCAAGTCTCTATTACCTGAGACAGGGCTACCTGTGGCTCACTTACCAGTCCCCATGTATTCACAGGTAAGAATTTCAATGCATCAGCCCATGAGGCAGCAAAGGACTTCATGTCTGGCTGGATAAATAGCGAGGGCACAGAGGTTGGCACGTGTGTGTCACAAACTGACCTCCATTCATTCCTTGTTCACTAGTTTGATTAAGATTAACTGCTTAGTATTTTTCAGATTTTTCTTCCTACTAATTCCATGTTTAAATTCTAAAAATAAACTGCCACAGATGTGACCCTACATTTGTAGACAACCCATAAACATGTGTCTAGACAGTGGTCCTCTTAGCCGATTTTTAGTTTCAAGTGGACAGAAACTAGAAAAGGTTACATAGCAGAAGCATGAGGCAGGGCTCTGGGATAGCTGAGAGAAGACTTTAGACCCCCCTCAGTTACACAGTCCGCATCATAACGAGCATGACTCAAATTACAGAGAACTGGATGTTCTTCTACTGCACAGCATCTCATTTCAGCTCCAGTTTCTGAGACTAAAACTATACACTGAGCATCTGGATATTTGGGTGCTGGCCTTCTCAGAAGCTCCAGATGTGTAGCCTCATTACCATGATTTGCACCCCTTTTTTATCTTTGTATTGTTGAACTTTCCTCCCATCTTTTCACTGGTATGACAAGTTCCCTTCGAAAATGAAAATAAACCTGCCCAAACTCAGAATTATAGTTTATTTCTTTGATTGATTTCCTGGGTTAGTGTAGTGGTTTGAATGAGAATGGATCTCATATAGTCTTATTTGAATATTTGAATACTTTTTTGTTTTGTTTTGTTTTTTGAGACCGGGTTTCTATGATGTTACTCTGGCTGTCCTGGAACTCGCTCTGTAAACCAGGCTGGCCTCGAACTCACAGAGTTCTTCCTGTCTGTACCTCCCGAGTGCTGGGATTCAAAGTGTGCCCCGCCACCACCTGGCTCGAATATTTGAATTCTTAATCACCAGTTGATGGAACTGTTTTAGAAGGATCAGGAGGCAGGTCTTCGTGGAGGAGGTGTGCCACTGAGGTTTCAAAAAGCCCCCATCACCCCCAGTTATGCTGGTGGATCAATATGTAAGCGCTTAAGCTATTGCTCCAGTGCCATGCCTGCCTGCCTACTGCCATGCTCCCTGCTGTGATAGTTATGGACTCTAACCCTCTGAAACTGTAAGCCCTCTAATAAAGTTCCTTCTGTAAGTTGCCCTGGTCATGGTATTTTGTCATAGCAATAGAAAGTAGCTAAGACACTTAGTGACTTTTGACACTTGTCTTTACCCTTCTTTGTCTACGAAAACCAATGGTCTGCACTGATGTGATAAGAGTTATCAGGCATTGGTTGTGCACACACTTCTCTCAAGTCAAGTAAATCCGCACTTCTTCCCCGAGGTTTCATTAAGATAAACATGCTCATATTTGGCTAAGCAAATGAACCTTTTGAAGCTTCGTACGGAACAGAGCTGGCATTTGCTGAGCGCCTCTCATGTGTCTGTCATTATACCACATTAACTCACTTAATTATTGCAAACAGCCTCATGAATTATGGACAGTTATATCTACTCGGAAAACAGAAAGTCAGGCACCTCCCAGGTAATGTGAGTGTGCACGAATCGTGTAGCTGCTAAAGTGCAGAGGAGAGACTAGTGCCCAGACCCACCTGACTTCAGAATATCTGTTTTGACTGCAGTACACTATATTGCTCTTCCTCTAACCAAACTACTTCTTTAAGAAACAGAATAAGACTTCCAATCTATCTACTCTTTAAGCCAGAACCATAATAAATTCAAATTCTTTCTTAACGGCCCACCATATATTTTTCCCAGACAAGCCGGAGCAAGCAAGTCATCTCATGAGTGTACATGCTGGAATGGTGATTTTGAAAATCATTTATTATCTTTAATTCCTAAGTCTCATTTACATTTCTATCCAAATCATCTTTATACTTTAAAGATGGAAATATATTAATTTATTGTTGGACACTGTGGGCTTTGGGTGTACCTAGCATGTCTGTGCTCACAAAGTAGTTATCAGTGACCACAAAACAAAAGCACCTTTAAGCATGTAAAGTGAGGCTCGTTCGTGATAAAGAACGAATATAAATCTAAGACTATCTGTATTTCCAGCCACTTTCTCCCAGTTCTTAAGTATATGTGTTCTGCCTGCTGCTGCCACTTATCTGTTCCTTTAAAGAATTTCTTGAGTTTGTCTCTTCCTTTTTGAATGTTCGCATCACATTTTACTTATCGATTGCGTTTCTGTGTACATGTGCGGTCCTCTCCTCCCACCACACATGTGGGACCTGGGATCGAACTCAGATCGTCAGGCTTGGAAGCGAGCACTTTACCTGCTACATCATCTCATTGCCTAGATTTTTACACTCATTCTCCTCAACCTGGTCTGTGGATATTCGTTTCTTTATTGCCATAAAACCTTGCTAAATGCATTCTCTCTGCATCAAATTCGTCCGACATACCTTAATAGCCCGATGAATCGTTTTGAGGCATGGCTTTCATCTTCTCACTTTCTTGTACTGGCGTTTCCAGTAAACTTCGCCTATTTCGTCAAATCTAAAATCCTTCCTACCAGCTCCCCACTGCGCTCCTTCCCCTGCATAGCACCATCCCAGGCCCCTTGTCTGCATTCTAGTGAATCTGTGCTATATAAATCAGATCCAGTGTTCTTTCAGCTACCCTGTAACTGCCTTGGACCAGAGCCTCTGTGTGTGCTAACAGTGCCACAGAAAGTGTACATATGGCGGGATGAACTGCTGATAAACAGCCAGGACCTAAAGGCCAAAACTGCACCAGTGCCCTAAAGAATGCCCAAGAAGACCAGTGCAGTGCACAGGAACCGAGTTTCAGAGTCAAACACGGATGGGAGGAGGGGTGAAAGACAGTGGAAATTGGCGGAAAATGTTTAAAGTACCCATTTCTGGGACTTTGGGAAGACACCAGAGATCATCAGAAGTTGATGAAATCTCTAAAGAGGTTTCTGTTTTTGTCAGATGAATGCAGATCACAGATTCTCTAACTTTCCCCATGGGTGAAGTTACTCAAGGGTGTTACAGCCTAGAAACTTCTTGCTTGGTTCAGCAGCTTTCAAAAAGACCAGAAGAGAAACCAAATGCTCCTTCATCACGGGCATATTTGATCAAGCTTACCTTGCATGCCACTCCAAAGCTGTTTCTAGACTGACGGAGAAAATCCTTGCTTATGTGGGTGTATGCTGGAGGCGGGGGATGCTTCTTTATTATAAGCCTCGAGGTAATATAGCTAGAGCCAGTTCTTTTCTTCCTCCCTTCTGAAACTTGGCATCCTTTTATTCAGTGTTAATCTTCCTACTGACTCCAGAGTGCCAAAGGATTTCTCTCGGAGTAGTGGACGGTGTGAAAGAACTAGTGTGATGCTCCCGCTATATCGAATTTTTTTCTTCCTAGAGTGTGAACTTGAGGCTAAGTTTGTTGGAGAACATTGATATTTTAAATATAGCCTTAACCAGTCTTAAGCTGGCTAAATTCTAACTTGGCACAGGAGGTTTAAAGAAGCCCTTTCCGTATAATCAGTCTGAGAAATTCTGTCACAATATTATGCTCCTGAGGGGTGTGTGTGTATGTGTGTGTGTGTGTGTGTGTGTGTGTGTGTGTGTGTGTATGGGTAGCTCACAGCTCATGTACAGTCACAGGTCATGATCTCTGTCACAGCACTACACTCTTGAAGTCTCAAGTCTACCTGCTCAGAAATGTAGAAAATCGTGGTGCCTTATTTCGCATCACATTATTATCCTTGGGATTAAATGAGATCACATTGGCAAACTATGCGTGGGATGGATGTAGTAGGAGGAGATACACAAACTTGAGGATGTGTAGTAACCCCTTAGATATAGTGTCGTGTGGGAATATGTGTATTTTGTGACCAAAGCCTGTTCTTGTGTTAAAATTTATTTTTATTTTTTGTTACTTGGAAATATTGCTAAATGCGTCCCTTATATTTGTCATCTTTTTAATTATATAGCACAGAGGACTTTAGAGAAAAGATGTACATTCCCAAAAAATTAAATCCAGAGGTGATACTAACCTGGATATGAATCTCAAAAATAACAATACTAAATTTGCTTTGTTCTTAGTTTGTATTTACATTCAGTTTGAGGCCTGAAAAGGATGGAATTAGTTTTTCTTTTAAGACTGATTTTTGTGTGTGTATGTGTGTTTTGTCTAAATGTATGCATGTGTACCAATGCCCACAGAGGTCAGAAGAGGGCATCAGTGCCCTGGAACTAGAGTTATAGACTGTCACGGGCCACCATGTGGGTGCTGGAAACTGAACCCAAGACTCCTGCAAGAGCAGCAAGTGCTCCTAACCACGGAGCCATCTCTCCAACTCCTAATGTCTTCATTTAGTAAAGGGTGTCTACCATGACTGAGGAATTGTCCCGGGTGATGTGCAAATTGCGGGACATAAAGCACAAAAGCCCTGTTCTTGTGAGACGTACATTTTGGTAGGGATTTGTGCTTGATAAGCCAAAAAAAAAACCAAAGTTTAAGTTATTAAAGATGATAAGAATGGAGGGAGCTGTACTTGTAAATAGGTCAAGCAAGCTCCCAGGTGATATGATTGCTGACTGGCATAAGCTTGTTTAACACCGTGAACTACTTTATCGTCCAGCTTTAAACAAAACATTTCGCTGCTTGAAATCTGTTCGTATCCACTCACCTCTGGCCTGGTTAAAACTTCCTTTCCATGTGTGGTCCTTTGGGAGACAGCCTGCTCATTCTTCATTTCGCTCGTCTGGCCCCGCACACCCCGCAGCTGCTGGCAGGAGTAACAGCTAACTGCTGACGACAGAGTCGACACAAATAAGCTTCCCTGTCACGTGCTTTTTCTTTAGGTCACATCCTCCGAAGGAAAGCCTAGCTCAGACGTTCTCAACCTGTGGGTAGAACGACTCTTTCACAGGGATCACCTAAGACCGTCTGCCCATCAGATATTTACATTATGATTCATAACAGTAGCAAAATTACAGTTACGAAGTAGCTGTAACAAAAATAACTTTATGGTTGGGGGGTCACCCCAGCATGAGAAGCTGCATTAACGGGTCGCAGCGCTAGGGAACTTGAGAACCACCGCCCTAGAGGGTCACACCTTTGGACTTTACCAAAAAGCATTATTTACAGGATTTTTGTTTTGTTTTGTTTTTGCCTTTTTCTCTCCCTCTCCTTTTAATTGAGTTCTGCCATGTGCTTTTAGACTTCCAGTAGCCTCCTGTCTGACCTCTACGGAGCTGTCAGGAACGAATTTCTTCCATTTTATGTATTTGTGTGGTACACGCAAGAGTGAATGTGTGTGTGTGTGCAGATGCTCACACCTGTGTGCATACATGAGGAGGCCAAAGGAGGGTGCGCAATGTTCTCTATCACTGTCTGCCTAATCCCCTCGACACAGGGTCTCTCACTGAAACTGAAGCTCACTTTTTTTTTTTTTTTTTTTGGCTAGGCCAGAAAGCAGCTGGCAAGCCCCAGCGACATGGCCTTCCTGCCTCTGAGCCCCACCAGGACCAAGGCTCCAGGTGTCCTTGGCTTTTTACAAGGGTGGAGGGGATTCGAACTCAGAGCCTCAGGCTTTCACAGCAGTGCAGTTAGCCACTGAGCCATCTCCCTAGTCTATATTTTATGTATTTTTAGCTAAACTTCCTCTTTGTTTATCAGGTGACGCACCCCATCTCGGTTGCCTAGCGACATCGTCTTACTAATGGCCTCTCTCAAGAGAAACTTCAAGTATAAATTAGAAAATGTCACAGCAATGACATGAAGAAAATGAGGGAGGGCAGAACATGTAATTATGGGGGAAAACATGCCAGGCAGAAGACAGCAGCAGGACATGGGGCACTTCTGTTGCGTCAGAGTAGAAGGGAAAGAGATAAAGCCAGAAAGGGTTTGTGGGATACTAGGGTCACTTCAAGACTTCGGCTTTTCTTCTTTAATACAGGAAATGTCCATGAATTGTCTTGAGCAGGAGAAAGGTTTGACTTAAGCTGTCAAAAGTTCTTGAAACCCTGGTTGTTGAAATAGCCTCTGGGGCAACAGCCTCCGAGACCAGGAACCGGGCCTCACTGGGAGAGTGTGGAGGAGAGATTGGGTTCCAGGCTGGCGTGAAGGGAGTCTTCTTGGCAGTTCTGGTGCCAGGAATAAGGGATGGCATTGTGATGCCAAGATTCTTGGTTGGAGTGATCAGAAGTATGGAATTATAAAGAACAAATATGGCAAACGCCACGTGTGAAAGAGTTATGACGGGAGAGAAGGAGTTTGGTGCAGAGCCATGTGGAGTTTGAGATGTCTGTTAGATACCACCTGGCAATACCTAGCAGGACTTTTGGATATGTGAACTAGGAATTGTAGAGCAAGATCTAGAAACAGCCCCTCATGTCAACAAAGGCACTGAAAAAAATTAGCTTATCTTCAATAAGTACTACTGAAAGATAGCTTTGTAGGAAAACACCTAAAATGTGGACTCCTATCTCATGCATGTATATTAATCTGAGATAGAATGTGTTTAAGGTAAAAATTTTAAGCCTCCTAAAGGAAGCATGGGAGAATCTATGCCATGTGAATTAGCCAATGTCACCAAGACCAGAGAACATGGCTGTCGCTTCAGAGAATCCCCTCATATATTTCCAGGCCACTCTACCTCAGTAGCGAGGCAACTGCTCCTCATAGTGTAGTTTTCTCTTTGCAAGTCCAGGTAAGTGGAGACATGGACAGTATGTACATTGGTGGGGGGAGAGGGGATGGGAGAAGACAGGAATTCTGAGTCAGCAAAATGTTGTTAGTATTTGTCAATATTGTCAAATGTGCCAATAATTTATTATATTTTTGCTGAGTAGTATTTCCTTTTATGAATGTACCACAAATATTTTATATATCCTTGATGCACATTTGGATGGATTATGTTGTTTAAAAGGTTGCTATGAATATTTTTGCATATGCCTGTTTTGAAATAAGTTTTTATATTTCTTGTGTAACTATTGACCAATGGGATTGCTGTCCAAGGGCATATACACACCTCAGTTATAAACTATTGTCATAGTTTTTTACTGTGTGTTTTTCATTTTTGTGTCTGCACAGAACTGTGTAAGAGTACAAACTGTTCTACATCCTTCTCAAAAATTCACATTCTCAAGTTAGACAATGATTTTATTTTGTAATTGACCTTGGTAATTTATAAGGTATAATATGTTGATATAGGTATATGTAAAAGTTACTTTCCTATTCCTGTAATAAAACACCATGTTCTAGGCAATTTACAGAAGGAAGACTTTGTCTGGACTAATGAATCCATAGGAATAGGGGTCCATCAGTATCACCACTCGGTGAGGAATCTGCCTGACTCCATTTTGAAAGCAGGAGCCATTATGCTGTATTGTTAAAAATCAGTTTTCATTTACTGTAAGAGCTGAGTTGCTGTTTTTAAGTCTGTTTACTGGAACATAACCTGCCGAACCCATGACCTTGACTTGTTTCTGAGAGCACCCTAACCCTCATTACCACCTCATTACCATGTGGTGACCACATGGTGTTTTTGGAGATTTTTCTGTACTTCCTTGCTGTTCCATTATCTCTCTCTGTAAACCTGCTTTGCAACCTCTCATGATTTTACTCTTTAAAGGGGGCCCAAGAAATGGGTTCAGGGCTGCTCTCTTTAACTTAACCTAGAAGGCAGTCACTGGCCATCTCTTGGGTGCACGGCAATAAAAATCAAGCTTGCTTCAAATTTGGCTCAAAATTGTGGTAGTGGTCTTATTCTTGCCTGGTAGAACTAACATTTTCTGGAGGTCCCCAGTGAGATTCAGACCACCCATCCAAATTCTAAAGCTGGACCTCCGCTCAGGAACTCTAGGGATGAGGGGTTATCTCAGGAGGCATGTACTTTGACATATTCCTAGACTCCTAGATGTGCCTTCATTTTACAGATTATTGGAGTGAACCGCTGTTCCGAGAAATGCAGCAAGCATCTACAGAGGCCTCCTGGTAGTTATAGTCTGGTGCTGCTCTGTGGGATTCCAGTCTGGGAAGAGGAGGGAGTTCCAATGAACCCCAATATTCTCCCATACAGGGCAAAAAGTGATGCCATACTGCCTGCTTGGTCTAGTTTTTGTGTCTTGTCTGTCTTGTCTTTGGACTGTAAAACCCAGTGGTAGAGAATAAGACCACCACAACTGAGCCAAACTTGAAGCAATCTTTAATTAAATTAATTAAATACTGGCCAGGAAGATGGACCCTGACCTGAGGTTTCCATGGAGTATATCTGCCACCTCCAGAGTTTCCACAGAATGGCACCGTGGCACAGGTGCTTAAAAAGGCAGGACCCATAAAGCATTGTCCTACCAGGTCCAATCAGTGGCAAACATCAATCCTGATGTACTTCCTGTCTGGGTTATCTCCCACCTACAAGTGACTAAGCATATCGGATGCATTTGGAGCACATCCGGTACAGTAGGATTAACCAAATGGGATCTTGACATTCCCCACCCAACATTCCAGGAGGTGTGTCCTTAGGCAAGTAAACATTATAGAATTATGTCTTTCTGTACTTCATCTGAGCAGCCCCACCCAGCACTCCAGGACATTTTGTCCTTGTTCTATAGATCTCTTGGCACAGTAATTAAAATTTAAAACACAACTTTTGATCTTACAGAGCTTCCTGCCTTTGGCTTCGTTTTTACTGTCTTCATTCCATCTCTTGCACTTTCTATGTTATTTGATTTATCTTGAACTGAAGGTGGCTGAATGGATGGACAGTATGGGTAATAAGGCCAGCAAGCCTTATTTCACAAACAAAAAAAAAGTTTGTGAAATTTCTTTAGGCCTCTAACCTGTGTTTAAAGAAATTTCACAAACTTTACCCCCTTCTATAGTCAAGAAGGATTATAATTAACCTAACGTGAAGAGTTGCCTCTAAATATTCTCTGAAAATGAATGACCCACATTCAGGTTGACTGCACCCAGACCCCCCACACTGGCACTTCTGATTCTCAGATAGCTTGGGTGTTGGTAAATGTCACCCTCAGTAAGTCCAATGACCCAGATCGGGCAGATACATCTTGTCCTGGGCTGAAGCAATTTCCAACCCACCTCCCTACATGAACGTTTGTATGGTCTACAGCAAGCAAGGTTCCTAAGCCTGATGGTCAGCATAGAGGGCCTGTAGCAGAGGCCCAGGAACTTCCTCTGAAACCTTTTCTGAGGACTAACAGGAGGAATAATCCCTCCTCTCTCCACATCACCATCTTTACCCTCACTCTCCTCCCCACATCCACCTCCACCTCCACCACCGCAGTGTCCACCGCCACGGCCTCCCTGTGCCTTCTGTCCACTTCAACCCCTGCACCACCATCTAGCTCTTCCCTACCTCCCCCTGTCTTCTCACCCCCAGTTCTTGTCCACATCCCTCTGCCTTTTCCCCTCCACACACCCAAGAGGGTGTGGCCCTCTCAACTCCTCCTCCAATCCTGGATCTGGGACAGCACATCACTCCATCCTTGCTCCCCTGTAGCCATTTCCTGACAATCAGTACCTGTATGTCCCTTTCTCCACTACAGATCTCCACAACTGGAAGAACCATAACCCCCTCTCCTTTCTGTACTATCCTCAATTCTTTAATTTCTCTCATTGATGTTATCTGTTTTAATCACCTCCCGAAGTAGGAAAACTATCAGCAGATTCTCTGTACCCTCTTCACTACTGAAGAAATGAGATGGATTCTCATGAGAGTAGCCAAACCACTTTCTAGAATAGTTTCAAGAACGAATGACTAGAGGCAATTGGCCTCTAGTGCTATGCCCCAATGAGACTACATCACAGAGGGAGGTAGCAGGTCACTCAGTGCGCACCACCAAGTTCTGTCAGAAGGGACGGAACAGGCAGCCCAAGAGCCCACTAACTTCTCTAAGGTAGCAGGTATAAAGCAGGACCCAGGAGAAACACATTCAGCTTTCCTGGAGCACCTCCTGGATACCTATTGCTTATACACCCCTATAGATCCAGAGGATCTGATAAATCTCAAGGTGATTAACCTGGCCTTTGTTACTCAGTAGGCCCCTGACATACAGAGAAAGATACAAAAGAAGGATGTTCTCACAGGAAATAACAGGTCAGAACTATTACAAATAGCCCAGAAGTTGTTCGACAACAAAGAAGATCTTTTTGGTAAAGAAGATGGGGTGGGCCACCTGGCTGCACTACAAGCCCATGCACCCCATGATAAAAAGAGGAAATCTTTACAAAAGGACCGGTGCACCTACTGGAAAGAAATGGGTCATTGGAAGACTGAATGCCGTGACAAACTGTCAGCTCATCTTCACCTTTGATTAGGCTGACCCTGAACTGGGGTTACCTAACCCGGACCAGACTGTCTCAAGAGTTCAAAAACCCTCCCACCACCTTCAAAGAAGCACTCAACAAGGATTTAAGCCTCTTCCACAGTAAGTACCCTGAAGTAACCTTGCTTCAATATGTGGATGATTTATGATTGGCCAGTAAAGATGAGGAGGACTGTCTGAGAGCTCTGGCCCACTTAAGCTATAGAGTCTCTAAAAAGAAAGCCCAAATTTGTTGGCTCCAGATTATTTATTTGGGATATTAACAGAGAAAAGGGAAAAGACTGTTGTCTCAGGCCCACATAATGGCTATAATGCAAATCCCAGCTCCAACCACAAAGAAACAAGCTAGGGAGTTTCTGGGAGCTGTTGGATATTGCTATCTTTGGATACCCACCCGGGTTTACTGAAATTGCCAAACCCTTATGTTCTGCTATGGCTGGGACAACACCCCTTTGGAATGGACTGAGAGACATGAAGAGCCTTTAAGAACTTAAAAGAGGCCCTTGTATGGGCCCCTGCTTTAACTCTCTCTGATATCTCCAAGCCTTTCATCTTTACATCTACGAGAGAAAGGGCATTGCCAAAGGAATTCTGACTCAGAGCCTGGGTCCCTGGAAAAGGCCAATACCTTACATCTCAAAGAGACTTGATCCTGTAATCTCTGGATGTCCCCTTGTTTAAGAGTCATTGCAGCCACCACAGTTCTTGTAAAAGAGGCTGACAAACTTACGCTGGACAGACTCTTAACTCTAACAGCTCCACACACCATGGAAGCCCTGCTGAAGAAAGCCACCAACCGGTGGATGTCAAAAGCCTGTCTGACTCAGTGCTAAGCCCTTTCTAAGAGACCTTTGATAAATCCTTGGCCATCAACCCTGCCACCCTGCTGCTGAACAGCACCCCTGAAGAACCCATCCATGACTACATGGAGATTCTGGGTGTTATTCAAGGTATACAACCTGACCAGACAGAAGTTCCTCTTACCATCAGAGATGTAGGTCTTTACGCAGATGGCATCAGCTTCATTCAAGAAGGAACCAGGTATGCTGGAGTGGTGCTGGTCACAAGCTAGAAGGATGTCAGTTGGGCACAAGCATTGCCCAGGGACATATCCAGCCAGAGAGCATAAATAATTGCTCCGACACAGGCTTTAAGGTGAGTCGAAGGGTAAAGGCAAGTAGCTACACAAATAGCCAGTGTGCTTTTGTCATGGCTCACGTTCATGGACACATACATGAACAGAGAGGTTTACTCACCTCAGAGGGAAAGACTATTAAAAATAAACACGAAATTGTCCTGTTGCTAGAAGCCATCTGGTTGCTAACTGAACTTGCCAAAATACATTGGCCAGGACACCAAAAAAGACAAAGCCTCCAAACTCAAGGTAACAACTATGCAAATCAAGTCACCAAAGAGTCTGCTCTCAGGGAACCTAAACCCCAGACCATCCTGAAAACCTCTGCTGTTCTTGAGCCTCCGCTTTGCCTCAATGAAGATGTTCCTGGTACTACCCGGAAGAAATCAGGTCATATTCTGACTTGGGGGCTCAGGAGAACCACAGTGGATGATGGATCTTGCCTGACAAAAGGATCTGCATGCCAAAGGAACTGGGCCAAAACTGGCTAACTGCCTTGCAAGGCTCCATGTGCTTGTCACCTAAAAAGATCTAAGAACTCATCTTCCCCGACGCCTGGCTACCTGGACACTGAGAAAAGCTTCAGAGCACTTCAGACCGATGCCTGTCCTGTGCCCACATAAATGCAAAGAAGGACATGCTTTCCCCAGGAAAACAGAGTCAAGGTACTGTATCTGGTGAATTTGGGGAATTGGACTTTACTTAAGTCAGGACTACATGGCTACAAATATTTTCTAATCTTTGTTGGCATCACAGGCTGGGTAGAGGCCTTTTTATCCCCACTGGAAACAACCCAAATGGTAGCTAAGAAATTAATAATGAAAGTTATTCCCAGATTTGGCCTCCCCATTATCTCTGGAATCCAACAATGGTCCAGCTTTCACAGTCAAGTTATCTTAATTTTTCTTTAAGACTCTTAACATAAATTGGAAACTTTGCTGTATGTACCATCCTCAGAGCTCAGGAAAGGCAGAAAGGATAAAGACAACTTTAAAGTAGATTTTAACTAAATATACCCTTGAAACTGCAGACCAATACAGTGTCTCCAGATGGAATGGGTGGTCCAGTGGACAGTATCCGACCAGTTAAGTAGCCTGGACCTGAGGGAAAATTTTATCCAAGGTTAATTACAATCCTTTTAAGGACTCAAAGACTGGAGAGGGCAATCTGTTAACAGTCTAGCATGTACTCAAGGGATCATGGAAGGTGGACTTACATCACGATTCTCCAGACACCCACTGTTGTTAAAGTTGCTGGTATTCCTGCCTGGATTCATCACCTTGCATCTCAAGAAGACAACCAAGGAACCCACAGAAGAGGAGCCCAACCCCCAGAGGTGGAAAGTGACTGAAAAAGGACCACTAAACATCAAACTTTCTAAGGTCTGACTGTCTAACATAACTTTAAAACACTATGTTCTTGCTGTTGGAATCAGCATCATGATTTTCCTATGGCTAATAGTTTTATTGTCTTATTTTCATCCTATGTAAACAGAGCCTAAATGCATCTTAACAGGAGAAATGAAAGCACTCCTATCATAGGAAATACCCTGATATTGTCTTGCAGTGAAAAAGATTGCTTTTATCCACTGGGGACCCATGGTTTGGATGTTAAAAAGGGAACAGATAATCTTTAACTGAAGAGATGGAGAGTAGTTGAGATGGACCTAACTAACCATAATACAATACAGACCTCAGCAACATAATATACAGACCTCAGCATGATACAATACTCTTTAAAGGGTTCTGACAACAGAAATCATAGATGGGGTGAAATACAAAGGGGAAGGGAAGATGCATTAAATATTTCAACTGAGCTTAGCATACCCAGAGTAACCCTGTCTGTAACTAATAGTATGGGGTATAATCTCTGGCTCCATTTAGTACTAAAAAAGCCAACCAAAAAACACCTGAGAAGATTCCTCTATTCCAGATCTCTTAAAAATACATTGGTATGGAATAGGGGTTTCATTTAAAATTTATACAAGGATAATGGGGGACAAAATGGAAAATGCCCCCACTAGTGTTTCTAAAGCTGCGGCTGAAGTTCCTATTAATAATGTCATTTTCCCCTACTGTTATATTTTGATTACGACATACAATTACAGTTGATCTATGTAAAGAAATAGACAAAATGTCACTTGTTTTTTAGAACACCCCAGTCCTCTCTGGTCCCTCACCCCCCATCACCCTCCCTAGTCACATGGCGACCACATAGTGTTTTGTGAGATTTTTCTGTAAACTTGCTTTGCAACTTCTCGTGATTTTACTCCTTAAAAGGGCCCAAGAAATAGACTCAGGGCTGCTCTTTCTAGCCCGACTTAGGAGGCAGTCACTGGGCACCTCTCCTGTGGCTTTGAAACCTTGATGCCTACCCCCAGTGACTTATTTCCTCCAGCAAGGTCGCACTAAACCTACCCAAAGAGTACCACCAACTGGAGACCAAGTATTCCAACATCTGAACCCACTGGGACTTTCTCTTCAAACCACAGTAGTATATAACGCAATAGCATTATATTAAATGTATAGATTTATCTATCACTTTCGTGTGTGTGTGTGTGTGTGTGTGTGTGTGTGTGTGTATTTTAAGAATGTAAAAGTTTTATTCTTAAAATCTTTAACTATGGTTTGGTGTAGTGCAATAAACCACTAAAGTTTATCTCTCCTGCCAAACAGAGAGTTTCTACTCTTTTCCATTCCTCTTCCTTTAGAGCTTTTAACTATAGCCACTCTGAGTTTGAAGTAGTGTTTCCTGGATGCTATGATACTCCTTTTCAGCTAACTAATGGCGTTGAGCACATTTTTAAAGGTTTAGTGTTTATTCTTATGGTTTTTATGAAGTTTTGCACGTTCTCAACTGCGGGTTGTCGTTTTACATCTCTTTCAAGCAATCTGTGCATTTTCAATACACGCACACTGTACACCATTGCTCAGGTACATTGCAAACACTTTTTTAACATTCTGAGACTAAATTTGTCATTCCTTCATTCTGAAACTAACTTTATAAGTATTTTCAAGAACAAAACTCAGAGATTTTGATGGCATTCCCTACCAATTCTCTTCCTATGGCAAGTGGTTTTTTTAATGCAACAACAGGAGTGATGCCATATTGAAAACATTTCACTGACTGAGAGAAGCCAGACTCCCGAAAGAAAAAGCACAGAATGCAGCATGATTCAATTCGTACGGATTTTGAAGTAGAGGAAACCAAGGATGGTGTCAGAAAGTCAGTGGAGGAGTTAGCTCTACAGTGAAGTAAAGCTGACCAGAAAACACATGAGAGGATTCTCGGCCTTGGATGCTGGACACAGGAGTCACTTCAAGGTGGCATAGGCATTTTTCCGTGTTTCCATTTGTTAAAACTTCATAGGCATTGCTTCATGGTAAAAGTCATGGAAAGGCAAGGGCCACAGAGAACATGCCTCAAAATAGTAAAGGATACATACAGATCTATAACTGAGAGCATGCTAAGTGGAAAGAAATCAAAACGTTCTCATTAAGATTAGCAACAAGACGAGGGTTTCAACTCTCTCCACTTCTATTTGCTATAGTGATTGAAGACTTGGTTAAAAGAAGAGAAGAGAAGGAAATGAAACGGTAACAAATAGGGAAATAAAAGCATTCCTTTGTGCATTTCATATAGTCATACATTCGAGACCCTAAAGATCTCACTAAAAACTCTTAAAGCTGATAAACACCTTCAGCAAAATGAGGGAATGCAAAATGAATACACATAAATCAGTAGCCTTTGTAAATACCTAAGGAAAAACAGATTTAAAAAGAAATCAGAGAATCAATCTCATTCTCAAAAGCCTTGAAAAAAAAGTCAACACCTTGGAATAAACTTAACCAAGGAAACAAAAGACCTTTAAGGTGAAAACTTTTAAGAAGCTGAAGAAGAAACTTAGAAAAACACCAGAAGATGGAAAAACTTCTCATGCTCGTGATTGGAAGAATTAATCTTATGAAGATGGCCGCCCTACTAGAAGCAGCCTTCAGATTCAATATAATCCCAATAGAAAAACCCAAGGCCATTCTTCAAATACATAGAAAAACAATAAAAAAATTCATATGGATGTCCATATGACCAAGGACAGTCAAAAATAATCCTGCATGAAAAGAGTACTGTGAGAAGTATTATCATGCCTGATTTCAAATTGTACTGCAGGCAGAGTCATATTAATAAAGACAGCCAGGTACTGGCACAAAACAGACACATATAGCTGGGCAGAATTAAGGACCCAAATAAATGTATGCATCTTATAGTTGCCTGATTTTTGACAAAGATGTGTGCTTATATATGTGTGTGTGTGTTTGAGAAATGACAGCATCTTTAGAAAATCGTGTTGGGAAAGCTCTATTTCAGAAAATGAAACTTAATCTTTACCTCCCTATACGAAACTCAACTCCAAATGGACCAAGAACTTCAGCATAAGGCCTGATACCTAAAACTCCTAGAGGGAAAGACGGGACACACACTTAAACTTACATGTACAGGTAAGGACTTTCTAAATAATACTGGTGGTGCAGAGAATAGGACCAGCAAGCAACAAACAGGAATATCATGAAACTAAAAAGCTTCTGGACAGCAAAGGAATCTTTCCAGCCCTTGAAGAGGCAAGCATCAGAACACATGAAAACCATTGCTAACGATTCATCCAACAGAGGACTCATGCTTAAATAAACAAAAATCAAAATACTAAATACTTTCTAAAAAATCAATTTAAAAATGGGCCACGGAACTGAATAGAAATGAAATTAAAATAAATGCAAATGGCTTAGAAACACGTTAAAATGTGCTCAACATCCTTAGCCATCAGGGAAATGCAGATTTAAGCTTCTTTAAGACTGTCTCGCTTCAGTCAGAATTGCCATCATCAGGAACACACATCCATTTGTATTTGCAAGTAATTAGATGGAACTGGAAATGCGAATGCTGGCGTGGCTGTGGAAAGGTGGTGACTTCCATACCCAGTTGGTGAGAGTGTAAAACTACAGGAACCACTTTGGAAATCAGTGTGGCGTTTTCTCAAAAAACTAGAAATAAAACCTCTCTGTGAGCAGCTATACCCCTACTAGGTATACGCCCAAAGAACTTTATGTCTTACTACGGAGACGCTGCATGCCCATGCTCATTGCTGGTCTACTCACCATAGTTAGGGAATGGAATCAACCTAGATGTCTGCCAAAAAATGAATGGATGTCAGGCGGTGCTGGCACACGCCTTAAATCCCAGCACTCAGGAGGCAGAGGCAGGCGGATCTCTGTGAGTTCAAGGCCAGCCTCTTCTACAAAGTGAACTCCAGGACAGCCAGAGTTACAACAGAGAAACCCTGTCTAGAAAAAAAAAATACATACACAATGGAATATTACTCAGCTGTAAAGAAAATTGAAATCATGAAATTGGCAGGAAAATAAATATATCAGACTGGAAAAATTATGACTGAAAGACCCTCGGTCCCAGAAACAAAATGCATCATATTCTCTCATATCTTTTTGTTTTTTGTGTTTAGCTTGGAGCGCAAGTAAGAACCAGGAAACTAGGAAGAGTCATGGGGAGGAGAATGTATTAAGGAAGGTGACATAGTAGATTTTAGGTAAGACAAAAATAGAGGGATGGAATGCTAGTGGTAGAAAGGCTTAAGCTGGATGGAGAGCTGGAGGACAGGGAAGTGAGGGGGGTAGGGGGGACCCATCTGAGGGACTTGTATATGGAAAAGCTGTAGATAAGCCTACCATATCACATCTCAATGAAAAAATATTATTGGAGAGATGACAGAATACATGTGATTGGAAAGAATAAGGGAATTATAAGGTCTAAATGACTAAGCAGGGGGTGAGGGCAGTGTGGTGGGACATGGGAGGATGTAATGGGTATGTTAGTACATGTCTGAAAAAAACCTTTGGAAATCCACTAGTTATGAAGCTAATTTCAATATAAAATTTTTTAAAAAGAGTCTGAAGGGAGGAATCCTACGTGGGTGAACAATGATGCTCACAGGAGACATGAGTTAGTAACTGAAAATTTCAGTGATGAGCATGGGACCCCTCACTATGAGCTATCGTTCATGGTAGGCACAGAGATCTCTAAAATGACACAGACTATTTGTCCTCGGTTACCCACCATAACTACATGGTAACACCCAATTGCTGAAGACACCACACCATTGGCAGCAGGGAATAGAAAAATTGATCTCACATCCACCAGGAAACTTCCACCCTGCTAGTTAGCTTTTATAATGCCAGTAGGCATTTTGCAGGCTACAGGGAGAGAAAAAACTTTAATGATCTTGCCTAGTACAAGGTCATGAATGCTACAGCACAGACCTGTCAGGCAAGAAAGGTCTTCTAAGGCAACAGTGGCATAACTGTTATGGGGCAACCAGTTGCTTTCAGATGAGATTTGAGGCCTACTCCACATGAGGGAATTCCAAGCTTAATATTATAAGCCTGCTTAAAATCCCATGGCTGAGAATGCCATAGGTCCTAGGTGGAACCTGCTATAGCTATTTTGTCAAATTGCCACCTAAATATTTTTATTTAAAAACTATAGATGTAGTCTGATCTCAACCTCGGTCAGAGAGGCTTATTTTGCTTTGGGCAGCAGTCAATGCAAAGACTCATAATTGATCAAAGAGAACAAGAGGTGTAAGTTCTCAGCCCTAAATGCGATATCTTTATCAACTCCCCCAAGTCACACACCCACCAAGGCCCAAGGAAGAGTGTAGGAGGAGAAGCAGAAAGACTGTAAGAGCAGGAAGATGTGGAAGAGAGCTATAAAATATTGTCATGTTATTTCATTGTATACATGTATGAAATTCTAAATAAATAAATAAACAATAAAAGTAACAAAGTAATAAAAGTAACATCTACACTTCTTGCTTGCTTGCTTTTAGGTTTATTTATTTTATTTCTATAAATGTGCATCATACACACGCCTGGTACCTGTCGAGATCAGATGTTATCAGTTTCTCTGAAACTGAAGCTATGGATGGTTATGAGCCACCACGTAAACCAAACCCAAGTCCTTTGCAAGAGCAACAAATGCTCCTAACCTCTGAGTCATCTCTTCAGTGCTGGTCTCCATGTTTTGACAAGTGAGAGCTAACTTTGATTTTCAACCCCGCAACTGACCATTGCTGCGCTTATCTTCTGCATGAGCAGGTTAGCTCCCTGTCTTCCCAGTGCTGGGACAAGTTCTTCCCAGAGCAATCACATCAGTACACAAGCCAAGTGGGAACCTCCCAATGCCAGCTGGGGCAGGTGCTTGTTCTGATGATGATGCCAGGAGGGAAGGGGTTATTCATAAAGGAGGTAGAATTAGTTGTTACAGATATGTTAAGGATGAGTTATTTATTCCAGTATTTCAGCTGTCCCCATTGGGCCCACTGGGTGTTAAAACAACACCTTTGGGGGGTGGTGAATACTATAGGACAAGTCCAAGTCTGAACGCTTCCACAGTCAACTTTCCAAAGGAACTGTGCATGTCAAATTGATTCAACTATTTCATGAGCTGATTTAAACTCATATTCCTTATTTTTGTTTTGTTTTACACGGAGCATGAATACAGGCTCAACTTTGATGCATTTTCCAGCTGGCAGAATAGTACTGAGTCCAGGCTTTCTCCATCCTTCATCATAACCCAGTTCAGTCCAGGGGACAGGCTCTAACTCTGAGTAAGCACATATTTAGTTCATAGCCTGGGTTATTTATTAATATAAATCATCTAGTGAAAGTCTCAGGGTTGAAATCTTTAAGGTTCTCAAAAGTTTGATGTACAGTAAGTAATCCCAAATAACTTTGATTGAATTATTGATAGCACTCTGTAGTGTTTTCTGTCTCCTACCTTGAGTAGTTAGGTTACCACAGTCACCTTTTGATGGATTTCCCTGTTCCTTTCTAACAGCCTTGAAGTTTCTTCTTGTAATGTATTAAGGGCCTAGGAAGGAGAAACCTAGCCCAGCAATGCGTGAGTATATGTACATTAAGGGCATATGCAGCAAAAATTAACACTAGTCTAGTACTGCTGACAGAATGTGTATTTTGAAACAACTTGTAGGGAATATTTCTAATGTTCGTAATACACAGAAGCTAGTGGTAAATGTTTAAAGTAAAAATACCTAAACACGGTCTCTGTGTCTTCGGCGGGTAAGGTATATGGATGGGGTTCAGTGAGCCACTGAGAGAAGGGAACTCAGTCGGTTCTAGGCTCACGGCTACCTCATTTTGAATCCTGGCTCAGAATTTACAATCCGAGTTTTTAAAAGTGCTGAGCCCTACTTTCTTAACTTTACTAGAAGAATATTAAAACTACCTATGTTATTAAGTTCCTGTGGATATTCAAATCCATGGCGGGCTCCTGCTATGTGACTGACACTTAGGAACCACGAAGTTATTGGTTCTCATCTTTATTACAAAGGATGTCAGCTTTCCATTGCCTCCATTAAAAATGTACTAATGCACCAGAAGGCAGTGTAGTTCACTCTTAGTGGGTGTGTACTGAGTTCAAGGTGGAGAAATTGTGGCGTGGTACTTGGTATCAGAAGATCTTTTCTGGACTCGGTGTCGGCACTAACACTAGCAATCAACTACCCCACCCCACGGCCTCAGGGCTCAACTGCTATCGTCTCATCTCTTTCTGCCCAGTATTACACTCTAGAGAAATGCAAAAGAGAAATAAATCAGCCTTCAGACATGGCTATATCAGTGGTGGTGCGTGTGTACAAGTCACAGTGCTGGCAGGTAGGGGAAAGAGGGTTAGGAGTTCAAGACCTGTCTCAGCTGTATACTAAGCTTGAGGAATCAAGCCTGGGCTGCATAGGACCCTCTGTATCTAAAAGCAAAACTGATCTTTTGAGAAATAAGTAGACTATATCCACAAGTGGCAATAATTAGGACCTTTGACCTAGTGTAGGTCATAGTGCTTCGTGACTCATGAAAAATGTGTATCAATTTTCCAAACAGCTAGGATTGTATTAAGCTCTAATGACAGAGATTATGCCATTAATCAAAAGTTCCAGCTGGTCGTTAGACGCTTTTGACTGATTTTGTTGGAATTACTTAACAGGTCGAGTTCATTTAATGTGCTACAAAGAATGAGAGCTCTTTGGTGAGGAAAGTTTGTGACCGAGTGACGTGGTCAGTGTCAAAGAGAACAGCCCATCCATCCACTGATGCTTTCACCGGAAAGTGGAAGTCAGCCCTAGAGGCTTTGACAAAGCGTGTAACAACAGAAATAACACAAGTGCCCAGTACTGTTGAGCGTTACCAGTACCCAACTCTCCAAATACCTCTATATGGATTATTCTTTTAAGCCTTACAACGGTTTGTTTGTATCCATTTCACAAAGAAGAAAGCAAACATTTACGGAGGCCAAATGCCATCTTACATTGCTCGGTCTACAGAACATGAGTGTTTCAACCTGTAGAAAGTAGCTTTAAGTATTTCACCAATAATGTGCAAGCCATAGGTTTAAAGTCACGCTTTTATTAACGACCCGATTTTTAGGAGGGCCAATGGTTGGTGTGATATCTGGATAACGCTTTTTTCTGTCATTTAGAAAAATTAACTGTGAGTGCATTTATCCGCTTAACAATTATCACTAGAATAGCTTCAGTTTACTTTGAGTGTCGTCTTGTTATTCAATATCTTCTAGGTTTGTAAATTCATATAGCAAGCATGAAAGTACTAAAAATATTCAATTTTCGCATTAAACCAAGCAAAACGTAATTAAGGAAGTAAATCTATAGGAGGAGGAAAAAAAAAAAAAGCACAATCAGATATGCATTGTAACAGCCAAGAAAATGGTTTTTGGATTATCCGGTAATTAGGAGGTATTTTGTTCCTGTTTCCTTCTCTTCTGCACATTCATTTACTTGCTCCATAATTACAGGGAACCTGCTAAATACACAGGGAAATGACCCTAAATTAAGGAAGAGCACAGAAAAACCAATGATGTTGGATGGTTGTTGGAAGGAATTAACCCGAGGACTCCTCCCAGAGGTGTACTCTGATCTTCAAGGAGAGGAGCAGATGGACCCCCAAACAGAAAAGTTAACACTGGCCACACTTCACTTTGTGTTTTCCAGATAAATCTTCCCAACTGAATGTCAATTCTTCATCCAAGTTTTACCTCTAACCCTGAAGGTGCTGTCCCAATCTCCCCCCAAATACAGAGGTCACTTTGAAACAAATTCTAATACCAAGCTTACTTGCTTTTTTTTTTTTTTTTTTTCTTTTTTTGAAAATGACTTTCATGTAAAAATGCCTCAGAGACCTAGAAGTTAATCAGCCCCTATCAATACTTGGATCTAGCAACAGCATGAGGAGGAAATTAAATTGTTCTTCGTTCTTTTGTGTAAAATGGATCAGAACCTCGCTCAGTCTTCTCCATATTATATGCAGAAGTGGAACACAGCATTGCCGCCGCCACCCCCTCCTGCTGAATAATGTAAAACACAGATACGGAATGTTCTAGAACTTTCCAAGTTGGCAAGGAATCTCAAGGAGAATTGTATTTCTCCTGGAGGTGTATCGTAAGGTTCAGGAATGCAAGTTAATGAAAGAATAATTCTCTAGCAAATGAGATGTATTCAACATGAGCCATCAGAGGCCCCAAGAGTCTATTTCCCTGGATATTTATGTCAGTGCTCAGCTGAACCTCTGTATTCAGTTTTAATAAGGATACCCAATTCCAGATTTCTTTTCCTGTTTCAAACTTTTCAGGGATTGCGTAAGTGTGAAATGGAAACCTTGTGTTCTACTGACTCCAGGGTGCTCAGCTTGAGCTATATGAATAAAATATGACTCTGATCATTAAAATGTAATAAAAGCTCATACTTTGAAGTCTGAACCTAAACAAGCTGGCTTCCTGGTCTTGAGGGCAGCTTCAGCTGTGTTCTCAGCAGGCTTCCTCTGCAGCAAGCCCAAGCTTCATAGACAGCAGGAAGCCTCCTAACCCTTGACCAGCACAGCACCATACACATACACACCATACACTGTGGAAATCAGAGTCATTTCCACAGTGGGAGCTCTGGTTGCTTTCAAGGCTCTGTCATTCTCCGGAGTGTCACTCTCTCTTAACCACAGGCACTTAACACTAGCAGGATCTGCTTAGGCTGTATAGATATGGTTTGTATCTGAGGGTTCTTCACTTTGTCTGACTTTGTCTCTCCAAAAAAAAAATAAACCTCCTTGCAGGAGAACAGAAGATGGTTGCTTTTCAGGCAGATCATCCTGGAAAGGAAGGTTGGAAGGATTGTTAAATGTTCCAGCAAACTGGACAGTGGAGCTAAGCAACAAGGAAGGCCCTCGAGGAAAAGCATAGAAGCTGCACGCCTGTGGTCAAGGCTGTGCTCCTGGGGTATCCTGCCAATGGAAATATGCCCCACATAGCAGAGGGTGGGAAGTTGACCTAAACTACTGCCATTACCACCAGGAGTCTTCAGACAGGATTCCAACATCCAGAGATGCTCTCCTATGGGCTATGTCTCTAGGTAGGCAGGAAAGTGCTCTCCCACACACATCCCAGTATGAAATGCACTGTGCCTGCTGGAGAGACTTCTCCTGTTATCACACATCACAGACAGAACACGGAGCTAACTGCCTGAGGAAAAGGTGATTTCAGTGAAGGAAAAGGAGGCAAAAAATTAACAAACAGATCACCAACCCCCACGTACTAGGTAACTGCTATCAGGCTTCTGTTGTACTTTTCAGAAGAAAGAAAATACTTGCTAGCAAAAGCAGTAAATAAAGTTTATATGTAAGGTGAATTCGGGACAGTCATATATAGAAAAAGGCGCTAACTTCTTGGGAAGATAAAAGTAAAGGATTAGGATCCAAAATGTAAAAGCCCAAGCAAGCATCCAAGTGCTACAGACATGCAACTATCACAATACAGCCAGTTTTTACTCTACTCAAAGACCAATCGCTGCTAACTTTGACTAATATCTAGCTAGCAGAGCAGGGAAAGGCGATTAACACCACCCCCACCCCCACCAAGTCTGCTTAAAATTAGTGGGGCTTCTGAAGAGTGTGCCAGCAACCTACGACACACCTCTCCTACGGTGTGTCTTTCCTCAGGTCTGGAACTGTGTTGAAGAGATACTTTTGAGACGTTTGAGCAGAAGCTCGAAGAGATCAAATCCTCAGGTAAGGTGAGAGCAGGCCTTCTTTAAAACCAGCACAAAGTTCTATGCTCAACTGAGATGCTTGTCTTAGCCTTACATCCCCCCTCGGAGGCACCTCAGTCTAATCTCAAAGTTTGTCTGATACGTGGAAGACATGGGTACCATCGGCTGCGGTTTTACTCTTTCACGTAAGCCAGAGTCAGATGCCCCTGGCCTTCATAACCTGCTTATATCCTGTTCTGCTTTCTTCTACCTGCAGAATGACACTGATCTACGTGACTGACACCTTGCGGGGTGGGGGTGGGGGTTCCTTCTGTACTCAGTATCACAATAATGTAATTAGCAAAAGGAAAATAAACTTAAAATGTTTGCCAATGAACACATAGGCTCCAGAGCAGGAAACTGAGACCCTCCTGTCACAGAGATGACCGTTTTTGCTGTTGGTGGGGCCTGGTTTCTGAAGGAGGGCTGAGGCATCAGGAGTGATGGAGTTAGTGTTGCTTGAATGCGTACTTTTTAGGGCTGACCACTCGAGAGTGAATAATCATTGGAGGGCAAGAATAAATAGTAAGAAGGAGTGGGTGGGAAAATTCCAGGGTGTCGGCCAACTCAATGCGTTAATTCTTCTTCCCGTTATATTGGTTCATTCTGGATGAATAAACAAACTCTGTGGCTCACAGATTGCAGAGCAGAACTAGAGTTGTGAAAAGTACCGATTTCACACAAATCGTAAGGGGGATCGATGTACCTGATGGTTAGCCTCAACTAAAGTCCACTGTAAAGCTTCTAATGCTGGAAGAACAGGACAGAAATCATGTCCTGTATGGAAAATGTAGCCAGCCACCTGTGACTGGTCAGGGCATAGATTTCAGAGAAGAACCTACTACTTCCACTCTTCCTATCGTACTAACTGCTTTCAAAATACTTATCCTTATACACACAGGCAAGTGTGGCTCTCGCCCGCTACTCAAGGGTTTGTTTGTTTGGTTTGGTTTTTTTCCACAACAGACAGAGACTACTACAGACAACAAAATGCAGAAAACAATTGACTGTGGGGTGCCTATCCCCATTTGATACATCTTCAACACGACCCTATATCTCAGGGTCAGGGAACAAAGCAGAAGAGAGCCCAGGAAGATTGTAGAAGTCAGAAGACCAGGAAGGCTATTTGGGGTTGAATCCTCTAGGGGAAACTGCACCATAAAATCTAAACACTGTGGCTGCCTACACAGCACCTGAACAATGATAACGCCAGTTGATATACCACTGTGGAGGGAGGAAATCAAAGGGGACCCGCTGCTAGATGAAGAGCTACAGGCAATTAATAACTGCTGGGAGAGAAAGAAAGAGGATGAGTTTTCCCCAGGGATGAGCCCCCTAAAATGGTTACCAGTCCTAAGTCAGCCCTAAAACCATGCATACAATACGAAACAGACTCAGCAGGTCATATTTATATATGTGTATGTACGTAAAAATAGTAATTAAAGAGTAAGAGGTCATGCAATTTTTTTTAGATTATAATATAATTACAACATTTTGCCGTTCCTTTTCCTCCCCCCAAACACCCTCTACCCCCCCCATACCCCTCTTCACTCTCCTTCAAATTCAGAGCCCATGAATTTTAAAAGAAGGGAGAGCATGGAAGAGATTGGAAGGAGGGAGAAATTATATAATTGTATTTTAATTTAAAGAGAAAAACTTCTTCACCTCTCTTTAGCAAGCCCCCTGAATCTCTAGGGTTTTCTCTATTACTTGTATTTTATTGCACCCGACAGTCCCATTACCTCTTCCTTTTTACTTTACAAACACTATCTTGCTCTCTCCTTTCTTAGCTTTTCTTGCTCTTTTTCGTTTCTCTTCCATTTCTCCTCTTATCACTAACACGTATTTGTTTTTTAAGTGTCTTGTGTGAGTCACTGTGCTTTGTTGTTTGAAGGCTACATGTAAAAGAAATACACACGTAACCGTAAAGGAGGCATGGGAAAAATAAGCCTTTGTCTCATCTCAAAATTACCCCTTGCATCATCAAAGGCACCCCATTCTCAGCCTTCCTAACTCAACAAGCCAGACCTCTTTCTGTAAATTATCTGATTGCACCGTCTAGCCAAGGTCACAAGGTCAGCCACTGGGCTGCTCACCCCTCCCTATCTTCTCTGCCGTATCTACCCTATTCCCAGCTTTTCGCAGCCTCAATCTAACCCAAGGAGAACAGCAAAGCCCCTCAATGAAAGCAGTCTATAAAGTTTAGTCCGCCGACCCGTGGAGGCGCTGCGGTGACTAGTAAAGTGCACCGGGATCCTGCGGGTGTGGCAGCAAAGCGTGCCTGGTACAGCGCAGATGTCCGTCAGGTACTTTGCCTGCTGGGCCTCCTTACCTTGAGCTGGTGACCTGTCTGTGCTTGCGTTTTTCTCCTTCCCTGGCAGAGCTCTCAGGCTGATCAACTCTGGCTGGGCTGGCCAATAGGAGACACTGGTTGGAAGGAGGCAGAAGCAGAAGTGTTTCTTTGTTTTACTCCTGCTTTGGACTATTTCTCCCCTGTTTTGCTGCTTTAGACGGGACTCAGGTCTGACAAAAAGCTGTCTCTAGTTGTGACTGGGTTCCCTTCGGTTGAGTGTTCACGGTGGTTTCCACGTTCCTGCGGAACTTGTAGGATGCTTCTAAGAAGCAGCCATCTTCTTAAAAGGCAGTGCCACCTCAACCTCTCCAACACCCTCACTCCACAAGGCACGGGACTGCAGCCATAGCCTGTACACCTGCACCTTCCTGCCACCTCAGGTACATTTCTGACATTGTAGGAACCACAGGCCCAACTTCCCTCCACTAAAGGAAGTTCAAGGGCAGGGTATGGAACCAAGCAGCCTGGATTCAAAGACACAGAATGGGGGCACACCCAGCAGCACCCAGGGTCTGTGCCAACTGCAGTCAGGTCATGGGAAGCTGAGCAGAGCAGCCAAACAGTGAACACTTCCCTGAGCTCCCTGGATAGGTGTGGAGGACTCTCAGGCCCTTGTGAACCAGCATGGTGAGGTTGAATTTGAATGGATATATATTTTTTTTTTCCTTAGGAGATATTATTAATTTCACAGAAGAAACACAAGTCAAAAACTGAAGAAAAAGGAGACTGTATCAAAATTGAGAACTGTTGTGCAGTAAAGTACACAATTAGCAACAGAAAGGGAACCCGCCTATAGAATGGGAGAACAGTTTTGCCAATGTAATAGCAGATATGAAGTTAATACCCAGAATATACAAATAACTCAAAATAAGAAAAATGAACGAAGGAATCGAATAGATATTTCTCATATAAATGGCCAGGAAGCCATTGGAAAAAAAATGTTTAGCATCACAAATATTAGGAAAACGCAAGTCAAAACCATAGTGATATGTTACGTCATGCCTATAGAATGCATACTATTAAAAAAGTTGAAAATAGCAAATGTTATTAAGGATATGGAGAAGGTGGGGCAAAGGCATTGTTGATAGAGAAGTCAAGCCGTGGAGTCAATATCGCAGTATGATGGTTTCTCAAAGACGTCGAAAATGGAATTACCACATGTTCCAGCGGTTCTACTTCTCAGTATATTCTCAAAAGAATTGGAAGCAAGATCACAACAGGTATTTTAAATGACTGTTCACAACATTATTCAAAGCAGCTGGAGGTGGAAGCCACGCCAGTGCCTCGACCCTTGAGTATGACCCTCGACCCTGTGATGTGTCATTCAGTGGAATCTGATTCCACCTTCAAAAGGAAGGAGAGCTTGATACGTGTTGTAATGGGTGAGACTTAGTGACATTATGGCCAATCAATAAGCCAGACAGAGAAGACAAACACTGTAGGTTTCCGTCGACATGAGTTACCAGGCAGGGCCACACTCAAAGCGTGGAGGAAGAGGAAGCAAATGAGGGGTTGTTTGAGAGTACAGAGTTTCATCAGTGGATGCGCATAACGTAGTTAAACTCTACGCTTCAGAATTGTTAAGATACTACATTTGATATAACACATATCTTACAATCTAAAAACAAAAAAAAGTTTACAAACAAAAACACAGGGCCAGCGGGATAGCTCAGCAGGTAATGGCCCCTGTCACCTGTGACGCCCCACCCCTGGGACCCACACAGTGGAGAGAACCAAATCTCAAGCTGTCCTCAGACCTTCGCATACACACACACCCACACTCCCAGACACAAATCAATAAAACTAAATGCTTTTTTATAAACATAAATTCTACTGTATATACACTTGAGAATCTGTATCATGTTCTAAAAGAATAAATTAAGGGCAACTGGATTTGGGTCATATTATATATTTTTATTAATTCATTGAATTGGGGTTTGGGCCAGAATTTCTTAGGAAGTGGTGATTTTGAAGACGTGATTGGAAGTAGTGGCCTGACTTTGGGTTTTGGTGAACAGGCCATTATACATGGCACATAGTCTTATTGCTGTGGAGCCAGGGCCAGTAGCTCTACACTCTGGTTAAAAAGTAAAATAAAAGGCAATTTGATGTGGAAAAAAGGAACACCGAATTTGAATTTGGGGGCCAGGTATCTCAGTGGGCAGATGCACTTGTACCAAGGGTGTCCAGGCTTCATGAGTTCAGTTGCCAAGCCCACAAGGTGATAGGAGAGACCTGACCCTGAGAGTTGTTCCCTGACCTCCACTCATTCACCGTGGCAAACACATGCCTGTGCATGCGCTCCCCCACCCCCACACACCCCCACTCCATCTCCCTCTCGCCCAACACCCCCCCCACACACACACACACTCCATCTCCCTCTCTCTCAACCCCTATCTCTCTCCTTCAATAAAAATAAGTATATTCGAAGTTAGGAAATCTGGTCATGAATTATCACAGAAGTTGTGACCTTTTTGCAAATCAAATTTTTCCCTCTTAACCTTGTCTCCTTCATCTGTAAACTGAGGCAGACAATGCCTATTCTTTACGTCTTTGGCAAGGCTCCACCTGAAAACGTATGTGGATATACGTTATGGCTGCATTTTATGAGCTGCACATGTGATCCCAAAACTGTGCTAATGTTAAACCCCACTTACGTTCCTCGGTTCGTGTCCTCCTGAAATGGTTTTTATGTTATTTTTCCAAGTCAGTCTGTTATTTATTCATTCTGTCAGCTCAGGTAATTTAGTACACAATGAAGAATACATGAACAATTAATAGCAGTGTTGTGCAAACACTTATCTTTCCATCTTTATTGATGTGCAAGCACACCCCTCCATCTTGCAATTAGCTGTTGCCTACCTCCTTGGTTTTTTTTCTTCTTATCTGTCTAACATCATACACCATCCTCAAGCATCAACATGCCGTGTAAAATAGCCACGTTGCTGCAAAGCATCAATGTGATAGAGTTTACAACACTATTCTTGAATAGGCTCTGCTCTTAAAAGACCAGCAAAGACCAGAAGGCTTAGAGGAGAACCTGTGTGCTAGACATACCCCTGTCCGGTAGTACCAGGTATATAATCTGATGAAGTTGGGAGTCCAGGCGGCATTGACCTCCTTGGCTGAGAGGATTCTGAATAAGTAAGGGAGATAGTGATGGATGTGAGGGTTCTACAGGAGAGAGACCCAGAGGCTGCCAAGTTATTAACCAAGAAGCAAAGGTAGATTTGTCACAAGCGAAGGGACAAAACAGCTGAGCAGAGAGCAGAGAGCCAGCCTGCAAATGGCACACACATTCAGCAGGAGAATCCCCAAATGCTTCAGTTGGATTCTGACACTGCCACCAACTGTCACCATTGACTTACCATCGGGAAGGATGTGTCACCTCTGTCAATCTTCCAGCTTCATTAGCTTTCCACTGACACACCAAGGATTTCACAACAACAGCTGAAGGGAGGAAGAACTTTGTGGCTTCCTAGGGCTAAGTCCCTGATCACTTGGCTCCATGTGCTTGGGGAGAATATCACGTGCAGGTGGTAGAGGGTTCTTACCTCAGACCAGATAGGAATCAGAGAAAAAAACAATAAGGAACCAGAGACAAGATTACTCCTAAGGACCCACCCCAGCTGACCTAGTTTTTTCCTACTAGGTCCCACCTCCTAAAGTTCCCAGAACCTCCCAGAGTACCATCAACAGCTGAGTAAGGATCAAACATTCAACATGAGTCTGTGGTGGAGGGGTGTTACACACACAAATTCTAATATCTAAATCAAGTGATGCATAGGGATGCTTGCAAAATATATGAGGTTTCCTAGTTAGCTTCAATTGTCAACACCTGACACAACTGGGTGTTATGTAAAGGGGTCTCAGTTTGGAGGCTGTCCCGATCTGATTGACTTGTGGCCATGTCTAGAAGGAATTGTCTTGATTGTGATGGTGTGGGAGGGTCCAGCTCACTGTGAGCAGTACATTCCTTGAGTAGGTGATCCTAAGAAGGTAGCTGAACATGAACCAGAGAGCAAACCAATAAGCAGCATTCCTCACTTGAGTTCCTGCCCTGCCTTCTCTTGGCGATGGGCTGTGATCACAAGTGTGAGCTGAACCAAGCCCCTGCCTCCCCAAGAAGTAATTTGTCACAGTCATAGAAAGAAAACTAGAAGATGAGATCATACACATAAAACACTTACCAAGTGCTCAAAATTTGGGGTTATAACACAAGAGACAGGCAGAAGGATTACAAGCGTGAGGCTAGTCTGGGATATATGAGATCCTGTCTCAGGAACTAATGACAAAAGGAAAAACAGAATGAAAAGGGGCAGAAAAGCAGGGAGAGGAGAGCGGAAGGAGGGGAGACAAGGCGGGGAAGAGAAGGGAGGAGAAGGGAGGCAAGGTTAGGTAAAGAACTGTGGGTAGAAAATGAACTTTGATGTGATGTTTCTACTTCTTAACCACACTCAATGCAGAGATTCAATGAGGTCTTTGCAAACTGTCCACTGCCTGTCAATCCTCTGAGATTGAATGGACAAGCTTACCTAATGAGCTGCCAATTGATCCCTCTACAAGATGTCAAGTGTTCTATAAAAGCACTACTTAGGTTGCATTCAAAGACTTTGTGAAAGTATGACACGCCTACCTCCTGCTCTGAACCCGTGCTGTCCCCAGCTGCAGAAGAAAGGACTTTTGGCTGCCGAAGTCTGAACACCCAGCATTAAGAACAGCATCTCTTATGTCCCTGCTTAGAAAACCGTCAGAAACCGTCAGGGTGAAATTCATCCTTCATTAGGTATCTATTGGCAAAGGAAAATACCAAAATCTACTCTAGACATTACAGATTCCCAACGAATGGCAAACATTTCCAAAGTGTTAATAAGGAGCAGGCTTAGCCACCCGTGAAAGCAAACTCTGTGGTCTGAGAAGGTAAATGGCATGGAAGCAGCAGGAGACTGAGAGTTCACTACTCAGCACACCATGACCCCCCAGCCCCAGGACCGACATGTTTCCTCTCTTGCTGACACAGGAACAACCTTTGGCTCTCTGCTTCGGTTCATGTAAAGAACAATATCCTACAGATAAAAGTAAAACAAAAACAATAGAGTTGATGTGGGGAAAGGGGGCTTATTCAACACCCCCCTCTTCCCCAAAATAGGCTCTTCACTTGAAAATATATTCTATGGCTGCCTTTATGGAAGTCTAAAAAGCTGACCAACCTAATCAGTGGCATTGGAAGTTACAAATGGGTCACCTTTGTTGACGATAAAGAGACTAGGGCCTGAGTTAGTGTCAGCTGGCTCTGACATCCTGGGAATATTTTGCTTCTCCATTTGGCTGGTATAAATATACTTGTGTTGATGTACACCTGCTTCATGAGATGGTCACTTTGACTTGTGCATTTTTTATAATCATATTATATATACTTCAGCTAAAATTTTTACTAAAAGGAATTCTCCCTGTATTGTTCATGTTTTAAGTTTTCTGCGTAGTGTGATGGTGTGATGTCTCAAAATTTTCTGGCTGGAGAGAAGATGCTTCTCCTAGAGCCAGTCCATTCTTAAAGACAGCAAAGGCCCCAGCCTGGAAAGACAGTCACATATACTAAGCAGCCAGGAGCCATACCTCCTCCACCCAGGCTATCCACCCCATTGGACTGAATTTTCCTCAGTCCTTCCTGAGCCAGAAGCCTGACAAGTAGGGAATTTTCTAAAATTCACACAAACACATACACACACACACACACACACAGAGCAAATTGGCTAATTTTGTCCTTTCTTGGGAACCACCTCAATAAGCACTCAGGCCTCCTTCCCCTTGTTTCCATATTATGTTCATGAATGTCCTGTGCCCTCTTCATCTAGCCCCATTTGGAAGCCATGCCTGTAGGATCTGTGAACATAACAATTGTCCTGCACTTGATCTTCTTGTGGCTAACCTGACTGACCATCTCACAAAAGAAGGCAGAATGTGTAGAGAAATAGGCCTGTGTGAAATCTATGAAGGGATCTACATTCAGAGGTCTGGATGGAATGTAGACACACCTTTAATCCCAGTATTCAGAAGGCAGTGGTGGTCCACGACTTTAATCACTAAGAGAGAAACAGAAGCAGAATGTGGAAGCAGACATAAGAGGAAAAAGTCAGACGGAGTTAGAATCAGTCAATTACAAAACAGTCAGTTACAGCAGGCAGAATAGGGCAGTGAGAACTCACAGAGACACAGAAGCAGTCTGAAGAGTCTAAGTTCAGAGGGAGTTAGTCGGGTTAGCTCAGTCAGCAGTGAAACCTTAAACATTCTAGATTGTATGGAGGCTAAAGTCTTCCAGTTCTAAGCTTAAGAGTAGATTGTACAGAGGCAGAAACACTCCAGGAAATGCTCTAGTACTCACGACTGGTGATTTATTCTTTGTCTAAACAAAGAATAAAAGCCTTTACCCTGAATCAACATCAACACCTATACCCCAAGTGAATTAATGCAAACAGACAGACAAACGAAAGATAGAGAAGGAAGAAATGGCTTTATTGGAGTGAACTAATGGACAATTTCATCTCATTTTATATATAAAATGTATTATATATCATACATGTGCATTACATTGATTTTCTTTGTATATGAGCATGTGAATGCGTGTCTGCTCTCATCCTCTCATGTGTGTTGTGGGCACCTGTGGAGCTCAGAGGACAACTTGCAGGAACCAACTCACTTCTACCACCATGGGCATTCTGGGAACTGAACTCAGGTTGTCAGATTTGGTAGCAGGTGCCTTTACTTACTGGGCCATCTCACTGGTCCTCAGTCTCTAGTATCTTATAAAGGAACAGAGACATATTGGACTTATTAACTGTAGTCTCATCATTATTATAAGCTCCCTTTTTTTTTTGCTCAGATAACTTACGCTGAAGCTCAAATTCAATAATTCATTATTAATTTCTTGAAGTTGTGTTACTTTATTTGGCTTAACAAGTAAATCTATATTAATCATAGCTATGAAAATATTTTCTTCTTTAAATGTGTTATTTAAAAAAACTTTAAGATGCAAAGAATATTCTACTGATCCTAACAGACTAAAATTTGCTTATTCATTCATTCATTCATTTGTTTCTATATTTGAATTTTTTAGCTTTATTTTTTATTATTTTCCTTATTTATTCTTCTTTTTTGAAGAAAGGTATCTATTAGGGTTGAGGAAATACACGCACATGCAGCAAATACACAGAGAACAAGACCAGCGAAGCAGAGCGAGGACTTGGAAAGCTGAAAACAAGTCTCTTAAAGGCTGAGTTTTAAAGCCTCTGATGAGTTTTTCTCCCCTAATTTGGGTTCGATAGTTTGAAGAAAGCTCGGATGGCTGGTTAGCCCACTGTTGCACTGTCCTGAGCAGGGTTTGAACTTGAGCCTGTGCATCAGCAGGGCCCTATTGATGGGAGACAAAGTTGCATGCTTTTGTCTTAAGTCAGGAGGGTAAGGAAGGGCAATGAAATAAAATCATGCCCTCTGACTCCCCCCTGATTCCCTTCCATTTTTCTCCAATACATCCCCCTCTCAACTTTGTGTCCTTTTGTTTTTTAAAGAACCCACTGAGTCCAATGAGTGCTGCCCACAATGGATGGGTGTGGAGTCACATCCTGGAGTGTGCATAACATATCAGAGCCCACGCCCTCAAGGAACAATTCTGGCTTCCTCAACAGCTATCAAGTGCCAATAGCTCCTCAGTAAGAGTTGGGGCCTTATGAGCTCTTCTCTCTTCTATGCTAGAATTTTGGCTGCTTTGTCTTGTGCAGGTAACCACAGGTGCTATGAGCTCATGAGTGAAATACCCACACCATGTCCAGAAGACAGCATTTCATAGCACTCCTCCCCATCCTACATTCTTTCTGCCTCCTCTTCTGAAATATTCCCTAGTTTTGACTAGCTCCTTAAATATGACCAGTTATGAGTCTCTGGATTGACTGCTACCTACTAGCAGACTCAATCACTACTAGATTTGTGGATTTAATTCACAAATCTAGCTTCATGGTTCACAAATTTATCAATATGTTTGGTATATTTTCTACAAACTTATTCTCAGATACAAAGATTCTAGCGTTAATTGGTGGTTGTTTGCTTATCTTTATCTGTGTCCTTCTGGCTTTCTAGTCATCTTAGTTGCTTTATCTGGACCTGGGCCAGACACATCATCATTCCTAAGGTTTCAGTGTAGTTCTTAGGCAAGAGGGGCAATCTCTGAATTGACTGACCATCTCTTCTGTTGTGTAGCAGTTTGCTCGTGGTCAAAACCTTCCATCTTAGAGTAAGACACAGAATGTTTACAGAGAGGTAAATCAACAAGATAGTCTTAGGGGTGGTAAAACACTCCATTTTGCAAAGAGACTAATTAAGCTCAGGAAGTAAACAACTCAATAGCTTCAGGAAGTCACTGAAACTGACAAGATTCACTAGGATTAGTCCTCCACAAGAGTATATACTCAGTAAGGAGTGATGGTAGATACTCTCAGACAAGCAGAACAGCCTAGAAGAATCAGATACCTGCTGAATTGCCCCGAAGATGCTCAAGCCAGCTGAACTACCTAGAAAGGACATTCTCCAATCCGTTGGTCTGCCTGCAGATTGTACAGTATGCTCCAGATTTCCAGCTTTCATGAACTGGCACCTGTGCTGGGGTGGGCTTGTAGAAATATAGCTACCTTGAGTAATCTCTGCTTCTGTGAAGAACCCTTCACTCATGTTCCTGTAACTTCCATAAAGCTCATTGGTTTACCGTGGCGGACTTGGGTGGTATCCATACTTTGATCTATTGTTGGTTCCCTATTTGGGGTGAGTTATGTTTGTTCTTATCTCCCCAGGAACAGTGTCAGACATCACCTTCTCATGCCCAACTTCTCCTGTCCTCACTGGCACTTTCAACGGAGAAGGTCATCACTGGCCTCTCTGGTCTGGATCTGGGCTGTTGGCGCACTTCTCACAGATACTGTGAAAAACATTACTTGGGTTTGCCAAATTAAGGTCACTCTGCCTCGTTTTTCTAGAACTCATATAATCTTATTCTAAGGTAAATCCATAGTAATGATTCTTAGAGCTTCTGATTCTCCTTGCACACTTGGAAACTTTGGTGTATACTCCTACCTCCAAAGCAATCACAAATCATGCAAAACTGAATGAGCCTGGCAGTGGTTCCCTAGTCACCTCAGGGTAAGCCTTGATCATCCAGAGAAGTGTATATGCAATTCTTAGTTTACACATCCCAGCAGTCATCTGATTTCTTAACCTTGGTTACATAGTTTCCAAAGTCTGAAATCAGCTATCTTCAAAATATTTTGGCATGAAACTCAGTCTATGACTTTTCAAAGACCCAATGACTAGGCAATGACATTTATCCAAGGGCAACCCCATCTTAAGAAGCATTGAGAGAATATCAGGCACTGAACCACCTGCTAAGTGGGGTTTTCCCATTTTAATCCTTCCAAATGGCCCAGGAGATAAATAGCATCACCATTCCAAGCTTAGCTTGCCTGAGGTCACCTGTCCCTCAAGCGGAAGAGTATGGATGTGAACGCAGACATACCTGCCTCCTGACATTCACTCTTCCCACAGTGCCCTTTCCAGCTCAGCTTCCTACAGTATTGTATTAGACAGCCCGGGCTTGAGGAGAACAGCACTGGTCTTCATTAATCCGTGTTAAAACGAAAGCACCGAAGTCCATTTTAAAGTTAAGTTTACACCCGTCTTGAGCTAAGAACACTCTTAAATTATCTGCCACTGTAGAGTCAGTGATTGGTGGTCAGTGTTTAGCTGTAAATAGGAATGATTATAAATGCAGTTGGAAAAAAACACTTGGTCCAAACGGAACCAAAGAAAACACTAAAAAGAATCTTGTTTTGTTTCTGCTTTGCTGCTGGGGCCATATGCGATCCCACAGTTCTGAAGAAACTGCTAGTAAACCAACATATAGGCAGGAGCATGGAGTGTTTTCATTTGTTACTATATCTACATCGATATTATATCTCTAATCTTCTAGTCTTAAGGAAGGAGACAATGGGGTTAGCGTCCGGCCACTTATTTAATGTTAATAATATGAATTGTGTTTTACCTTTCAAGGACTATGATAGATGGCAGATACTGGACTATAGAAATATCAGGAAAGTCCTACTGAAACTTTTAGAGAAAAAGATTAGTGGTCAAGGAATTGCTGAGAACATCACGCTAATATTTAAAAATACATAAACCAAGTACATGAGGCTAGAAGCTTTCACTTAGTAGGTAAGATGAATTCAGGCCATTATGAACAAGTTTTTCTAAGCGTTAAAGCACACAAGGGGCTGGGGCTGTAGCTGAGGGGTAGGGATTGTGGCAAGCACATGTAAAGCCCTGGGTTCAATCTCCAGCATCACAAAAACAAAACAGGCACAGATGATGGCAAGAAGAGTTTTTAAGCTTAGTTTGAAATAAGCTGCAAAAGGAAATCCAGTCATGAAGAAGCGCTGGGCAGCAGTGACTGGCATGAGTTTCATTCCAGAAGTATTTTTAATCCTCAGAGTCACTAGTTTCATGACTGGATCAAAGCAGGCACTTGAAAATTAATAACATATCTGTTCTAGGAACCAACAGGGAACACAGCATCACCTTCTTAATGATCGAAGCTAAGGGGTCTCAAGGGATGACTCATGGTTAAGAGCACACTGCTTTTGCAGAAGACTTGAATTCAGTTTCAAGCATCCATGCCTGGTGGCTTACAACCAGAGACAGGGGACCTGATGCCCCTCTACAAGCACCTACACTTACGTTCACATACCCACATAGAGAAACACACATATACATAATTAAAATAATAATAATAATAATAAATATTTATTTAAAAGCTTTGCTTTTAAAAGAAAGATACAAAAAGGAAACCATCTTGCAAGTATCCATCTCCATCCCACACCCAGAACCAGATCATCATCTAAAAGAAAGGAATACAAAAGAAATATCTTTTGAGCCACATCCAGGGACAGAATAAGTCCGTGTGTGTACCTGTTACCTGCTTGTATTTGCTCTTCTCTTGACATTTGTGGCTTTACTGTGTATGTCATAACAGACATTTGTCTATCTACACAATACAGGAGGCCTCGACAAATGGGTGTTTGCTTTTGGTTTGCTTTGGGTGAACATAGGTTAGTTAGATAATGGCTCACATTTCAATAACAGCCCTACAGAAAAATGTTAGTCTTTCACTCATTTTTCTGAGATGATTTCAAGTAACTAATGGAAATAAGTTCTTGTTCCCACATTGCTTATAGGGAATCCAGAGCTGCTTCTGGAGTTTCTCAACTAAATGTCTTCCCCTGAAACAGCACACGGTTGTGCTCTATCCAAAAAGAAAATAGAAATTCTGGACTTAGCCACTTTGGGAGTTGTAAATGTAATTGTAAGTTTTTAGTCCCCTAAGCTAGCTGGTGACAAGGCAGAGAGAGATGACATCACTTTCCAGCATCACAGTGGAATTTTCCATACTTGGAATAAAGGCTCTGAGGTTTATTTAGTGTGATTTCCTCATTGAACCCTTTTCAGAATTTAGGGGGTTACACTTGGTTGATTTATAATGGTGGAAGACATTAGAGCCGAAGTCTGCTGCTGAGTGGAAGTTCTTGGAAAGATCTCATTCCTGTTTCTGTGTTCTGTATCCTTCTCTGGAGGTAACAGAATGTTCCCCTAAAAGAACCTTAAATGATAAAAAAAAAAAAAAGGCCTTAAGTTTTGATATACCCAATCCCTAGTCATTGCCACTCTAGAATTACTTGGTTCAAACCTGATTCCCTGTTAGTCATGACCCGGTTCTCCTCAGTTTCAAGCCTCATACACCCCTGTTACATCATCAGAGAGGAAAGAAACATGGCTCTGTGATTCAATGATTTCTTAGGAAGATCGGTAAATATGTACTGTCAAACAAGAAGATTTTGAGAGAAAAAGAAGACACTACTAAATATGTCAGAACAACGCACATAAATAAAAAATCTTAGGAAAACTAGGATATGTGTTCACCCCACTTCCAGCCAGAAGCTGTCCCCAGAAGCCTAGCAAGCTGGGAAGAGGATTTATATTCTTGAACATTGCCTCCTATGAAGACTTCTGTGAGCAAGGAGAATGGATAAGCTGTTGCTTCGGCCTCAGCCATAATTTCAGCCTCCAGTTGAGACTGTACTCTGCCAGTCTTAGAACTCAAATGCCTGGGAGAAAAGCTACAACAGGAAGACATCTGTGATGGTGGTAACCATGCTACTTCCAAACTTAAACCTTCCCCCATCCCTGTGTCAGATTGCAAACTCTAACTGACCATTTTGAGTTAGCATTCTCCAAGTGTGTGGAGCAGAGCCACAGCCAGCAAGTCCTCCTGCTGGCAGCACAGAGAGGGGCATTCACCATCCAGTGTGCTCGCAGGCACATGCAGCAAAGCCCACAGGCATACACGGTGTCAGCCGAGTGCCGGGTGAATAGCGTTAACCTTCTCAAAGTTGCTCACTCCAGAACAAGGATCTTAACACTTCCAGTTTCATTCGCTAGGTATCCCAGTGAAGTAGTCATGTCATCTAAGTGTCCCATCTTTAAAAAAAATTGAAAGCCTCCAAAGTCCCGAAAGGCTATTGCAGAAGGTTGGCAAATAGTCAGACAGATGTGCATAACATTAAAACGCTGTATTCATTTCTGGATAACATCTGAACCATTTCAGAGCACAAATTCACCACCTGGCTTTAGGATTTTTTTTTCTTTTGGTGGCAACACATGTATAATATGCCTTAAAACCCTACTGCCCAGTGGTAGAAGCTTGCCCAGTATGTGTGAGGCCCTGATTTCCATCTCCAGTATTGAAAGGAAAGAAAAAGAAAATAAAGCACCCTGACCTGGTGGGAGCACCAAATCAGTTCAAGTTTAGTCTCTTCACCACCAAAGGGGGGGAACCTCAATATCCACTCTCAGTTCTTCTTCATAAGACGGTGAAGGCCCAAAAACTAAGACCTTGACACCCAACCTGAAGAAGTACTTTTAAGTCTTTATTGTATTTCTATTATTAAATCTTTGCTTCAGAATGAAATGATTGATAAGCGAGGACAGATACAAAGAGAGACTGTTTTGCATGTGTTTGTCTGAGTCCTGACATGGTGAGGAAGGCAGCATCACAAAGTCTAGCCAGGGTCCCTGACGGGTGGCCATGTGGAGAACATGGCTGTGTGTAGACAGGAGCCTACATTGGAGAGCGTGGTGTAGGTCACTAAAGAAATCAGAGCCCCTCACCACACCTGTAGGCGCGTCATTTCTAAAACTGTTGAGGTTGGGAACTATCCTACATGCCATAATCTTCTCATAATCTTCCTTGTTCTGTAGAAGGCAATGGGAATCCAGCAAGATGACTGGTTTTAACATAATTACATTATTTGTGACTATTACATTGATTAATATAACTTTGTGACCAGTTCTCGTTTTCAGCGTGTGTTCGAGAGACATTTTCCTTTCCAGGAGTGTGCTATGTGCCCAAAAGACAGATCAAACCAGGTCTTAGACTTCAGGTTTTCTGGCCATTTTTACGAAGCAAACACTGCTGCCCAACCACAGAGAACATTCTCTCCTGGGCAAACTAGCAGTAGGAATTCAGCCATGCTGCTTTGCAAAAGCAAATGAACTCAAAATGAAAATGAACTCAAACTCCTTTTTAAATCTCAGGACAGCTTTTGAGATGACTTCCTAATGGTGTGCTTCTCTCTCTCTCTCTCTCTCTCTCTCTCTCTCTCTCTCTCTCTCTCTCTCACTCTCTTCTTTCTCTTTTATGTAAAAACAAAGAAATGATGTCACCAGGGAGAAATGGAAGCACTTCCTAGGAGAAGCAACTTTTCTGACATAAGTTGTCAATAAGTTATCAAAACAAAACAATAAGAAGCCAGTTTTGTGCCAGGCAGACGAAAGGATTTTCCTGCACTCATTTCAAGGTAAATTTCACAGGCTCTGTGTAAGGTCTCTAATCAAACGCGAGTGTCACCATACAAAACCCACCTTCAGGCATCCTGTGATTTCTTCTGCAGTCCTCACCAAAGACCTCTCATCAAGCATGTCAGCCCAAGAAAAGCGGAGGTACAATGCAGTCTTTGGATCTCGTCCAAGTGCATTAGCGGACGGACTAACAGCCAGAGAGATGTGGGAAAGCTCTTCTCATTCAACTGTGGTCTCAAAAAAGTCGCCAGCACACGTTTGCTTACGCTTACCACACGTTTGTTTACACTTACCATGCTTCACTTACCTCAGAATCGTGCCATTGTTCAATAAATGGGTGTGTAACTTTAGAATGAGGACAGATTTTATCAATCGTGCATGATTTGCCCTAAGCTTTCAAGACACAGAAACTCCATAGTGGTCCCCGTGAAGGCACATGTAAGGCAGGAGGGCACGCCAGGAAGGGATTACAAGACCAACCCCAGTGACAATGATTTCATCCCAAACTCCTCCAAATTCCCATTTTTAAAAAAAATCCATAAGTAAGTAAAACTATTCTTGGTAAACCAATCCATTGGATCCCCTTCTGGGATAAGAGTCCCCACACCCCCCAGAATTAAAGACTAAACACAGATGGGTGCCCACAGCTAACAGTGCTAACCCTGGATTTTGAAATAATGCCTTCTTACTTCTTTGTAACTCTTCTGGAAGTAGAACCCACTTCAACTCAACACGATAGTGTGACATAAAAAGACTCAGGTTTAGAGCCCCAACACCCATATAAAGAGTGCAGTGTGTGACAGTGTGTGACAGAGACAGGAGGATTCTGAGACTTGCTGGCTGGCCGGCTGGCCATTCTAGCCAAATCGGCCAGCTCTGGGGTCGTTTCAGAGACCCTGTCTCAAAGGAAAAAGTGAGAAGTGATTGAGAAAGATGCCATACATCAACCTCCGGTCTCCACATATGTGAACACACTCACACAAGCACGCACACAAAGTGAAGACAAGGTTCACAGAAATAGGAGCAGAAGATAATAGTAATCCTGTGAAAGTATGAGTAGAACTAATATTTCCATGTCTTAAACAGTTCTAGAATCCTTCAGTAACTATATGTACTACTCATTGAAGATATTAGTGGAATACAACTAGATTCTACATAGTGTGTACTGCTCTTTTGTGGAGAAAATCTTGAACGTGGCAAAACCCTGTACTCCTGCACTGTGCACAGCGGCAGCTGTGAAGGCTTAAATGCAAAATGAATACAGCTCCTGTTCTCTCACTCAGAGAAAGTTTTATTCGTTGGAATCCTATGGGGAAGAGATGTCCTAGATGCGGGAGATTCTGAAGGTGGGTTTGTCAACTCTCTGTCGTCTCCGGAATGTACTATTCTTCCGGATGACTACTTGATTTTTGAAGAAGACTGTATACCAATGAGCCTATTGGGGTAGATAGCTACAAAATACACTTCCAGATAAATCACTTACACGTCCCTCCAGTACAGTATGAGCCTGCTTGTAATACTGTTTCCATATTGGGGTGAAATTATTCACATACTCCTTGATAGTCCTGAACACGGGGCTCCCAGAGGGCAGAATACTTCTTCCTTCCATCCAGTACTCATCTGCGTGCTTAACACATAGTTAATAAGTGTTAGCTATTTGTTTGGTGACTCACTTGACTACATGCATTATTTGAATTAGTGGCTGTACAAAGCTATCACTGGGGGAAAATGTCACTTTATAAGCCCATGTCATAGACGTGAATTAACCAACACCCAACACTTCTACGTCTTCTACCTACCTTTCTTTTGTGGGTACTGCTCCTTAATTAGTGCCAAGCACCTCTAAGACTGTTTCAGCATCTGAGCGAATCCAGCCCATGACTGCTAGAAACAGACATAAAAATGAGGCAAAGCAGATTTCAAAGTAAAACAACCAATATCAAATGTCACATTTTCTAGGAGACCTAAAAACGCAGCCAACTTGTCTCAAGATGCGTGTCCCTTCTGCCACTCACAAACCTGCATGTCTCTGTATTTCCCTTTTGTTGTTTTGTTTTTCTAACTAGCCATGTCTCTTCCCAGGTGTCTGCTTGCTCACTGGCTCCTTATACAACACAACCAATTCCCCAGAGCCTAGACTTAGGTTTTGCATTGGTAGGGGGCCGACACTGGGAAGCATTGTCTGGAATATGGAAAGCACTCAATACATATTCGTGGAATGAATACATCTTTATTATTAGGTATGTTATCTTGAGCGCATGAAGGGTGCACAAGCCAGGTTCTATATACTAAGATTTTATATTAAATGCTAAGAAAAAAAAAATTGGATGCACCAAATAGTCTCAGATGTTGATTGGATTCTGTGGTTACAATGATAAGCCTTTGTGAAACCGTGGGAACAATTACTAATTCACAAACCTGAGCAATTAAAAATCCGAGATAGACCTGAGGTCGCCTCTCACCTTTCTCCCCCGATGCTTTTTGGTCTGGTTTCCATATAGCCTTCCTTTGCTTGGTTTGATTTGTTTTCATTTTTAGAGAAAAGTTCAAAGTTGTTTGTTTCAGGGAGATGTCTTTCTCTCTGACACCAGAGAGAGACAATTGGCAGCCAGGAAGAGAAAGAGTTGACGGACAGCACGGCAGCAGGCCCCACCTGTTTGTTTGTTAGTGAACTTTAAAGAATGTTTTTAGAGTATACGAAGACAGAGCTGACTTTAAAGCTTTGGTAACATCACACCATCGAAGGGCGCTTGGAGCAGAGCCTTCAACCTCAGTGCTCATTAGCGTTTAGACCCTGTCACTTCCCAGCCCACCTCTGACACCTCACGGTTCTTCTCCTTTCTCCCTCACTCCTCCCATCTGCCAATCACAGGGCCACACTCCACAGTGTGGAATTCCGTCCCACCCCCGATCTGCCTGTGCAGCATGCCGTTCATAATGCCTCCCTTTGCACACACTATAAACTGTATCTTTGCTTGTGAGCTGTCAGGCGTCTTCCAAGAAAATTTGAAGGACAAAAGCATACTCCCGGTATATTTACACACTTTCCACATTCTGTGTGAATCTAATTTCATTTCTCTCAGCCCAAACCTTTTAGGTTTTTTTTTTTCCTTTCTACTCCTTCTTGTTTGTGTGCATTTTTCCAGTTGAATATTCCAACACACTAACCATAACCATCTATAGCAACAGTTCTCAAGCTGGGGTCACAACTCCATTGGGGATAGAATGACCCTTTCACAGGGGTCTCCTAAGACCATCGGCATATCAGATATTTACATTACAATTCATAACAGTAGCAAAATTACAGTTATCAAGTACCAACGAAAATAGCTTTATGTTTGGGGGTCACCACAACATAAGGAACTGTATTCAAGGTTGCAGCTAGAGAAACACTGCTCTGTAGGGTATTGATAACCTCTTAATACATGCAAGGATCAGATCAGGGCAATTATAATGTCCATCTCCTCAAACATTTATCCCTTCATTCTGCCTGGAACATTCAAAATCCTCTCTCTTCTAATAGGCCTCCTGACCTTAGCACAATTGACATCATGTTAGAGGTACCATTCTGACCTTAAAACTCAGCACACAGGCCCCCATACCTGCCAAAATAGGAACAAAGATCTAATCCATCAAAGACCCAGTCCGTAGTTCTGAGAAAGTTCCTCAATGTACTAACCTTGATTTTTGGCTTCTGTAGTTCTGCTTCTTGCTTAACTGAAGTGTGACAACGAGC